>CM073771.1:124346455-124786455 GCA_037158775.1 Hetaerina titia | reverse complement strand
AAATAGTTGGAGCATCACTGGGTCAAGTGTATCGAGCTAAAAGGAGACTATGTTGAGAAATAAATTGCCACTTTTCCAAAATTTTCGTTTTTTCTTTTGTAGGCTAAGTACTTATTGGACTGCCCTCGTATATATATAGATCCCGTGATTATATATATAAACCATAAACACAGTAATCAACCCGAAGGTCAGTAAAATATATATATATATATATATATATATATATATATATATATATATATATATATATATATATATATATATATATATATATATATATATATATATATATATATATATATATATATATATATATATATATATAAATGCATATAAAAAAAACCAAAAACACAGTAATCAACCCGAAGGTCGGTTTAGTAGGTGATGGTAGAGCTCACCCATGTACCAAGCCCGACGGCGTGTGAATATTCACACATCAGGGTAGGGGGGCCAGTTCCTTTCCCTGTGCCGGTTATGGTTTCCCAGGAAGATCTGGTACCCGAAAAATCAACTAGCTTGGGTGGAGCTGCAGGTGCCCAAAGTGCCTTGCCCGGGAATCGAACCCGGGACCCTCTGGTCAGCAGTCCAACGCTCTACCCGCTAGACCACCGCGACCCGTATATATGCATATATATATATATATATATATATATATATATATATATATATATATATATATATATATATATATATATATATACAAAAGAGGGAAAACTCACTGGTTCTCGAATTTTCGGTGGTCCAACCACCTTTCTCAAGAGGAATTAGGAGAGCCCGAAAGCAGCATTAAATTCTATCTCCCTCCCTCCAGATGCCGAGATCATTATGGCCACTATAGATGCCACGTCCCTGTACACATCCATTCCCCACTCAGAAGGTCTCTCCGCCCTCCAACACTACCTCTCCCAACACCCTGAGCCACACATCCCCAGCACAGATTTTCTCCTCAGCCTTTCCGAGTTCATTCTTACCCGCAATTCCTTCTCCTTTAATGATAATTTCTACCTACAAATCAAGGGTTGTGCCATGGGTAGCAGGTTCAGCCCGTCCTATGCAAACCTCTTTCTTGGTCTCCCGGAGAATAAATTCCTGTCACAACAACCCCTGAAACCGCTATTGTGGCTCAGATATATTGATGATATTTTCCTTCTCTGGCCACATGGTCCTGATTCCCTGAAAACTTTCATTTCCAACCTTAATGCTTCGTCCTCTATCTCCTTCACGTCTACAGTTTCCTCCTCCCAAATCACCTTCCTAGATGTAAACATATCATTTATAGACCATAAATTTCACACATCCGTACATATAAAACCCACAAATAAACAACAGTACTTACATTTTAGCAGCTGTCACCCATACCACACCAAACGTTCCATTCCTTATTCCCTTTCCATAAGGGGTCACAGAATTTGCAATGACCCTGACTCCCTAGACAATTTCCTCATAAATTTACACCATTCCCTCCTCAAACGAGGTTATCCTGAATCCCTCCTGAATAAGAGGATCCGTAGGCATACTTACACTCCCAGACCTTCCACCACCGCGAAAAAGCACCCTCTTTCAATTTGTACCACGTTTCTCCCTGGCCTAGAATCTCTGCGTTTTATCCTAAAGGACCTCTATCCTATCCTCAAAAACCACAATTCCACCACCAACCTTTTCCCCAAATGCCCCTCTGTCACTTTCAAACGCCCCGCCAATCTATCAGATCTTCTAAAATCTACCATTCCACTTCTTAAATCCTCGCCCCATTCCAAAATCACTCCCAGACCCTGCAATAAACCTAGATGCAAAACATGTCCTATTTTCCTAACCAGAATCCCATCCTTCTCCCATCCGCTCTTTAACTCTCTCCCACCAATTCCCTACTCCTCGTGTACCTCCAGCAATGTTGTCTACCTACTCAAGTGCCAACTTTGCCCTGCCTTTTACATTGGACAGTGTACCACACCCCTCAATATTAGAATCAATAGTCATAGAGCCTCATGCAACAATTCCTCCCTTATTGGTATGCTCCCAATCCCCAAACATGCCTCCGAACACAACGCTGCCTTTGACCAATGTTTTAAAGTATCCGTCTTAGCATCCCTCCCACACTCAGACCCTCCACTGAAACTCAAAACATTAGAGCTAGCTTTCATCTGGCTCTTGGATTCCTGGAATCGCCCAGGTATTAATATTAGACATTAATTGCCCCCTTTATGCATATTATTTCATCCCCCTCCGCCCCCAACAACTTCCATATCATCCCCACCTTTTTTAAAATTCCTGCGCCATACACTACCCCTCCAAACTCCTCACCTCGAATGCCTTCCCCCCTTTTCCTTTCTTTTCCCCTCTTTTCCCCTTCTCCTTCCTACCACTGCTTTCGAGCCCTCCTCTGCCTCAGTTCTGTTCCTAATTCCTCTTGAGAAAGGTGGTTGGACCACCGAAAATTCAAGAACCAGTGAGTTTTCCCTCTTTTGTGTGTTTTGGTTTCTGTGTTTGTTATGACTATCAGTGAATTTACATTACACGTTTGTGGGTTTTCCAAAAAAGTGTATATATATGTATGAAAAGTGTATATATATATGTGAAAAAATCCCGGATAAGGAAATATTTTTACTTTCGTGATCTGCTCAAAAACCGCCTTCCCCACATGTCCTGTGTTCGCCTTTTATGTGTTTTCCTATCCCCTTTCCTTATACCTATTTCTGTTTGAATGAACATTTGTGCGCCGTATGGCGGGATTTTCAAGTTTGAATATATATAATATATATATATTATTAGGTAATCTACCGGTTAAGGTAAGTTTTTGGATGGACACAACTATCAAATAAACATTTTGTGACTCCCCACCTAGCAAACTAATCTATATCAGGTCCCTCTTCATCTCGGTGTACTTCCTTCCTCCCTTCATCCCGTCCAACATCCCTATCCTGTTCCTGCCCTTACCTCGCTTGCCCAACATTCTCCCCTCTATTACTCTCTTCAACATTCCACTACCGCTCAATACGCCTTTCATCCATTTTTCCAGCCTCCATAGGATTTCTCTCAACAAACCCCCAATCTCATCACCCACCATTTCCAGTACTTCCTCATTTGTTTTCCTTTCTGTCCATTTCACCTTCTCCATTCTTCTCCACACCCACATTTCAAAAGCCTCCAATCTACGTCTATCCTCCTGCTTCAGCGACCACGTTTCCGCGCCGTACATAGCCACGCTCCATATCAGAGTTTTTACGAGTCTTGTCTTAACATCCCTACTCAACGTCCCCGTCATCAACTCCCTCCTCCTTGACAAAGCCTCCTTGCCTAGTGCAATTCTTCTCCTTACGTCCCTACCACTTTGACCGTGTTGGTCCAAAACACTTCCGAGATATGTAAACTGTTCTACCTGCTCTATTTTTTCCCCGCCTATTTTAATATTTAGCTTAGCCTTTTTCTTTCTGGAAAATCGCATAACCTTTGTTTTACTAATATTGATTCTCATCCCATATTTATCGCACTGAACCTCCAATTCACTCAACAATGCTTGCAACCCCTTGGCTGACTGAGCAACTATTGCTTGGTCATCAGCAAACCTAACCGATTTTACGAATTCCCCTCCGACTTTCATTCCTACCTCCAGTTCTTCCCATGCCTCTTTAATCATTTCCTCTACATATACGTTGAACAGTACCGGTGACAAAGGGCAACCCTGCCTTACACCTCTTCCTAACACTGCCCATCCGGACTCAATATATATATATATTTATATATATATATATATAAACACACAAACACTAAGACAACAAACACCACACACATAGAAACATAAAAGAAGGACACTTACATTGGATATTTACGTTTCGACGGCACGGCCGTCGTCATCAGAATGCCGTTGTCGGGGAAGAGCGGAGAGGACATGTGCAAGAGAAGGGTGACGGGAGGAGAGGTAAGGGGCCAATGGGAAGAGGACAAGGTGGGGGCGGGGGAAATGGCAGGGGGCGGTAGAGTTGCCGCGGTAGGGGAAGAGCTGGAAGGTCCCGGTCGTGAAGCGGCCGGGCCTTTAGCGGGGGACTTGGTGACCGATTCGCTCAGAAGAGTGAAGCGGTTCTAGGCAGCTTTGGATAAAGTCCTTATATATATATATATATACAAATGCATATATATACATACATATACACACATACATATATATATATATACATACACACACTCCACTACATATATACAAGGAGGAGGAGAATTAAGGGGCCAATAGGAAGCGGACAAGGTGGGGGAGGCGAAATGTAGGCAGCATTGGATAAAATCAGTGGGCTTGGTTCAGCCCGGGGGGTTTAAAGGACTGGAGCACCCAGATATGTGCCAGCTCGCGAGTTCTCACCTCTATGTTACTAGCAGAATTGGGAAGGATTTCAATCACTGAAACGGAGAAGCAGTCATCAAAAGACTGGTTGTGGGAAGCAGTGTGAGTAGGGATGAGATAATTAAGGAAGGTGGGAGATTTGGTGGAATAGCAGTGGTTATTCATTCGGAGGGAAAGCATGGTCGTGCATTCACCCACGTAAAAGGCAGAGCAGAAGTTACAGGAGAGGCGATATATAAGGTTTTTAGAGGTGCAGGTGGCTATGGGTTGGGAGTTGGTAATAAGGGACGTGGAAGGTCTTAGGAGATGGCAGCATTTACAGCGTGGGCGGTTGCATGGTGCGGACAGGGGTGGGGAAGAGACAGGGGTGCTCGTAGGTGGTTTTATAGACTTAAAGATATCACGCAGGTTTGACGGGCGTTTAAATGAAACGGAGGGACAATGTGGGAATAAAGGTGATGTGGATTGACTATTGCTAATAATTGGGAAGAGTTCACGGATTATCTGTTTAATTTTGTGGGTTCCGGGGAAGAAAGTGGTGATAAGGTTAGGGCATTTTGGGCGGTTAGGTTTGGGGAGAGGAGTGTATTGGGTTGAAGGTTTGAGAATTTTCCTGTTGAGCAGTGTTTCAGGGTACCCACATTCTCTGAGAGAAACGTGTAACTGGTCAATGTATTTCCGTTTGGAGGGGGTGTTGTTGCAGAGACGGAGGCCGCGGACTGAGAGTGAGAAGGGGATGGAGCGTTTTGTGTGCGATGGGTGACAGCTATTGAAATGGAGATATTGTTGGGTGTTGGTCGGTTTAATGTGAACTGAGGTGTAAAACTTATTGTTCTGGAGATGAATGTCAATGTCTAGAAAGGTGAGATTTGAGTCTGATATAGAGGAAGTGAAAGAAACCGAGGAGGAGGAGTTGAGAGAGGAAATGAAGGATGACAAGTTTTCGCGTCCGTGGGACCAAAGGAGGAAAATATCATCAATATAACGGGCCCAGAAGAGTGGTTTAAGGGTTTGTTGCTGGAGAAATTTTTCTTCAAGTTTACCCATAAAGAGATTGGCGTATGCAGGAGCCATACACGTGCCCATTGCAGTACCTTTTATTTGCAAATAAATTTTTTCATTGAATTGGAAGGCACTTTTGGTTAGGACGAGTTGGCTCAGTTCGAGAAGAAAATCTGTGGATGGAGTGTGTGGTGTCGGTCGTAGAGAGAGGTAATATTTCAGTGCTTCTAAGCCTTCTTTGTGGGGAATGGAGGTGTACAGAGATGTAACGTCTATTGTGGCCATGAGAATGGTCGTGCTGTGAGGAATTGGGATTGAGTGTAGACGTTCCAGGAAGTGGTACGAATCTTTGATGTAAGAAGGGAGTGAAGTGGCTATGGGTTGAAGGTGGTGGTCTATAAATGCGGATTCGCTCAGTGGGGGAGTTGATGCTAGAGACAATGGGGCGTCCGGGGTTATTGGTTTTGTGAATTTTGGGTAGCAAATAAAAATGTGGGGTCTTAGGATTAGGAGGAGAAAGAATGGATATATCTTTGCGAGATAGACCTTCTCCGGGACCAAAATTGGATAGAAAAGATAGAATATCCTTTTGGTATGAAGGATTAGGATCTTGGGGCAGGGGGGTGTAGCAAGAAAGGTCATTTAATTGTCGTAATGCCTCAGTGTCGTAGTCTTTCTTGTTTTAGCACGACAACGGATGACCCTTTGTCCGCCATTGTGATAATTATATGTTTGTTAGACGCTAAACGTCTGAGAGCTTGTCTCTCAGGGGGAGAAAGGTTATCTGGTGGCTTCAGGGAATCTATGAATTTTTTATCGGAAATCTTTGTTAGGAGGAGATTGATAAAGATTTCTATTGGATTGTTGGTTGGGAGTGGTTTGGGTTCGTTTTCTGAGGCTGGACGGAACCGAGTAAGTGCCGGATTAATGGTGGAAGCGTTCGAAGGGAAAGGCTGCGAATTCCAATGGGCATGCCAGCGGAGATTCCGGCAGAAGTTTAAAGTGTCGGTGACAATGTTAACGTGGTGGGTTCTAGGGGTGGGGGAGAAGGAGAGGCCTTTACTTAGTAGTGAAAGCTCGTAATTATTGAGAGGCTCAGACGAAAGGTTCACTACTTTGTGTTCGGTTTGGGGTGTTGGGTCTGTGACTCTTTTGTTTGGCGAATGGGTAAAACGGGTGTTTTGAGCGGAGGATAAGGTAGGTTGAAAAGTGCTGCTAGATCCGGTTTTGAAAGGAATAGGGGCGGAGGTTCGGGTGGTGGTGGGGGTTGTTGAAGGGGCATGGAAAATCCCACGTGGAAGAAAGATTGGATAAGAGAGGAGAGTTTTTTTAGGTGGCCCTCGCGTCTTCGAGTAAGATTTCGAAGTGCGGAGGAAAGTATACGATTAAGTGAAGGAACTAAGTAAGGGGCTGAATTGGATATGATTTTGGCGAGGGACAGTAAGTTGGTACGATGTTGACTAAAAAGGTAGAGGTAGTGAGACAGAACATCACGTGTGAGTTCGCGTGATTGTTGCAATATGACGGTGTGTAGATGTGGATGAAGGCTAGGAGGGATACCAGAGAGGGGTATCTTGATGACAAGTATATATATATATATATATATATATATATATATATATATATATATATATATATATACATATATATATATATATATATATATATATATATATATATATATATATATATATATATATATATATATATATATATATATATATATATATATTTTGCATACATATATTTAGAAATATGTATAAACATATGAGGTGTTCAAAAATTAACGGGATTTTTTTTCATTTCATCGGCTTGGAGAGTCCGATTGTCAAACTTTTTTTTATTATGTTGGTATACATGACCCTGAAGTATGATAAAACGTTCTGCTGTTTTCATTGTGGACTTTGTCTGTGCCAGCCACTAAGGTTAGACGTGTTTCATGAGCTCGGCTATTTTTCGTTTGTAAAAGAAATGGATCAAAGAATTTGTATCAAATTTTGGGTAAAAAATGAAATATAGGGTAACAAAGTTTGTTAAATGTTAACAAAGGCCTACGGTAGGTCTGCTATGAAAAAATCAAGAGTTTACATGTGGTATAAGCTGGATGAAGTTTTCTCGGATCTTCCACCGGGTCAGGGGTTCCATGTTGGCCGACGTTTCGATGCCCGACTCGTGCATCGTCCTCAGGGTTGATGATTGCCACTCCGTTTTTGGCCGTCTTATATACCTGCGCTCTCGGGTTCAGGTGACTTCTGATTGGTCGCCGGGTCGTTGTGCTCTGTGCCTTTCTCTTTTTACCTCCAATAGCACGGGTTTCCATGTGTTGCTGAGAGAATAACCGGAATCCCTATTGAAATTCCGCTCTGCCATTTTAATTTCTATGGATTCTTTAATGATGCGGTCCCAGTAACCACCGGCGCGGGCAAGTAGCTTGGTCTCGTTGAAATTAATTGAGTGATCCATCTCGACGCTGTGTTCGGCGATGGCAGATTTTTCCAGCTGCCCTAGGCGTAGGTGTCTTTTATGCTCCTTTAACCTGGTCTCGATGGTCCAACCCGTCTCTCCAATGTAGACATCTCCGCAGGAACACGGGACTTGGTATATCCCTGGGGTCTTTAGGCCGATTGGGTCCTTTGCTCTGACAAGTAAATTTCTAATTTTCCCCGGTGGTTTATGGATTGCCTCGATTTTATGCCTCGCTAGTATCCTGGATATTTTTCCGGAGATCGAGGCGACGTACGGCAAGCAGACCCTGGCTAATGGTTTTTCTTTTTCCACCACCGTGCGTGCTTGCGGGTCGAAGGACCTTTTAAGGGCCAGGGAGATTTCGCGTCCACTATATCCGTTCTTGAGGAAGGTGGTTTTCAGGTGGTTGAGCAGGGCAAGCACGCACGGTGGTGGAAAAAGAAAAACCATTAGCCAGGGTCTGCTTGCCGTACGTCGCCTCGATCTCCGGAAAAATATCCAGGATACTAGCGAGGCATAAAATCGAGGCAATCCATAAACCACCGGGGAAAATTAGAAATTTACTTGTCAGAGCAAAGGACCCAATCGGCCTAAAGACCCCAGGGATATACCAAGTCCCGTGTTCCTGCGGAGATGTCTACATTGGAGAGACGGGTCGGACCATCGAGACCAGGTTAAAGGAGCATAAAAGACACCTACGCCTAGGGCAGCTGGAAAAATCTGCCATCGCCGAACACAGCGTCGAGATGGATCACTCAATTAATTTCAACGAGACCAAGCTACTTGCCCGCGCCGGTGGTTACTGGGACCGCATCATTAAAGAATCCATAGAAATTAAAATGGCAGAGCGGAATTTCAATAGGGATTCCGGTTATTCTCTCAGCAACACATGGAAACCCGTGCTATTGGAGGTAAAAAGAGAAAGGCACAGAGCACAACGACCCGGCGACCAATCAGAAGTCACCTGAACCCGAGAGCGCAGGTATATAAGACGGCCAAAAACGGAGTGGCAATCATCAACCCTGAGGACGATGCACGAGTCGGGCATCGAAACGTCGGCCAACATGGAACCCCGGACCCGGTGGAAGACCCGAGAAAACTTCATCCAGCAAATACGCCGGGAAAGCACCAGATCTTACGTGGTATAAGCGTTTCCAAGAAGGCCGTGAAGACCTTGAAGATGACGAATTCCCAGGATGCCCCAGCACATCAACAATCGATTAAAACGTGGAAAAAGTGAAAGAAATGGTTATGAAAGATCGCCGATTCACAATTAGAGAGGTCGCTGATGATGTTGGCATATCGGATGGATCATGTCATGACATTTTTTCCAATTTTTTTGAGTATGAAACGCATGGCAGCAAAATTCGTTCCAAAATGGCTTTTGCACCACCACGATAATGCACCAGCTCACACTTGATTGCTTGTTCGTGAATTTTTGCCCAAAAACAATACTGTAACAATGCCCCAGCCTCCATATATGCTCCCCAGATATGGGACTCCGCGTTACTTTTTTCCTATTTCCAAAAATTAAGAAAACCTTGACGGGCCCTTGTTTTACAGCCATAGATGGCATTAAAAGTGCATCGCTGAAAGAACTAAAGGCTATCACAAAGATTGAGTTTGAGAAGTGTTTCGGGTATTGGAAGAAGCGCTGGCACAAGTGCATAATCTCCAATGGGGACTACTTTGAGGTGACAACATCTATGTATAAGAATAAATAAATATTATTGGCCAAAAAATTAAAATTATCATTATTTTTTTAACACACCTCATATATATATCCCTCCTATGGACTACAATCTAGACATAGCAGAAGGGCTAATGTGTTCCAATGAACTCTTTGCTGTTTCCAATGAACCTGTGCTGAAGATTGGCATGGTAGCATGTATACCTGAAAAATTTTTTACCTTTAAAAAAAAATATATATTTATTACTTACTCCGTCTGAGTGCATTCTGAGCATCACTAGTCATAGCATCCGCTTCATCCAGAATAATTAGTTTAAAGCCCCCTTTGAATATTGTCCGTGTGCTGGCAAAGTTCATTATGACCCCTCGCACTATTCCTATACCACGATCATCTGAAGCATTAAGTTCCAACACCTGTTTAATAAGGAAATATATAATTATGTAACAGAGGTAAATCCATCAATTTCAACTATTTATTTGGGGAAAGAACTTAATAATGACTGACATACTATTCACGTGTGTTTCTTTAATGGTCACCATATTCTTTACCCAGCGTTTCAAGTTTAATTAAATACATATGTATAATAATTGATCTTATAGAAACATGTCCTAATGTTCATCACCCATTAAATAAACACTCTCTAAAGGGAACTCTTCACAAAGGTTTTGCTCTAAGGGGAACTCATTTACATAAAGACCTGTCAAAATGACTCCAGCAAAGTAAAGTCAAAGATGAGCAATTCCATGCTTGGAAAACTGAAAAAGCACCGAGGTTGCCTGAAGAGGAATAAGGAGCAAAATGTGTGAAAGAATAGTAAACTAGTGCCGATGCAAAGAGCTTGTGCAAATGAAATTCAAATTAGGGATTGAATTATTAATGAGAAGGCGAAAAAGATTACAAATAATAAACTAATGAATACTTGTGTAGAAGGATTACTTAAGTTCCTTTGAAAAACACAGAAGTTGTTTATAGTGAAAAACTGTGGTGACACACATTAACACAACAGTTTACATTATTGCTCCCTTCCAATTATTATAAGAGTATACACACAAAACGCAGTCATAAAGGTTTATTTAAAAGGTTGATAAACACAATGTCGATGCATATTACAATAACAAAAACTGAGATTGTGTAAAAAGATTATATATATATGATTTCTTCGAAGTAACATGGAAGTGTTGAATAAAAAACTTAGACAGAACCACACAGAGCACGAGAACACATAAAAAGAACACTCACAATAATATCTTGATAATTTTGACAGACCCGAACTCCATCTTCTTCTGAAGATAAGATATGACGAAGGAAAAGCGTACGTGGTGCAGAGAGAGAAGGGGATGAGGGAGAGGGGAAAAAACAGGTAGTGGGGGAGGGGTGAAGGAGGAGGTTATGGAGGGGGAAAGGGAGGCCAGAGGGGAGCGGAGATGGAATAAGGAGGATGCAGAAATAGTAACAAGCGACACAGAAAACTAACAATTCATCCACAGACACCACAACACCTATGACCAAGGCATCAACTCACCAAGTCATCATAAGGGCTCGACAAGTCAAACCCCAGGACAAGGAAGACAAAATGTATTCGGATGAATAAATTGTCCCACCACCTCGCAAGAAACAAATCCACACCCATCCACCCAAGCCCATCCACCCCCCCATTTAGTGAACGACATTGAGACCCAGATGTTGATAGGCTTTACACAGCCATATAAATGCCATTTCCATTGTTTTTAATTTTATAGGATTATCAGATGGGGGAAGGGATGCTAGAACGGAAACATTGTAACAGTGGTTGAAGGGGGTATTGTGGTGGGAGGCATGTTTTGGGATAGGAAGATCCGCGGATGGGGAAGAGGGATTACATGAGGCGCGATGATTGTTCACCCTGAGGTTCAGGGGTGTAGAGCACTGGCCTATATAAAATGCCGGGTAGAGTTTGCAAGTCAGAAGATAGATTACATTCTGAAATGTGCATGAGGAGTGGGGGAAGGGCGGGAGAGAGTTAAAAGGTGGGATGAAGAGGGGTGGAGTGGTGAAAATAGGACAAGTTTTGCATCTAGCTCGCAAGCACGGAGTGGGTGTGATTCTGGGGGTGGGAGGGGATTTGGAAAGAGGCTTGGTGGATTTGAGGAGATCTGATAGGTTTGGGTCGTTTGAAGGTAACAGAAGGGCATTTAGGAAGAAGGTTGGACGAAACGTTGTGATTTTTGAGGATGGGGTACAGGTCTTTGAGGATGAATATAAGGGACTGGATGCCAGGGAAGTAGGTGGTGCATATTGAGAGAGAGTGGGAGTCTGTGGTTGAGGGAGGATTGGGGGTGTAGGATTGTTTTAGGATTTTTTTGTGAAGGAGAGAATCTGGGTATCCCCATTGGAGGAGGGAATGGTGAAGGTTGTTGAGGTGTTTGTTGAGGGATTCGGGATGGTTGCAAATGCGGTTCCCGCGGATAGAGAGGGAGTAAGGGAGGGAGCGTTTGGTGTGGTAGGGGTGGCAGCTGTTAAAATGAAGGTATTGTTGTTTGTTAGTAGGTTGAGTATATACAGAGGTTAGAAATTTGTTGTTAGTTAGGGAAATATTAACATCAAGGAAAGTGATCTGTGATGATGAGATTTTGGAAGTGAAAGAAAAAGATGAGGAATCATTGAGTTGGGAGATGAAGGAATTGAGGGAGTCTATGTTATATGGCCAGAGTAGAAAGATGTCATCAATATACCCAAACCACAGAAGGGGTTTTAAAGGGTAACTGGAAATGAACTTCTCTTCCAGGACACCGAGGTGGAGGTTAGCGTATCACGGGCTGAATCTACTTCCGATGGCACAGCCCTTGATTTGGAGGTAAAAATTGTCATTAAAAGAAAAAGAGTTACGGTGAGGATGATGTTAGAAAGGTCAATGAGAACATCGGTGCTGGGAGTTTGAGGGCTAGGGCGTTTGGAGAGGAAGTGGCGTAGGGAAGCAGAGCCTTCTTCGTGAGGAAAAGAGGTGTATAGGGATGTGACATCAATTGTGGCCATAATGATCTTTGTGTCAGAAGGGAGGGAAATTGAGTGGAGCAGATTGAGGAAGTGGTAGGTATCTTTGACATAGAAAGGTAACAAGTGATATATATAATATATCTCGTCCCCGCCGCTGTACATCACTCTATAACTGGAGTGACAATTATAGAGTGATATACAGCGGCGGGGACGAGAGCCAACGAGGGGTGGCCATAATATTAAATAAAGGGGTAGGAAGAAGCCTAGTCAACATAGACCAAGCGACAGATAGAATTTTACTCATAGAGATTAAAGCAGACCCGACGAACTTGATCATTGTTCAGGTATACATGCCACCGAGCAATCACAAGGAGGAAGAAGTCGATAGGATGTACGATGAGTTAGAGGAGATAATCGCGCGTGCTCCAGCAGGGAAACATTTGATAGTGATGGGGGATTGGAATGCGAAGGAAGAGAGGGTGGTGAGGTGGGGGACTATGGGTTAGGCACGAGGAATGAACGCGGGGAGAAAACGATTGAATTCTGCAGGAGACAGGGGTTAGTCATCACCAACATATTGGTTAGACATCACAGAAGGCGAAGGTATACATGGAAAATGCCAGGTAACTCAGAAAGGTATCAGTTAGATTATATTATGGTTAGGCACAGGTTTAGGAACAGTGTGATGAATTCGCACAGTTTCCCAGGAGCGGATTTGGATTCTGACCACAATTTAGTTGTTATGAAATGCAACGTCCGTTTCAAGAAGATAAGGCAAGGGCGGCGGGTTAGGAAATAGAACGTAGAAGCATTAAATGGATTAACGAGGAAGGAGTATCAGCAGGCTGTAGAGAAAATAATGGATGATGGTAAAGAACTGAGTACAATCGAAGAAAAATGGGAATGTATCAAGCAAGGGATATCGGAAGCAGCAAAAGACACTATAGGAACCGTTAAGGGGAAAAGAATAAGGAAACCATGGGTCACGGATGAGATGATTGCAAAGATGGATGAGAGAAGAAGATGGAAGAATGTAAACACAGAGTTAGGCAAAATGAAGTACAAAGAGTTAAACAATAAATTGAGAAGGGCCACAAATAAAGCAAAAGAAGAATGGTGGAAAACGCAATGCGAGGATTTGGAAAATTTACAGAAGAAGGGTGAAATTGGTGCTCTATGCAGCAAGGTTAAGTTATTATCGGGAAGTAAGAAGGCAAGATCTGTGCTAACAGTTAAAGATAAGTGGGGTAAGACAATACTTGAACCAGGAAAAATCCAAGACAGATGGAAGGAATGTATAGAAACACTGTATGGTAAAGAACTTAGGCCAACAAGGTTAGACATAGAAAAGGAACATGACGTAGAAGAAGATAGATTAGGTCCAGGCATACTCGACGATGAAATAGAAAGGGCATTAAAGGAGATGAAAGCAAATAAGGCCGTGGGGATGGACAACATATCTGTAGAACTGTTGAAATGTTTAGGAAAATGCGGGAAGAAGGCCCTATATGGACTGATTCGTAGTATCTATGAGGAAGGAATCTGGCCGGAAGATTTTGTGAGATCGGTGTTAGTTCCTATTCCAAAAAAGGCAAAGTCTATATCATGTGAGGATTACAGAACAATAGGTTTGATGTCCCACGCAACTAAAGTTATTCTCAGGATCATCAACAAAAGGATAGAGAGTAAGGCAAACGATTACTTAGGGGATGATCAGTTTGGGTTTAGGAAGGGAAGAGGTACACGTGATGCCATTGAAGTAATGAGATCACTAATTGAGAGGAATATAGAATACAACCAGGACGTTTTTGCCTCTTTTGTAGATTTCGAAAAAGCGTTTGATAGAGTGAATTGGGAAAAATTAATGCGTGTATTGCAGAAAATAGGAATGGATTGGAGGGACAGGAGACTGATCCGCAACCTGTACATGTCTCAGACTGCTCAAGTGCGAGTGGGGAACGGAGAGTCCGAATGGGCAGTGTTAGGAAGAGGTGTAAGGCAGGGTTGTCCATTGTCACTGGTGCAGTTCAATGTATATGTGGAGGAAATGATTGAAGAGGCATGGGAAGAACTGGAGGTAGGAATGAAAGTCGGAGGGGAATTCGTAAAATCGGTTAGGTTTGCTGATGACCAAGCATTAGTTGCTCAGTCAGCCAAGGGGTTGCAAGTATTGCTGAGTGAATTGGAGGTTCAGTGCGATAAATATGGGATGAGAATCAATATTAATAAAACAAAGGTTATGCGATTTTCCAGAAAGGAAAAGGCTAAGCTAAACATTAAAATAGGAGGGGGAAAAATAGAGCAGGTAGAACAGTTTACATATCTCGGAAGTGTTTTGGACCAATACGGTGAAAGTAGCAGGGACGTAAGGAGAAGAATTGCGCTAGGCAAGGAGGCTTTCTCAAGGAGGGAGTTGATGACGGGGATGTTGAGTAGGGAGGTTTAGAAAATACTCGTAAAACATTGATATGGAGCGTATCTATGTACTGCGCAGAAACGTGGTCGCTGAAGCAGGAGGATAGACGTAGATTGGAGGCTTTTGAAATGTGGGTGTGGAGAAGAATGGAGAAGGTGAAATGGACCGAAAGGAAAACAAATGAGGAAGTACTGGAGATGGTGGGTGAGGAGAGGTGTTTGTTGAGAGAAATCCTATGGAGGCAGGAAAATGGATGAAACGCGTATTGAGCAGCAGTGGGATGTTGAAGACGGTAAAAGAGGGGAGAATGTTGGGCAAGCGAGGAAAGGGCAGGAACAGGATAGGGATGTTGGACGGGATGGAGGGAGGAAAGAAGTACACAGAGATGAAGAGGGACCTGATATAGATTAGGTTGCTGGATTGGGTTTTGTTTGGAGTTACAAAATGTTTATAGGATAGTTGTGTCCTTCGAAAAACTTACCTTAACCGGTAGATTACCTAATAATATATATATATATATCTATATATATATATATATATGTGTGTGTGTGTATGTGTTTTAGAAAGAGAAACTGTACTACTTCTATTAACCGAACTTTTTTCATTAAATCGATCAATTTCTTGAGACTGGCACTGTGACTTATCATTTAACTAATACGCTCAGAAATATATTGTTGTTTTGAATTTTTTGTCTTGATTATTCTTAATTTTTATGATACCGATATTGTTAAGTAACCAAGTAATGATAACTAAAGACTATGATTAAAAAAAGAGTATATATTAACATTCTACTAGTTTTTTAACTCACCATTGAGTTTAGCTTACTGGGAGAATACATCTTTTTGGCACACGCCAAAATAGTAGAGGTCTTCCCCGTACCCGGAGGGCCGTAAAAAAGTAGGTGGGGTAATTGCTCATCATTTAAAAATTTGTCCACTATAACGAGAAAATAAAAATTTAATTTACGTAACTTTGACAACAGCTACAGTGAGCAACGATATAAATAAAAATTACGGTAAATAAATATATTACGGTATAGTAAACGTACGTGTTCTCACTACATCAGCATGCGATATCAGCTCATCTAGTCCCTTGGGACGATATTTTTCTACCCTTAAATGAAAATGTGAAAATTACTCTTAGTAAAGGCTTTAAAATGTTTTAATACAATCAGCTTTTGAAACACAATTGCAAATTTCTGCAAAAAAAATCTGTAGACTTCAGCCTAAATGTTTATATATTTGGGCGGGATTTGATTACAGAGAAATATAACAAAAATGTACTTCTTCCACTTTATTATGTTCATAATCCACAAAAAATGTATACGCTTTAGGATGACGGTTGAGATGATTTCACTTAAACATCAATAATTGCACTGTTAAAACATTATAGGTTGAATTTACGATATAATTTTACTTGCACATTATTTAATCATGCAAGACAATAAACAAGCAAAAAAAACCTCAGCATCACATAAAGTAAAGACAAAATAGAAGTCTTACCAAGGCAGATTGGTTTTTGCTGTTTCCACTTCGGGCATTTTTATTCTGAAGTAGAAAAAGAAGGAAGAAACCAGCAGCACGTTATCACAATAACCTCAACCGTAGCCCAACTAACCTACCAGACCACAATTTGCCGCCACAACGTAAAGATGCGCAAGACTTCCTTCATCTGAAAACTTCCCATTTCCCCCTATAGATATCGGGGCTATCTGCTATCACTTTGCCTATGATTGGCGAATTACAGAGAGGCAGTTTCAAATTTAAGTTGCTTACAATTATTGAGTATTAATTACCCTTTACCATATTGAATATTACAAAAGTAATTGTTAGGTATGCAACTTCGTCAAATATTGCTAATAATATTCATCCGCAATATGTATTCCGACCTTTTCAGGGTTGGCACTGGTTACCCTGACCTGCCCAAGTTCTGCTGGAGATCTACTGCTCTGATGTACAACGGCGAAGTTCTATCAAGGATGGCTAAAACTGTATTTTTGGCGTTTATTTCTAAAGATAATATTTTTTTAACCTGCATATTTTTTGCGTAATTGTATTTTGGTGATTTTCTGATGAATTCGTTACAAAGACCTTTGGCTCATTGTAAATTCTTTAATTACCAGCATAAACAAAATACATATTCTAGGTATGGTTAGGTGAGAAGGATATGCTGAATGATCGATTTCAATCCATTAATACTCATTGGGCATTGGAAATATCTCTACCCGCCAAAATTCCATACAAATTCAGACACAATATTGGCCTAAGTCAAAGGAAGAATCATAGAGAATGCTTCAAAAAACAATAAGGCCATTTTCAACAATAAATTACTGTCTTTTCATCATTAGTTTGAAAATATAAACAGCAACCCTCGTACATATAAAATCCTTCTGTGTGAAAAAATAACCTCCATGAATTCCCTACAGGATGTGATACATGTGATCACAACATAAAAAAAATATAACAGTAAATCAATGTAGGTCAACTAAATATTTGCAATCCTGTCCAAATGAGGGAGTTAAATTACTTAATAATCTACTAGTAACTGTAAGAATAGCTATTTTTGACAACATTAGACCAGATGCATTCATTTAATGCTAATTTGGCAAATGAATGATGCAAATAAATACTGTTCCTGACCATATCTTTTCATGCAGCTCTTTGTGCTGTTTTGAATTGTCTTTATCGTCTGGAAGAGTTCCATTGTGTTTTATATACTTAATTATCAATAAATATTATTATTATGTAATCCTAGAGTAACATTACCAGAAACAGTTTGCTACCCAGTTTTAGGACAGTTATTAAATTATAATTGAACTGATCAACTGATAAAATATTAACTGACCAACAGATCTAATTCCATTTACCATACAAAAATAGTTAATCAAATGTCATATTCAGACTTTGATTTCTGAATAATAAAAGGTTGGAGATATATGAGAGAGAAAAGCATTTAAGTAACAAATTGTAAATAAGCAATAACCAAGAGATCTGAATAAAATTTATTCTGCACATCAATTGATCCTTATGCACATGCTGTAGTAAATTACAGCCATTAATGTTGATTTGTTTAGTTTCACGTAGCTGTAGATTGAAGTAACTCACAGTATGAAGAAGATAAAGGCTTGCAAATTATCAGACTATGTAAATTATGTGGCTCTGAAATTTCGTCACATCTGCCTATTCTCCCAACCTTGCCCCAGGCAACTTTTCTTATTCCCATAACACAAAAAATCATTGCAGGGTCGGGGATTTGACAGCACAATTGAAATCATTCTGGAGGTGAAGCAATTTGGATTTAGTTTGCACAAGGTTTCAAACATGGCAATCTGTTTCTTGACCTTTCCAATGATGGTCTTGGAAAGGTCAAGAAACAGAGAAATACACAATGTTGGATGGTGACTATGTTGAGAAGTCTTAAGAATAACAAATAAAAATCAATACCCTATAACAATATTATCTTTTAGTCATACATAATTAAAGCTTTATGTTACCCCCTTATAATGTACAAGTATTGTGATGTTATTGAAGTGAACGGTAACAACGGCCATATGAATATTAATCAAGAAAAACTTAAGAAATTAATATTATCTTTGCTTTCTACAGAAATGAACTTTCTTTGTCGACTAGTTTCGTTTACACTGTAACATCCTCAGGACTAGTGGTACAATGTACATTTTGTCTGAGTTATATACTCGGTCGGGTAGAGGCAGCGGATGGGAGGGTGTAATTAAGGAGAAAAGGGGGGGGAAGAGGTGTAAGAGGGGGGGGGGGGAAGAGGTGTAAGAGGGGGGGGGGCAGAGGGAGGGAAGATAATATTAATTTCTTAAGTTAAAAATGGATTTCTACAAAGTTAAGGCCTCAACCATTCAGTGCATTAATCAAGAAGAATCAACCCCAGCCGTAGTCTTACAAATGAAAAATTGGTACGGGTGGGAGAAATTAGAGAGAAAAAAGAAATAAATAAAATGAATAAATGATTCAACTTAAATTTAATGATTTTGGGGGGGTTGGTACCGAAAGTGATTAAACAAAAAAAATGATAAAAAACGCTCTGGCTATGGTGTACTAGATAGAATTGACCCTCATCCTTATCAGACACTCACCAGTCAGGGGCTTCCAAGAGCCTCTGCGCCAGTGGTCCACCAATTGCACATAATAAAATAAATGCAAATTAACCACGAACCCTCTCACTTGGATATACTATGTAGCCTTAATCCTTGCTAGTTGCAGGCACTCCCACACAACCAGGGCTTTCGAGGGGTTTCCCTCTGTGCCAGGGGCCCGCCATTCACTGACTCACTTGGGTATGCATAAACACCTTAACCCTTGCAAAACTTACTCACTCATTCAGACAGGTCTACCGTGGAATCTCTTTTGATCTTAGTCCTGTGACTCGCACTTTGAAAAAGGTAGGGGATGTGCCCAGATGCTGACACGGTGTTTTGACTGCCAAGCAGCCCTCTTCAGAGAAGGTATGATGCCATCTCGTGTGTGGTGACTTATATATACTGTGTGTGGTGTAATGTTCAATGGAAGGGGAGGGTGGAAAGTTGTTGGTGAAAAAACTGGGTGGAATGGGAGATGCGGGGAATGGTAACGTTGGGGATTCGTTATTGGGTGGGGGGGAGGTGGGGGGCTTGGGCGAGAAGCCGTTGCGTGGATTACAATGCAAGCCCAGTCATTAACGGTGATTTTTTTGAGTGGAAAGATTCTGGTGTATTGTTAAGGAAAATAAGGATGATGAGATGGGGCCTGGGTCATGGTTCATGAGTTTATTTTTGGAGCAGTGGATGTGGATGCTTTCGTAGTAATCCAATAAGTGGTTCGGTACTATGCTAATGAGTTTTTTACCTTTTCAAATCAAATTTGTGTGACTGTTGAAGCGTATGTTCCACAACTGCCGATCTTTCGGTATGACTTAGTTTGTAGCAGACCATGTGTTCTTTAAATCGTGTGAGAATATTTCTACGTGCTTGTCCAATGTATGAATGGTCACATTCAGGACAACTTATCTTGTATATGCTCGATTTTTGGAGTGGATCAATGGGATCTTTTGGGTTCCCTAAAAGGGTTTTGAGTTTGTTGTTGGTGACGAATATAGGTTTTCTACCATGTTTTTTTTTAAACCGGGGCGAGTTCTTTAGTTAGTGTGGGGTGGAAAGGTAATTTTAGGTATTTCTTTTCATCTGTGGGTAATAATGTAGTGTTGTCTTAAATTAGTTTTTTGTGTTTTTGTTTCTTGAGGATCCTATCAATGATGTTTGGGCTGTGACCATCTACAGTGGCGGTTTGTCTTATGTACTCCAATTCTGATTGAAATTTTGCTTTTCTTAATTGGGATGTTAATGAGTCTATAGCCTAGGGAATGAAACTCCGTGTGTTTGTGTCTATTGTGTGCAAAAGACAACTGATGTATATAGTTGTTGGTGTCTGTGGGTTTTCTGTAAAAGTCCAAGGAAAGCTCATTTGTATTGGTCCGGTTTACTCTGATATCTAAGAATGGGATGGATTGACTGGTTTCAATTTTCATGGGTGAAGTTAATGGTAGGGTATTGGCTATCGAGTTTTTCCAAGAAATGTTCCAGAGGGGCTTGGTTGGTATCATGAATTGCAAAAATATCATTGATGTATCTTAGCCAAGTGGCAGGGAAATAGTCGAAAGTGGCTTCACAGTAATCTTCAAATTTGGACATAAGCATGTTTGCTAGGAAAGAGGAAAATGAATTGTCCATTGTGGCACCAAGGTTTTGCTTGCATACCTTTTTGTTGAAAGTGAAGTAGTTTTTATCCATAATCAGATTTGTCAATAGCACATACTGTCCAATAATTTCGATGGGGATATTTTTAGAATGGAGCCAATCTCCCAAGAAGCTTATTGTGTTCGGAATAGGAACACTATGGAATAAGGACTCTAAATCAAAGCAAACTAAAATATCAGTGTCTTTTAGTGTGATGTCTTTGATAATATTAATAAAATCAAGGCTGTTTTAATATTCCATGTACTCTGGAAACCGATGTTATTGATCTGTTGAGTCAGCCATTGCGAAATATTGTATGTAGGAGAGTTGATCGCAAAAACGATGGGATGTATGGAACAATCTTTTTTGTGTGCCTTGGGAAAGCCATAAAGGCATGGGGGGATTGGATTAGCTGTGGCCAGTTTAAACTTTAGTGCCATGTCATAAGGAGTTTGCAATTGGCAATTGGGGATTTTGTATCTTGGACCATTTTGTTGAGTGGATTTCTAGAGATATTGGTGTATGGTCCATTCTCAATGACGGAGTTCATTTTTTGAGAATAGGTTTCCTTGTCTATAATTACACATGTATTTCCTTCGTTGGACTTGAGAGAGAAGCAATTGTGGTTTTGGAGGGAGCGTACATGGGTGAAGTAGTGGGAATCCTTATTTTTGTTGTGGTAGATTTTTGTAAGATTTGACTTGATGTCACCTTTGCAGTTATTTCGGACTTGGGTTCTCAAATCAATGTCCAGGAATTTAATGGAATGTTCTACATGGGAAATAAGGTCTTTTATAGGTAGTCTCTTTGGCCAAATGTTAAAATTGAGTCCACGGTTTAGTAGGGATAATTCATCTTTGAAAAAATTGTAGGAGGACATGTTAATGACAAACTGAAAGGAGTTGTCATCAGGATAAGAAGTGTAGTTGTTTTTTGGGCAAAATTGCTTGGATTTACCCCACCCTTCCTTTGCCCATTTGTAAGAGTATGGCTGGGGCTGATTCTTCCCATAAGTATTGTGACATTTAGAATTTTGAACAGCCAAAGCAAAACTCAATATCCACCATCATTAGAAAAGGCACATAAACAATAGATAATAAAATTATTAATATTTTAATATTTCTCAAGTAAATTAAAAATGACAATATAATGTATGTTAATAAAGAAGTATAGAAATTATGATGAAAATATTCTATGACACTTGTAATATTCTACAGTTCAGCTTTTACTGGAGAAAAACCCGGTGTTTAATAAAAAGATGAACAAATGAGACCTTCCACAAGCCATGTGTTGGGGCAGGTTACAGTGTTCAAGAGCAGTAATAAATTATTTCACCTTTTCTCAAATCCTTTATATGTTATACCTCTGTCATCAGGTGACATCAGTATTACTGCTACTAGCATGAGCCATTCTAATTAAGAATAGAGATACATACATTTAATCAATAAAAAATTACTCTGATGTGGTATTCTTCTGTTTTCATTTTCATCATCAGTTTTCATAACAATTTAAAGCTGAATATTTTTATTGAGTGATTCAAGGGTAAAGTACATAAAACATGTGATTACAAGCAAAATACTGATGCATGACTTAAATTAAAATATTTTCTTTGTCAAAGCAGTTGAAATTATTGTGAGCAACTCACAACTTGGAAATATTTTTCTTCATATGAACTACCAACATCCATCCAAATATTTAATTTTATGAGAAGCATAACTTACTTTTTACTGAAATCATCTCAAACAATCACCAACCTTGAGATGACAGTAACAATCAATACGTACCATATCAATAGTGCCCTCTGCTACTTGTGATTATTTTTTTCTAATTTGTAGCAGAGTGCTTTTGAAATGTTCAAAGTTCCTCCTCAAATTGTACCGAAAAAGCAGAAAGTTAACTGAATTGCAACTTTTACAATATAGAAATAAAAATATTAGTATGAAATATTTCTTAGGCATTCTCAGAGAATTACAATTCATGTGTAAAATAAAATATTTATGACCCTTAAATGTGCATGTAATCACTTCTGACCACACATGAATCTATTGGATAATGCTGTTGATGTATTAGTTAAAAATAATTTACAAATGCTTTAGCAACATAGGAACTTCCCTCTCTTGTATGCAATAACGACTGCATACATAAAATTTAACTAAAATAAGGTATTGCTTAATAATGTAAAATTTCTACAAAATACATATGAAATTCATAGCAAAAAAATTTCTCCATAACATTGTGGAGAGAACTTCTCACTGAATGATGCCTTTGGGTAAATTATAACAAACTCTCCTGGGTTAACACTGGATCACCATGAAATGAGTCAGACAAACTAGTGGAAAGAAGCCACCTCAAAATTGGTTTTGAGGTGGCTTTTTCCCCAAAGCTAAAGGGATGAGTCACAGGGCACAGTGGCCTAGTACCTGCACACATTGAATGCATTACTGGTGATATAATTAGGGAGTGCCCAGCACTTTGTACAGGGCCATCATTTCCAGAGCAGAGAATGCATCTCCACCAAACTATCTCTGTGCTGGCAGTTCACTTCTTCTACTTGCTGGAGTTTTGAAGGGTGCTTGCTGGAGGGAGGGTAGGGGGGGCGGCAGATATTGCATGCAGCTAAATATGAGGCTCCTTTATCACACTAGCCAAATATTTGACCCATGAGACTTGTAAATCCACTGGAGAGCGTGGTGAAAATGCTTCCCACACCACCTCCACTGGAGGGTGCTGGCTGGGATGGCTGCCGGTGGTAATAGGCAACGGAATGCTGGGATGGCCGGTAAAAGTTGTCTGACCTCTGTAAAGTTGGTGCAGATTTATTAGATTATTTTCCACAAAAATTAGGTCCATATTAGAGAACTTCGATTCCCAGTCAGTTTACTAAGAAGGTTGATAGGCCCACCTGTTAACATGAAGATTGTGGGTCACAGTCTCAGCTCAGGTAAGGGTTTCATGTTAACCCTAGGGGTTGGGCCCTGACGAACCATATGACAAGTGAAGGGTGGCTTGTCAGGGGCAGATGGGCCATCAGATATGTCCAGGCAGAAAAAATTCTTAAAGAGTGTCTATCATCTTTTAAAGTTCATAAGGTTCAACATTTTTGGAGGATAGAATATGCATATTCCTAAGTCAATTTGTATGTCACACTTTTATACTATGAAAATAATTTACTTTAACAGTTTTGGTATGTTTGATTTTGAATATTGGCATTAATAATGAAATAGATAACCATACATAGTTTGATGACTGCTCACTTTCTTTGCTACCTGATGTAAAAATCAAACATGTTTTTTAACTACCAAAAACAAAAAAATAAGACATGCATACTAATGTTAGTCAGTTATGGAAAAGAACAGGATACAAGTAAAGCTTATATCACCATCACCAAACATTTTAGATCATAATTCAAGAAAGAGTTTTTCATGTAGGAAGGCAGTATGTACTTACAATATACCACAGGATTAGAATGTTTGCTAGTTATTTTGGGAAGAGTATTGATCCATCAACCACAGGTCTACTAAATGCTACTTCCTCAGTATGCTTTGGCTGAAAGAACAGGATTTATTATATACAAATTTGGCCCATATTAGAACAATGACAACCACAAGATAAAAGAGAAAACATGCTTAATAAGACGTAAATATCTTGTCCACATTAAAGCTCTCTATGAATGCAAAGGTAATTCATTTAAATATGTATTCAAGTAAAAGTGATACTTATATTGAATACAAATCAGTAATGTTGCCTTAAAAATTAGCATAGATGAATCCAAAAAGGATGAAAAATAATTTCTCATTTGGTCACCTTTGATGGACACACTATATGCCTAATATATGTACTATGAGGAACAACAAAAAATGCAAATCGCACAAGATGTCAATAATGGTTATATGAGTGACTATGACCTAATTATTATTCAGAATTAAAATGTGCCGAAACAGACATTGTTATGTAGCACACAAGTCCCTAGAATCACAATTGCTTTTACATAGAACAACAACAAAAGTGATCATTAAAAATACCACACAATCACTAACAAAACCAAAATCCAACTGCTATATATGTCACCAAGGAAAGCACAAAGTAATCCCATCACTCGCTGTCCAAAATCACTCCCTGTCCAACACTGTACCCACTCTCACCATCCAACTCCTAACTCCAGCCACATCACTTACAAACCAACATTGCACAATGTCGGACCCGGTATGTTCTTAAAACTTCTCTAATGTTTGATGGAAAGTTGTTTAACTCTCCTGTCCACCACACTTCTATTTGAAAATGAAAACTTTTTCTATTTGCTTTGATGTTATTTTTATTCTAAAATTGTAGTCATTTTCCCCTTAGGATTTGGTTTTTCTATTTACTTTCTCAAATCTTCCCATGCCTTGTCATCTTTAACTATTACTTAAATTGCATTTAACCCACTCCTCTTAATCCATCCTACTTTGCAAACTCTCCCATTTCGGAACACCCAACGTGTCTGTTACGCTCAGGCCTATTTGCACCTACCGAGTACTTATCTGGCTTCCTTCCGTTGCACTTTTCTATCATAGTAGTAGTAGCTATTAATCATTGAGGTCATTTGCACCATTAGGAATGGGGAAAGGAGGACAGGTGGAGAGAAATCCGGCGACGGCATTAGTATAATCTTGACGAAAGGTGCCAAGGGGTTACACAGTTTTAACATCCCATTTTGGCATACTCACTTTAAGTGCTCTCCAAAAAGCATCTCAAGTAGGAATCGGAATACCACTGAAAAAACTGATGTCTCCAGGATTCGAACTTGGGACCTCTGGGTGAGAGGCCAGTACCTACATGGTCCCCACTCTTATCTTTTTCATATGCATATATTACATGTATGTAGAATGAATGTTTGCACATTCATTTTCCTTATTAGTTACATGTTGCATTGACACAAAAGGATTATTATTATGCACCAAGGCATATATTTGGCATAGTTAAAATATTAGAGGAGGAGCCAAAATTTTATTTATTAATTAAATTATTAAAGTTAATTAATTGAATATAATCAAAAGAGTTTATCTTAAAACATGGGAACTTAGGAATCAGTCAACTAGTTTGGGCGACTAAACATATTAATTAATACATACTATGTACCTTTAAAATATAGCTGAAATAATGCATTGTAAATGGTTAATGACTTATTTATTGCATGGAGTAAAACTATTAACATTTGCTCTTGCACTTTAAAGAAGAATATGGAATTCTCAGAGCTAGTGAGGGAAACAATAATAGGAAAGTAAGGATTATACATCAATGTTTACATTAAATATGGCTGACAATCTTTCATTTTGTCAACTTAAAAACTTTTAAAGAAGCCTATGCATTTCAAACTTGTATTTTTTAAAGAGTATATTAAACCTTCAATGCAATTAATCATCTTTGCAATTGTTGTGATTTTATTAAAATTTCAATGTACTGGGAGGAGAGAGAGAGAGAGTAGCATGGATGATTCACTCATTGATAATCAAGAGTTTACTGTATAAAAAGCATGGTAAAAATATTTAATACTGCACATAAGAATCAGTACTACTGGAGGTCTGTACTTCATTTTGTGGATAGAACCAGGTATTTCACCCTTGTCACACCCTTTTATATACTTCATAAAATTTTCTTTTCCAATAAGGTGTCGAATGTAAGGCTAAACATATAAAATCAAGATGGAGGGTATGTTCAGATTTTATTTCTTCTTCAAATAATCTTCTTATTTATACAGAGATTTTAAAATGTCTCCAGAGGCATGTCAACATTTGATCAAACAAAACTGCAATTACACACACAAGACCCGAGTCCCTCTGTCAAGTCATATCTTTTAAAATTAGTGGCATCATACAAAACTGAATTTTTATCAAAATAGGTATTCTAAAATGTTTTTTCCATTAACATTTCTGCAGTATTCACTTGGCATACCACAATGTTATCCCATGTGCAAAGTGCAAGGGCTCTAAAACATGAAAATAAGCATTGATTTATTTCAGTATGGAAGATTTCTCAGTTCACAGGACTCTACTAATTTTGGCATATCTTTGAAAAGTTGAAACAAAGTTCTGATCAGAGAGAGACTGTCATCGCCCAACTTCTGAAGTGCTTATAACTCTGTCCATCTCACTGTTAGAATTACATTTTATGCATTATCACTCACAACAAAATTTGAATCAGCAGTTTAACAGAAATCACACCAACTTAACAAATTCATTTTTTTAAATATTAGATTTATCACAATGTTTATTGCATCACATTCATAGCTATAGTTTTTCTCATCCACATAAAAACCATTAAATGTATATCACAATGACATTTATTTACTGAACATTGAGATAAAGAAGACAAAATTCTACCTCATATTAACAGAGAATTTGCAAAGTTAAAAGATCAAAATGTGCTCAAGCACGTAAAATTAATACTTTAGAAAGATGGACACATACCAATGAAAAAGTATGCATGCATAACTTTAAATTATTCAAAAGCTGCCCTTTTTATAAAACTTCTGAGATTTTTCATTATACAAAGATCAAATAAAAAGTTATTTACATGTTTCAACATATAATTAAGTTAGTACATTTATTTGGATTGTCCTTAGAAATTAAGTAAAATAGTACCTACCCTTCTATTTACGCAAAAAAGCATTTAGAACAGTAGGTCTACGAGGTCTATGGTACACAGCACATTATGTCTTATAATTTTTCAATATTTAAAAGAGAATAATTGCATTTCATAAAAATATTAATAGTATTTTAGGAAATTAGTTGTAATTATGCATTTACTATATCTTATTTAATTATTATTGCTTCTAAATCACCATGCTGTTTACCAACTACATGAAGCACATTTCTTTGGGTCAAGAATGTCAGCATTATCATGAATCGGGAGAAATTTTAAATATTCAAGATTTCATACCACAAATCCATATAAATCCCAACACTTTTTTAGGTCAAGCACATGAATACATCAACAACAAAACTTAATTTTAATTTATTTTTAATACTGAAGTCACATCCAGGTAACCTGATGCCTTCATTCAGTGTTTATTGCTCTTTGGCATTGAAACAGTTATGTACATAAATATTATCCTCATTATCTAAATGGTGTTTTGGCTTATTTCATCAACAGTACAACAAGAAATTATTAAATGGGAACAGATACTGTGACATTGTAAGCAAAATGGATTGTAAGCTTCCTTAATGAAAAATAGTCACTACTCCCAGCATTATGATTAGATTTGATTAGACTTGACAGGAACTATGAAAATTAAGAGCTTTCCCCCCACTCTCTCTATGAATCAACAAGGTAGGTATCCAAGGCACAATATGAGTATTTAAAATAGATACTGGTGTAGTTGTACTAAAATTTGTGGGTTAAAAATGTAGTAGAAATTACTATACCCCAAATACATTAAGAATTCTAATGTAAGATCTACTTTGCAGGCCGGTATATTAACTCATAGCCATGAATCACTTTGTAGTTCACCATAAATGACATATATTTGATTGATACAGCTGCGGTGCAAAGATGTAACAGGCACGTTATAGGGCCACAATTTTTCAATGGATTTAGGAAAACTTCAATTTTTTAAAATTTAGTCCTATAAACTTCTATCTATGTCTAATTCACTTCACAAAAGCTTTTGGAGAGTAAAAAATAAATTGGTCAGCAATATTGGTCAACTATTATTTTTTTATCTTATTGAAAACTCATGGAAGGCTTCCATTTTAGAATATTTGTACTTAAAAGGGCTGTTGCTCATTTTCTACAGCACATTGGTGAATGTGTGGTAAGTTTAGACAAAGGTGAATGAATCAGTTATGACAATGTCACATTGGTCCCTTGTTCTTCCCAATACTCCCATCATTGCCATTCCCTGTGCTCACAGGTACATTCGTTCGTTAAACAAGTGGTTTAGTGATTCCTGCATTACTAAGTACCACCCACAACCTAAACTTAGTGACTTTGAGGCATTTAACCACCAGGCTGGATACCAGCATGTTGTCACTTCCAGTGCACAGTCATCTAAAGCACAGAGGGCAACATATCACATAAGAAGGGACCACTCCACTGGCCACGCATCTTCCTAGGAGGGGATCCAAATTAACCACCATGCCCTGGATCAATGGATCTCACGAGAGACCAACCACCATCATTCATTGCAACTGCCTGCCAGGCGGGTGGTGCCTCACAAGGGAGGGAGTGTGCTCAGGGGCGTGCCAAATGACTTTTCACCAAGGGAAGGAGGAGGAAAGAAGCTGGCATGAGGGGCAGTACTGCATGTCGATGCTCTGAGCAACCCACACTGCCCCCCCTGCGCCCTCCCCGGTTCCCAGGGGTGAAGGAAGCAACCCTGATCCGGAACTCCTCCTCCTCCTCCCTGCGCACACCCCAAACACCCACCTCATATGTCGGCACAAACGTCGAGTCGTCTGGCCCTGGACTGTAAAAGGAATACGGCCCACCCCCCTCTATCCCCCCCCCGCTTCCACCACCCTCATCACCCTGCTTGATGCCCTGATCATCCGAACGGTACACATCACCATCACCAACACCACCACCACTCGATTCCACATGCTTTCTTGTTCCCTTCTGTCTCATACCATGGTATACAGGAGGATACACACGTACCTTAGATGGGTGTAATGTCACATTAAGTAGTGTGGGATGTTGCTCCACCACACCAAATTCCATCTCACGTGGAATGTAGCCCTCTGCATAAACCTTTCATGAGGAAATGTAAAAAATAAGTGTCATAAAAATTCATTATGACAATAAATACCAATATGTAAGCACAACTAAGTAAGGAAAAATAATCATGATCACATCTGGCTAAATAATCAAACTCCGAAATTGTTGCATTGTAATGCACACTTAGCAGATGACTCCATTAAAAGTTACTGTGGCGGCATCTCCCGCAGTTTATTTGAAATTAATCAAACTCTGCTCATAAGGCTTTATTCATTTTTAATTAGAAAATTCAAGAAAGTATTTTTCATTTCTACAACTGAAAGGGGATTACAATTAGCTACCAAGTACATACAACCATGTACATACCAAGTACGTACAACTCATGCTGATAAAATGAGTTCTAATGTTGCCATAGGTTGTTACCTCCTGAGGAAAATTGTGATCCTGGCTGAAGATGGTATGGCTGACTGAATCGGTTCAGTCGGCTATGGTATTCATAGCCGACTGAAATATAGAATTGCTGCTATGTGGGGGCACTCATACAATTCATTCCATGTGCCTCTTTAGGCTGCAAAAATGGGCAGTGAGAATCCTAGGTTAAGTCCCAAGGGCATGAGACCTTCCTTTGAAAAATTTTATTTAACTATTCCCTGGATGTACCTACATGGGTGGTTTGGTGGTGGTGGTTTTCCAACTCAGAAAATTTCAGAAAAACTGTCTTTTATCTTTGTTACGTCGGAAACTTTTCAGACCACCCTTGTATATTTTCCATGCATTGATTTTTGCACAGCAAAACAAAGCCATGCTCAATCAATGCATAGGCACAGCACAAGAGTGTGTCATCACTTGACAATAACTACTCACAGCTCGGCTATTTTGCCTTGTTATGCAAGTGTCAATCCTGAAAGTATAACCTAGAAAACTAAGGGAATTTGCAAACATTAATTCTCTATTGTGGGTGAATTCATGTCTCTCTCATTAGATAATATTATTCTTATGCATGCTGTTACTGCTCCTGTTTTCTGTTTTCTTTTTTAATTGTGACAATCATTTTTTATTCAAACTCCAATTGCATTTGTATTCGTGTCCATCTAGAATATTTGGAAGCAATGTGACAATCAATCAATCAATCATACCGACATGAAGTAAATATGAATACACCATAAGTAGTGCTTCTCAAACCTGGTCTTCCTAAATTTTGGACTTACATTGAGAAGGATTCCCATATTTAAAGGTGCAAAAAATTTTATAAATTTAGAAAAGACTCAAAGAGGATGAAAATGCTTAATGTTTACCTGGGAAAATTTCCATAAAGACCTGCACTTCAGAGGTATTTGTTATTTTCATTGTGTTAGGTAGCAAAACTGCTTTTCTTTTCCTTCTTCAGCACTTCACAAAATGGGAAAGTCACCAGCTCTAACTGTAGAGATAGAGTAGCTGCCATCTTTGCTTGGGACTCAATCATCTTTTTGCCTAGGCTTAAATGTTTTTATTAGCTTGGCTAGCTTTGGGCCTTGCTTGACATTCAAATGCTGTTGACTTTATATTTTCCTCTCTATTCTGTTGCCTGAATCATATGCTTATTTCCATTGTATGTCTTCATCGAATATTTAACATGATCAGGACCATCCTTTGATTTTTTTCAACAATCTTGCATTACTCAACTGTTTTTTAGTCATTCCTTTTAATCATGGGACCCATTTTTCACTGCTATATAGTCGGCGCGGATAGAATCTCATAAATGTTGATTTCTACCACTCTTCTTGTTTTATTATTCAATGCTACATTAATGGTTCCACAGTATTAATGTTCAAAATGATTTATTTTTGTTTTTATATCCATCTTTTCCCTACCCTATGGACTGTAACCTTGCCGTGGTGAAAGGACTGGTGCATTCTGATGACCCCTTAGAGCTGTGCTGGCAGTAGCAATGATAATTGCTCCTGGTAGGATCATCCATGCCCAATAAGTCAAAGGTTAGGAGCCAAACAAAAGGTAGTCTACACAGCATCTGTTCCTCAGTGAGGCAGCTGCAAAGGCCCCCAGTGACCCCAGTGCCTCAGCTATTGAGTGATTGTGTCATGATAAAAACACTACTGAAGAAGGAAATGGGAAACCACCTAATTTATTATTCCCAAGAAATTTAGGAAGGACACAATAGAGACAATGAGTCTTAGCAACCATGGGACTCAGCCCAATAGGCCAGCTGTAGTGTCCAGCAGTAGGGGAGGCAAGGATTCTGTGGTTGTCATCTCACAAAATTCTTGCAAAGCAAAACCAACAGCAGCAGGACCAAAGATGCAGAAGAAGACCAAGTTAGATAGAATAGGGACTTGGAATTTTAGGACAACATTAAGGATAGGAAAATTTGAATATATGAAGTGGGATATGGAGAGAGGAAATACAGATGTTTTAGGACTGCGTGAATTGAGATGGAAGGATAGCAGGGATAACTGGAGTTATAGTCATAGAGTAATCTACAGTGGAGGAGAAGAAAGCCAGCTAGAGGTTGCCATAATATTGAACAAAAAGGTAGAAATGAATGTAGTAAACATAGAGCAAGCAACAGATATAAAATCTCTAGTGAAAGTAAAAGCAGAACCAACAAATTTGGTCATTATTTAGGTATATATGACATCAAGCAATCAAAAGGAGGAAGAAAGTGATAGGGAATAAAACAGTTTCTGGCGTGACTTGTTGGAAAATCTTCATATTGAAATTGAAAAATAAACAACTTGGCTTTCCCACAAAGAAAATTTTTTTATTCACTACCTAGGTTTTATTATGGTATAGCATTATCAACAGGACCTGATGATGTTATACCTTAACTAGAGCTAGGTGGTGAGTAAAAAATTTTCTGTGGAAAAGCCAAGTTGTTTATTTTTCAATTTCAAGGTGATAGGGTATATGATCAGCTAAAGGGCATAATTGTGGATGTTCCTGGTAAGAGATATTTCATAGTGATGTGGTGATGGAACATGACTGTAGGCAAAGAAAGAAATGGCGGTGAGGTGGGGGACCACAGATTAGAATAGAAAACAATAGGATTCTGCAGGAGATAGGGTTTAATCAATTAATCCCAAGAAAAAATAGAAAAACATTACTTTGGGTCGATTTTTTTATTTTTCAATGTAATCTCATTTTAACTTAGTGCACTCCTCCCAGCGTTTCATAGTACTTGTCTTTTTACAAGAAATCAATGCAGATGATTTCCCAAGCATCCCAAAAAACTGTGGCCATCACCTTGTTAGCCGATTCTACCATTTTTGCATTTTTCAGAGCTCGATCACCTTCATAAATCCCTGCTCAGACTGTTTCTTTGTCTCTGGAGTGTAATAGTGTATCCGTGTTTAATCCCCAGTTATATATCAACACAGAACCTTGTCAACATTGTGACGGTAAAGTGTCAAACCAGTCTCTATCAGACCACACAATTGCATTTCTCCACTGAGAGCGAACATGGTGCCCATCTTGCTGAGATTTCTTTCACACCCAATTTTTTATTCAAAATTGAGAACACTCTACTTTGGGATATGCCTGTGGGCTCAACTATTTTGCTAACTGTGATTTGCCAATCACTCAAAACCATATTGTGGATTTTGTCAATCATTTCAGAGGAAGTCACTTCCACCAGACATCCCAAACGATGTTCATCATTTTTGGATGTATGGCCACGTTTACCCTCATTAACACAATGGTAACACAGTTATAAAGACAGGAACAGATGTACCATGAACACCACCCAACTCAGCTCTGATCTCTTTTGGTATAAAACCTTTTAAATAGAAGTGTTTAATCACCACATGAAACTCAATTTTTTTCATTTTTCATAAATAAAAGTTTGTTACTTCAATCGACTACGAAAATGAAACCATGAGATCATTACAGCTGTAACATAAACAACAGTCTAGTGAGAGATGGGACTTATTTAAAGCAAACCTTTCATGAGCAAAGCACCATCACTTAGATTTTCTAAGTTGTAATTGAACCACCCCACTGAAAGAAAGTTGAATAACAGACTTGATGCAGGAAACTTAAAGGGTGAAAGAAGCATGATTGAAGACATAGTATTAGGATACGAAAATGTTACGAAGGAATATTGTATTTACCTCACCTTCCACGAAACTGCTGGAAATGTCACAACAGTAACTTTTAATGGAGTCATCCGCTAAGTGTGCATTCACCTTGACTGGGATACCGGTCAACGTGAATGATTTTTACACTCTGAAATTGTTGCATTGTAATGCACACTTAGCGGATGACTCCCTTAAAAGTTACTGTTGCGGCATTTCCTATAGTTTCTTGGATTTTGTTAAAGGTAAAATAAAATTGTGTTTAAAGTTGGCTTTAACCTCGTGGACTGTGGCACTTCGCACATGACTACGGATGCCTGTGACATTGTATATATGATATTTCATCACATCATCTTGCTTCTTTAAAGCCCTCAAAATTTGGAGTGTAAGAGGATGCCTCGGTAGCTTAACTGGCCTGGCTAAGGCACTTGGCTGGACCTGGCTGTTTGATGTTTGATTTGTTTGGCGAATGATTTGTGCTCTGAACTTGTTGTATTGGTGCACCTTATCGAGCAGTTATGGCTCTATCAGTAATTTAGAAGGGAAAATCAGTGTACACCATTAAAGATACTACAGGAAATTAATAATTTAACTAGGAATGATTCAAAAGAGATGGAAAGACTATATAGATCATTTATGTGGAGAGACATTAAATCAGCAAGCTTAGACATAGGAAGAGAATATGACTTGGATGGAGATGGCAAAGGCCCATACTTGATGGTGAGATTGGGACCTGAAAAGGTTTTCTGTTAGTTGAAGTTATATGACCTACTTGTATCTTTATGTTTATCATTTATCCAGGTACAGGTCTGGAAATGATATATTTTTTGTTCTGACTTGGAAGTGTATTCAGAGTTATGTATTGAAGAGTGTTTGCTATTCTGTGATCAATGAAAATTATTCCACCTTTAAAATGATCAATGTGGTTTGTCTATAAATTTAGAATGTTAGAGCTATAGGTAAAGAAGCTTTTATCACAATTTTACAAAAAAACAATTAATTCAAATGGGAAACATTTCATGCAATATTAGAAATATTTCATGTCAAGATACAATCATCCAGATAAATTGAATATTTATTATATAAATATTCAATTATTACATAAATAAATGACTGTTTATTTATAATAAATATTTTGGTTAAATAAAGAAAATGATACTTCTCAGTAACAGGTATAAGATCCATTAGTTGATTAACTCAATAAAAATATTTAAGTTGGACCGTAAAGTTACTACCCAACATATTGTGGTTGTTGAGGCAGTCTTTTCCAAAGCTATAGAAGAGATGTGCACTCTCTGCTTATGGTTGAACAGTCTCCTGCCATGCAATAAAAATGGGGGGTAGGGTTCCCATGTGATGTCAACCTTCAAAGAGAAACTAGGTCCTTGTGAAGAAAAGAACTCTATCAAGGATCACACAATCCAACCGTTTAGTCCATCCACAGACTGCTTACTATTTGCACCTTGCATTTATTCCAAACAGTTTTCGACAAGCGAATGGATACCAGGTTCAGTGGATATCCATCACCACACGCACCAAGCAGCGGCTGGTCTGAAGAACCCAGTAGTGGTGGGTATTTCGCACATGGACTGTGGGCCTTATCATATATAGTAGTCTCTGCATGGATTACCACACCAAGCTTCCCTTTTCTATTGCCAATTTCAATTTTATTGATTTTATCACAAACTTTTATTACAAAGAATATTAATCATCTCCATTGTTTTCACTGTTAATCTTTTGTACTCGGATGTCGAGTGTGACTTGACATGGTTAGCAACAGCAGCAGCTTGTTTGTTGAGCCACACTCGACACAGAGTTTCACCATGAGGGGATTTGGGATTTTTGTCTATTGTTCCAATAACTTTACTTGTAATCATCTGCATGAAGGGATAAGTAAAGTAAAGCTTAATTAATAGCATGGCTTGTTTTATAAATGAATGTTCTGAACAAATTTCACCTCACGATGGATAAGTATTCCAAAGAATTAGAAAGCAGCAACGATGAATTTTACATCAAAACTGATGAATTTATTGACAAATTTAATAGTGACGAAAGTGAGTTATCTGAGAATGCATATGAAGGTGATGAACCAGTCGCTGGTCCAAGTGGGACTATGGAAAGGAAAACGTCCCTTGCTTTACCCAAAGATCAGGGTGAATGTACTGACAGTGACAGTGAAGTTGAATTCATTTCAACAAAACAAAGATGCACAATTGTTTATTCAAGTGATAGTGATGGAGATATAGGTGATATCATTGTACTGTCATCATCAAGTTTTAGTTTATAAGAAAAATGTCCTGATAAAAAATGAAATGATAAACTAGATACTTTACAATATCAAATAATAATCACTTTTTATTTCACTGTTCTACGTTGATTACAAGCTACAAAATATCATTTCATTACCTACCATTCCATTTAAAAAGAACCACAGAAAAAATAAATAGAGGATAGAAGCACAATATTCAGAAAATAAATTGAAGTGGAAGGGGTTAAAGATTCATACGTATCCCTCAATAGTATCAGGTTCAATCTTGTGAAATTACATCTCGAGTAAGTATAAAACCTGTGCAACCTGACCATTTTACATATGAGATGGAAGCACTCACACTACAATAAGGTTTATTGAAATATCCACAGTTTGTTCTAACTCCTCATTCCAAGTTAACTTCAATTAGTATTTTTATCTCTAGTTATCAACCATAATATTAGTTTGATAGGTGAGGGTAAAGCTCACCTAATAAGCTCAGCAGTATGTGAAACTCAGGCAAAACTCAACAGGGTAATAAGGGTTCCTTTCCCTGTTCCATCTATGGTTTCCCGGGAAAATCTGGTACCCAGAAAATCATCCAGCTTGGGTAACTCTGAGGATGCCCAGAGATATCCCCAGGGAATCAAACCTGGATCCTCTGATCAGTAGGCTAGTGCTCTAATGAACTACCAAATCCCCTTTTGTTTATTTACACTTTCTATTTTCTAGTATCTTACCTCCTCTTTTATAGATAGACGAATGTCAAAGTGGCCATATTTCTGGAAAGAGGCTGCCAAAAATTTACTTTTTGATAGAAAGGGAACCCCAATCATGATTTGAGATTAATTATGTCCATGGATATGGTATTTTGTAACTCTGGTGCAACAAATTGACACTAGGCAGCAGGGTTTGTGTCCATAAACAGGGATTAGAGGCCTGCATGATTTCGAGTCAATGGAAAGCAGAAAATCAATGGACAATCCTCTCACCTCCAATTTGTACATTCCAGGCAAGAGTATCCTCCAGAACTCTCCATACTTGGTTGTCTGGAATCCAACATCCCTTCCTTTAACCTTGAGTGAGGCTTTCTCCACAGGGTTGCCATTCTCATCCATTACAAATCCATGGACTCCTCGGTGAACTTCAGCCAAGAACTTAACTAGAGACTTAAAGAGGGAGAGAGGAGGTGAGGGTGGCTCTTTTTATTCTCTGCCTACACACATTAGCTGTCATCTGCATAAGGAATGATTGATCCTTCATTTGACTACAAATTGGGGAATGTATGGTAGGCACAGGCACATTTGCAAGTACAGTAAACTCTCGATTATTCATCAACAAATCATCTGTGCTATTCTCTTTCTAGGATCTTAAATTTTTAATAAAATTAAAATCATTAAGACCCATTTTACAAAATGCAAATTTGAAACACTTTGGCTTTCTTTAAATTTTTAATTTCACAAAATAATAATTCGTTTATAATATTTAATATTTAAATTCCAACATTTTGGTATTATTCATACATACTTCCCATTATTATTTCCCTTGCATCCATTCACTTGCCCTGAGAATTTCATATTTTCCTTTAAAGTAAGAGCACTATTTTAGTGTGCTTAAATTTAATTAATAATATATGCAATTGTTTACTAAATTATAGAGTTTTACTCCATGCAACAAATAAGTCATTAACAATCTACTCTGCATTATTTAAATCAGTATATCATAGTACTACATGTATGAATCCATATCAGTGATCCTTTTCTAAAATTTTTCTTTGGCCAGTCATTCATTTTTTCCTGCCTACATGATTGGTATTCGGAGGAAAGTATGTTCTGCTATCCACTTGATAGTGTTTCAGTGTTTTTGTAACTCTTTGTAATTCCACCTTTATAAAATGGCTGACAAAGGGAAAACATGTACCCTGCATTGCTAAAAACACTCGAATAAATCACAATGAATGAAAAAGGAAAGTCTCCGTACATGTAAATATGTTCTTTTATATATCAAGACCATATTTTCCGGGTATATTCCAGTTATCCATGCTTCATCGTACATCCATCCATTAGCCCACAAATCACAATGAGAGACTCTGCTAGAGAATTAATTGAAAGAAACTTCACCTGAGATAAACTGCCATTATTTATTTATTTAGTATTAATCCAAAAAATTCTTTTTTGCATAAGCATCCACTTACATAGATGTTTTTTACCATGAAATTAAAAACAAAGACAAATTCAAATATCCACGCCCTGGATGAAGGAAAGAAAGCCTACATAGGCAGTTATCAAACCCATAATCTCTGGGCTAGCTGGCAGGCAAGCAGGTATCCTGTCACCACTGGGGTGTACAGAGGATGTACAGATGGTGAATTTTGTAATATCATAACTCCCCTCATCCAAATTAATATCTTATAATTTGCTCTTCTCAGATAGATTAGATATTTAGAATAACATTTTTTTTAAATAACAGAAAAATACTCAAACTTTCTCAGTAATCTCATATTTGCACCATTTGTATGTTTCACTGGAGTTAATAATTTTTAAACTCAACTCTCTCCAAAAACCCTGGTTACAAGATCTTTTTTGTTTCTCGGCTGTCCATTTTTTTAACTGAACTATCATGATGCAATCTATTGGAAATATAATGGATAAGCTTCCTTACACCTACCATTTTGACTGAACGCCTGCACAGCGACTTTTATTCAATTACAGCAAAAGTAAAATGAGTACTCTTATTCACAAGGAAATCCTCATTGCAAGAATTAATTTCTTAGCATACAGCATTTTTCTAATTTTAATACAACTCTATGTTACAAGCATTTAAGTATCTTATGTGAGACTTCCATAAGCTCGTGGATTGAGTGTGTGCATGACTGCAGAGTGCATATTGCCATTGATAAGGTGACATTGCACACCATTATTACAAAAAATTTGGCGATACAAAAGATATGCACTACACCTATCCTGAAGGTCTTGATGATCTGCCTACCAGGGAGCCTTCAAGTTGTGGAAAATCCACTGTCATTAAATATGTGTCAATGTTCAAGGAAAGAATTACTTTGAAGAATTTAAAGGTATTGTAGCAATAGTATCTGAAATATATCTATTTTTCTAAAACTTTTTATACAAATCATATACAAGGTACATTCACAGTAGCAAAAAGGTTAAAAGTACTTTAACCTACCAACTACATCAACTGAGTGAATTGTGAATGCCTGAGGGACCTGTGTACATGCTACACACATACAGGCAGGCATCGGTCCAAACACAAGCATGGTTACTTCAATTATGTACCAAAGAGCAGGACAAGTGCTGGAATCCACTCACCACTCTGTTCTCCTCCCAAAACTGTGGCAGCTCTGTTGCAGGTGGGTATTTGCAGCAGGACATCTCAATTGTCACCTCCATGCACCCATACCACACATAGTTGAAGTCCTGCATCCCTCCTGCAGCATGTTGAGAAGACTATTATTATTATTAGGTAATCTACCGCTTAAGGTAGGTTTTTGGATGGACACAACTACCAAATATATATTTTGTAACTCCAAACACAACCCAATCCAGCAACCTACTCTACATCAGGTCTCTCTTCATCTCTGTGTATTTCATTCCTCCCTTCATCCCGTCCAACATCCCTATCCTGTTCCTGCCCTTTCCTCGTTTACCTAACATTCTCCCCTCTATTACCTTCTTCAACATCCCACTGCCGCTCAATACGCCTTTAATCCATTTTTTTCTGCCTCGATAGGATTTCTCTCAACAAACCCCTCTCCTCACCCACCATCTCCAGTACTTCCTCATTTGTTTTCCTTTCGGTCCATTTCACCTTCTCATTCTTTCCCATACCCACATTTCAAAAGCCTCCAATCTACATCCATCCTCCCACTTCAGCGACCACATTTCCACGCCATACATAGCTACGCTCCATATCAGAGTTTTTACGAGTCATGTCTTAACTTCCCTACACAATGTCCCCGTCATCAACTCCCTCCTCCTTGAGAAAGCCTCCTTGCCTAGTGCAATTCTTCTCCTTACGTCCCTTACTACTTTCACCGTGTTGGTCCAAAACACTTCCGAGATACGTATACTGTTCTACCTGCTCTATTTTTCCCCCTCCTATTTTAACGTTTAGCTTAGCCTTTTCCTTTCTGGAAAATCGCATAACCTTTGTTTTATTAATATTGATTCTCATCCCATATCTATCGCACTGAACTTCCAATTCACTCAGCAATACTTGCAACCCCTTGGCTGACTGAGCAACTAATGCTTGGTCATCAGCAAACCTAATTGATTTTACGAATTCCCCTCCGACTTTCATTCCTACCTCCAGTTCTTCCCATGCCTCTTTAATCATTTCCTCCACGTATACATTGAACTGCACCAGTGACAATGGACAACCCTGCCTTACACCTCTTCCTAACACTGCCCATCCAAGCTCTTCGTTCCCCACTCCCACCTGATCAGTCTGAGACATGTACAGGTTACGCATCAGTCTCCTGTCCCTCCAATCCATTCCTATTTTTTACAATACATGCATTCATTTTTCCCAATTAACTTTATCAAATGCTTTCAAATCAATCAAAATCAACAAAACAAGCAAATACGTCCTGATTGTATTTTATATTCCTCTCGATTAGTGATCTCATTACTGCAATGGCATCACGCGTACCTCTCCCCTTCCTGAACCACAACTGATCACCCCCTAAGTAATCATTCGCCCTACTATCTATCCTTTTGTTGATGATCCTGAGAATAACTTTAGCTGCGTGGGATATCAAACTTATTGTTCTGTAATCCTCACATGATATAGCCTTTACCTTTTTCGGAATAGGAACTAACACTGATCTCACAAAATTTGCTGAGAAGACATTTTTACCTTTTTAACTTTAGATTTACTCACATTAAAAGGAGAGGAAAGTGAGTGATGAAAGAAGACAATTACCAACAAGAAACTTGGCCAACATTTGGTATTTAAAGATGGGTCCTTTTCCGATGACATCAAGAATATAATACAAATATCAACATATTACAGTTGAAGGGATCATGAATGCACTGAGGCCTTAACTTTGTAGAATTCCATGTTTAGCTTAGGAAAATTAATATTATCTTTGCTTTCTACAGAAATAAAGTTTATTGGTCGACTAGTTTCATTTACACTGTAACATCCTCAGGACTAGTGGTACAATATACATTTTTCTGAGTTATATACTTGGTCGGGTAGAGGTAGTGGATTGGAGGATGTAATTAAGGAGAAAAAGGTGGGGGAGAGGTGTAAGAGGGGGGGAAAGGGGGAGGGAAGAGCGTGGGTCTGTGTAATGGGGTTTTTTGGGTGTAGAATAGGAATGTCCAGGAGGGGTGAGTGGAAAGGGAAAAGGTGGTCATTAGTTATCCTTTCCTTCTTCTTAACCATTTTTAGAATTTCTAACTGCTCACGGATGTCCAGCTGCATTCCTTTCTTCACTCTGTGCAGTAATGTGGGGGTGAAATCTGCTCGGTGGCCTTCCTTCAAGAGGTGAGTTGCGAATTGGGACATCCCAGTGTTCTTTATGAAATCCCTCTGGTGTTCTTCCGCTCGGACCGTTATGCTCCTGCCTGTCTGACCAATGTATTTAGCGTGAGAGTCGCCACATTGCAATTGGTAAACCCTGCTCTGGAGGGTTGGTTTTATGGGGTCTTTGACTGTAGGTAGCAAGCTCCTTAGGTTATTATTATTGTAGAAGGCAGGTTTTATGTTCATATCCTTGAGTACACAGCCTATTTTAATTGAGGGTTTTCCTACATATTTAATGCATCGCCATGAAGGTGGGGTCTCTGGGTGGGGGGCAGTAAAATTCTCTGAGTAAAAGTTTTTTCTTTTTGTTTTCTAACAAATCATCAATCAATTTTTATGTGTAACCATTGGCCACAGCAATCCTTTTAATATTGGATATTTCCAACGTGAAGGCTGAGGGGTCTAAAGGGATAGCTAATGCCCTGTGTAGTAAGCTTTGAAAGGCTGCAAGTTTTTGGTGAAAAGCGTGTTTTGAGGATGCATGGATGATCTGGTCTGTACAAGTGGGATTGGCAAAAATCAAAAATTTGTGTTTTCCTTCTTCAATAGAAATAGTTATATCCAGGAAATTCAATTTATAACCCTCTTGGACCTCCATGATGAATTTAATCCTTGAATTTAATGAATTGATGAGCTTTAGAAAATTTACCAATTGTCTCTTCGTACCTGTCCATAAACATAATACATCATCTACGTAACGGAACCAGTAGTGCACATTTTTGAGCAGAGGATTTTCACTTTTGAAAAATTTCGTTTCTAGGTTGTTCAGAAAAATTTCAGCCAGTAGAGGTGATAGGGGGGAGCCCATAGCTAGACCTTCCAATTGTTGACATAGATTTCCATTAAACAAGAAATAATTCTGATTTATGCACACTGTCATTAAAGATATGAGTAAATTGCAAATAATTCCTGGTGTTTTAGCATTGTGTAGTACTTCCTTAGCTAGGAGTACTGCTTCTTCTCTTGGAACACTTGTGAATAAGTTTTCAACATCAAATGACACTAATATGGAATTCTTGGGTGGTGTTATATCTGTTAAGGACTTAGTCAGTTCTATAGAGTTCTTTATACTGTATTTTCCCCGAAATTGGGAATGTTCTAAAAATTTGCGCCCCACAACCCGAGCTAAAGAATGCATTGGGGACCCGATACCAGGATTGCTATGGCCAATGGTTACACAGAAAAATTGATTGATGATTTGTTAGAAAACAAAAAGAAAAAAACTTTTACTCAGAGAATTTTACTGCCCCCCACCCAGAGACCCCACCTTCATGGCGACGCATTAAATATGTAGGAAAACCCTCAATTAAAATAGGCTGTGTACTCAAGGAAATGAACATAAAACCTGCCTTCTACAATAATAATAACCTAAGGAGCTTGCTACCTACAGTCAAAGACCCCATAAAACCAACCCTCCAGAGCAGGGTTTACCAATTGCAATGTGGCGACTCTCACGCTAAATACATTGGTCAGACAGGCAGGAGCATAACGGTCCGAGCGGAAGAACACCAGAGGGATTTCATAAAGAACACTGGGATGTCCCAATTCGCAACTCACCTCTTGAAGGAAGGCCACCGAGCAGATTTCACCCCCACATTACTGCACAGAGTGAAGAAAGGAATGCAGCTGGACATCCGTGAGCAGTTAGAAATTCTAAAAATGGTTAAGAAGAAGGAAAGGATAACTAATGACCACCTTTTCCCTTTCCACTCACCCCTCCTGGACATTCCTATTCTACACCCAAAAAACCCCATTACACAGACCCACGCTCTTCCCTCCCCCCTTCCCCCCCTCTTACACCTCTCCCCCACCTTTTTCTCCTTAATTACACCCTCCAATCCACTACCTCTACCCGACCGAGTATATAACTCAGAAAAATGTATATTGTACCACTAGTCCTGAGGATAATACAGTGTAAATGAAATTAGTCGACGAATAAACTTTATTTATGTAGAAAGCAAAGATAATATTAATTTTCCTGGGATCATGAATATTATACTAGACAGACTGCAAGACTGACAGGTTTAAAATGTCATTTTTCCCAATAACGATAAGAGACCAGAATGCTTGTAGTCCAAATCCCCCAGAGTCATTTCAACACAATAAGTATTAACGTACAGGTTAGGGACTGCGCGTGGATATATAAATATATTTTTTTTTTGCTACAGGTTCCCCCCACCTTCCCCCACCTATTTGATAAACCCCAACCCCCTCATCCCTTACCCTTTCCTCCTGGTGCTACACCCCCTGCCACCCACTTTATTTGGTGGCTCGCAGAGTATTAATGTAGATGTACCTTTAAGGGGAAGGCACATTTAGTTATTGAACAGTAGGATATCCTAAACAAAAGGAAATACTAGATTTTTTTTTATATGTATTATCTGATTGAGGTTCAAGAGCAATGACTAATTGTAGCAAGAAAAATGGGGAGTATTCAATCAAAATCATAGCTGACATTACTTTCCTCAGAATGTAATGAATGGATTTAGATGTTTTCTTTCATTATCACTTGCTTGGTACAATGATCATACATAGACACACACACTTTGACTTTTGCCAGAATAAATGGATAAAGCTTCGACATTATTTAAAAACAAATTTTTTTTTCTCTCAAAATAGATCAGGTACAGGTAAAATAGGTCAGAGGTTTGTCATGGACTGCACCATTGTGAATTAGTAATGGCACTGTAAAGCCTGTCACATTCACCAAGGCTGAATACTTTCCCAACCTGTTAGAGGATACCATGATGCTCCATTAGTGATTCCATTCTCAAAGGATGGTGAGTTGGCATTGCATGCAATTCCACGGTGCATTGATGGATGGTTGCCAGCATATGTCAATGCCAAGTGCTTGAAGACATCGTCATCAGGGGTGAGGGAGGGTGAGGAGGAGGAGTAACTCTGGAAGACTGGACCCACAATGGAGATGGAAAGAAACCACAATCAGGCTAGAAGCAATTATGTAAACACAGTTAAGTCATTACTGTTTGAAAATATCTTAAAAATTTTAAATGATTACAAAACCTGCAAGCTAAAACTAATCTCATTTTAATATTGATAACCACATCATCACATGTATTTAAACAATGAATTTTTCATGCATGGCTAAAATTACACTAGAGAAAATATATTTTTCAAAACAATATCATAAAATATGCTAATTTTTTTTAAAAGAGCTCAATGAAAATTTCTAAGATAGAGAACTCTAAAAGTTAATAGTAGATTTTTCCATCATGTAAGTGCAAGATCCTATGAAAGAATGCCATGAATATTGACAGACAACAGATGAAATGTTAGAATTTAACATGGCAAAAATCATTCACCTATACTGGGATTCATTTCAAGGCACATGACTTTCGCACAGATATTCCCATATTTGTTGTTGTGCATGTGATTGTGTGAGGGTAGACGACTATTTAAGTTCTTCTAATGGTGGCATTTGTAACAGTTTCTTTATACAAGAGTGCTATACGTTAGAATATTAAAATAGAACTATTACTGATATGCCAAGCACTATTTTATAAATTATCAAGAAAATAGTAGGCAAATATTAATGACAATCATTGAGTCGGGCACCTTACCTGCACACAAGGGTGAAGATCTGCATATTCCTTCCATGTGTATTGCACAAAAAGAGAAATAATTCCTTCACAACAATGCTACCAAATTAAAGAGCCGAGAAAGGATGGGAGTTTCACATTTTCTCTTTAGTTCTAATTAGTGTACACAAAATACCTTTTCTACTGTGACATTAAGAGCAAATACTTTTATTCATTAAAATGAAATTCAAATGTTATTTTAAAAAAAGAACAGCTGGAATGCTTTCATGCAATAGCCAATTAAAAAAATATTTTAGGGAAATAATCTTAAAATAATTTGGCTATAAGCAGCTTCTGGAATCATATTATTCCAATGAAAATTTCTGTCCTAGTAGAAGTTCTGTTAGTTCCAAAAACTTGTACCTTATTTTGAACCATGAAGGAATACAAACTTGCATAGAATCACCTAATTTGGATTGAATTGTTTCAACAATTTGAACCCATTGTTTCACTCATTTCCAATATTTGTATTGTCATAGTGGATTTCAAAACTTCTTGCCATACTTTTCAATCTTATGCTTGCTTTAATCCAGTGCAGGTTTGTTCAAATATCACTAGAGTGTTCACAAAGTTCACACAGGCCGATAAACTTAAAGAAGGCAAGCAAGGAGGGATCTCTGACTAATGTTATGAAAATGAAAACGACTGTTTTCTATGTTGCTCATTTTAAGGATTGGGGGAGGATAATAATAATTTAGTTCCCCAATTGACATACATAGTATGATGCAGAATATCACACAATTATGTAACCGTATAGCATATCAAGAGTAGGGTATCAAGAAGTACAGTAACTTAACCCTTTGCACTCGAGAGGTGACTATCGCTCACCACTTCATACGCTACGGTAACTTCATGCACAGTGGTAGTTGTTTACGCTTAGTTCCTTCAACGCGGGATCCTTTGCTCTGTTTGTATAATCTAATGAAGTGTGAAATGATATCCCTTCAAATGGAGATAAGACTTTCTTATCCTTAGTTCCTTCAAATGGAGATAAGACTTTCTTATCTGAAATTAGTACGGAACCACAAACCGGATTGCATTTTCGGTCTCAGTTCAAACCTGACAGCCATGGCAAAGAGTCTAGAAAAGTTGAGGTGTTTGATCCCCATTACCATGGAACGTAATAATGAAATAAACTCTAGTGAAGATGAGTTTGATTTAGAGTTGCTAAATAAGGAAATTACATCTATGCACAGACAGCTTGACGATAGAGAGAACATGAGCAGTGATGATGATAATGATGAAGTAAGAGGTATAAGAAGGCGTAAAATTAGAATAACAGACAGTGAAAGTGACAGTGATGCTGGAGAAGAACCACAATCTGACAGTTCCGAATGGATTAGCTGTCCAGAATCTGAAGAAATACCCCAGAGAATACCATTTATAGCCGGCAACAATCCTGCAGGACCGCACATATTTGCAGACACAAAAGAACTGTTAGATTTTTCAAAACTATTTTTTACTGATGAACTCGTTAATGAAGTGGTAACAGAAACAAATAATTACACTTGAAGAAAGTTAGAGAACAAGACGCTATCACCGTTCTCAATATGGCAAACTTGGCACACTGTGACTACCAAAGAAATGTGGGCATTTATTGGCATTACAATAAATATGGGGACAATGCCGCTCACGAATTTGCAAGAGTACTGGTCACGAAATGATGTCAGTTTTTATTATTTTTATTACATACCTTTTTATTAAAAAAAAATTACCAGAGATAGATTCAGCCAGATTTTTTGGATGCTTCATCTAAAAACAATCCCAACAACAGATGCAGGTCCAAGAACCCTTGTTGCAGCTTCCAAGCTTTTGAAGTATTTTACACCGGGAGAAGAAATTTTTGTGAATGAGTCCACTATCAAATTCAAAGGTCAGGTTTCTTTTATCATGTACAACCCAAAGAAACCAACAAAATGGGATATTAGAATTTACACAATGGCAGACTCAAATACTGGTTATATCTGTGCTATTCTTCCTTATTATGGAAGTCTTACCATGGAGAAATTGATAAGGCCTGACCTTCTGATATCTACAAGAATACCGCTGCACCTTTACATGATGCTCTTGGAGAAAGTGCCTGGTAGTCAAGGACACCACATGTTCACCGATCGGTACTAAACCAGCTTTATCCTAGCTAAAGAGTTATTGAAATTAGAATGCCACTTATCAGGAATAATACTAACAAATAGGAAACCAAATCAAGAAACCAAATCAATTTGCCAAACCAAATCAAGAAACCAAAATTCGGCAGGAAATTGACAGTAGCATTCTGCAAGGGAAATATATTAGTTTTATCATGGAAAGACAAGAGGGTTCTCACGTGCTTGACGAATTGGAACAATGCAGGAATGACTTCTGTGAGAAGAATGTTACAAGGTGGTTTTGAAGTTACCGTCAAGAAGCCTAATGTTGTAATAAATTATATAAAACATATGGGTGGTGTCGATCATGCAGATCAATTAGCCACAACGTACTGTTTCTTACAAAAATCCTTGAAATGGTGGCGTAAATGGTTTTTTTTGGGGGCTTGAAATTTGCTTTGAAATCATTATTATTATTATTATTATAAATTATTATTATTATTATTATTATACGTTAGAGGTAGTAAAGTCACTAAAAGCCCTACGAAACGTCTCGAGTTGCTGGTTGGTTCACACGGAAACAGCTTCGAGTGCAAAGGGTTAATAATTACTAGGCAGAAAAAAATAACATTACACATACATGCATAATTATTTGCACAATATAAAATTCAGTATTACCTAGAATTGATGAAGTCATTCACGTTGTAAAAACAGTTTTCATTTAAGTACATAAACAATTTCTTTTTCAAAATAGAGTGATTTCTCATTTTTTAAACTAATGGGAAGCCTGGTGAACATTTTGATGCACAGAGATGATATCCCTAGATCATCATTGTCATGCTAGCAGACACAACACACAGATGAGTTCTTGTCCTAGTCTCATAGGTGTGTGTGCCATTATTTGATGGGAATAGGGCCATGTTCTTTTTTTAAAAAAATTTCTGAATTATAAAGAAACACACAAGGGACTGTTAATATGGAATGGCTTTGAAAGAGTGGTCTGCAGTGGGCTCTATAGGGTTTATTGTACATGGACCTAAGCAATTTCTTTTGAATAATAAATATTTTAGTTAACTTAGTTAATGACCCATTTCCCCAGATCATCAAACCATATGATACAAGAGAATAAAATAGACCATAGTAGAGTGTTTTTAAAACATTCATACTAACAATATACTTCAGAATTGGAAGAACATAATGCACAGAATTTAATTTTCTACTTAGATTTGTAATGTGCAGGTTCCATTTTAGGTATTTATCAAAATATATTCCCAAAAATTTATAGTCATTTATAACTTTACAGTTACTTGTCCTAGGCTGAAGAGTACTTTTATCAGAATGGCAGGTTTTTGCAGAGAACATAATGGTCTGAGTTTTAGTTCCATTAAGAATAATGTTATTCCCATAGTACCACATGCTCATGTCAATAATAATGGATTCACCTAAAGTCATCAGATATTCAAAAGATTTCTGATACTGCACAATGCCCACATCATCTGTAAACAAGACACAGTTACTGAGAGGATTTTCAAGTGCTTTTCTAGGTAGATTATTTATATAAATGAGAAATAGAGTTGGATCCAAAACTGATCCTTGAGGAATGCCTTAATCAACACCTAATGGTGAATAGAGGAAGGTATTCCCGTTCTTCTGGACAGCTACCCTTTGTTGGCGATTTTTGAGGCATGTTCCCAATCACTACTGTGCTGTGCCTCTAATACCCATTAAATCACATTTTTACAAGAGTTTCTCATGCTCAACCATATCAATAGGAGGCTGATCAATAGGATATGAAGGCTGAAAATTATTTTTATTTAGATACTTTTGCAATAGGAATGAAAACTTCTAAGCCTGATTGGGAATGTTTTTGGGTTCCATATTTCAGATGAATGGTACGACATATGACAACGATCTACCTTTCAATTTTAAAAAATGCTATTCTGTAATATTCAGCAGCAGTCCAGCATTATGAATTTCGCATAAACAATTTTACTATGGCCTGATTAACAAATATAATAGACCTCAGAGTTATATTTTACTCACCGTTAACATTCCATTAACAGTATAACTATATTCAATCTAAAGCCTAAAAATCGCATGTATTTATCTTCTGATTTATTAGGTAATCTACCGGTTAAGGTAGGTTTTTGGATGGACACAACTGTCAAATACATATTTTGTAACTCCAAACAAAACAAAACCCAATCCAACAACCTAAACTACATCAGGTCCCTCTTCATCTCTGTGTACTTCTTTCCTCCCTTCATCCCATCCAACATCCCTATCCTGTTCCTACCTTTTCCTCGCTTGCCCAACATTCTCCCCTCTATTACCTTCTTCAACATTCCACTACCGCTAAATACGCCTTTCATCCATTTTTCCTGCCTCCATAGGATTTCTCTCAACAAACCCCTCTCCTCACCCACCATCTCCAGTACTTCCTCATTTGTTTTCCTTTCGGTCCATTTCACCTTCTCCATTCTTCTCCACACCCACATTTCAAAAGCCTCCAATCTACGTCCATCCTCCTGCTTCAGTGACCACGTTTCCGCACCATACATAGCTATGCTCATATCAGAGTTTTTACGAGTCTTGTCTTAACATCTCTACTCAACGTCCCCGTCATCAACTCCCTCCTTCTTGAGAAAGCCTCCTTGCCTAGCGCAATTCTTCTCCTTACGTCCCTACCACTTTGACTGTATTGGTCCAAAACACTTCCGAGATATGTAAACTGTTCTACCTGCTCTATTTTTTCCCCGCCTATTTTAATATTTAGCTTAGCCTTTTTCTTTCTGGAAAATCGCATAACCTTTGTTTTATTAATATTGATTCTCATCCCATATTTATCGCACTGAACCTCCAATTCACTCAGCAATGCTTGCAACCCCTTGGCTGACTGAGCAACTAATGCTTGGTCATCAGCAAACCTAACCGATTTTACAAATTCCCCTCCGACTTTCATTCCTACCTCCAGTTCTTCCCATGCCTCTTTAATCATTTCCTCTACATATACGTTGAACAGTACCGGTGACAATGGGCAACCCTGCCTTACACCTCTTCCTAACACTGCCCATCCGGACTCTCCGTTCCCCACTCGCACCTGAGCAGTCTGAGACATGTACAGGTTGCGGATCAGTCTCCTGTCCCTCCAATCCATTCCTATTTTCTGCAATACACGCATTAATTTTTCCCAATTCACTCTATCAAACGCTTTTTCGAAATCTACAAAACAGGCAAAAACGTCCTGATTGTATTCTATATTCCTCTCGATTAGTGATCTCATTACTGCGATGGCGTCACCCGTACCTCTTCCTTTCCTAAACCCAAACTGATCCTCCCCTAAGTAATCATTTGCCTTACTCTCTACCCTTTTGTTGATGATCCTGAGAATAATTTTTGCTGCGTGGGATATCAAACTTATTGTTCTGTAATCCTCACATGACGTAGCCTTTGCCTTTTTTGGAATAGGAACTAACACCGATCTCACAAAATCTTCTGGCCAGATTCCTTCCTCATAGATACTACGAATCAGTCCATATATGGCCTTCTTCCCACCTTTTCCTAACCATTTCAACATTTCTACAGGAATGTTGTCCACCCCCACAGCCTTATTTGCTTTCATCTCCTTTAATGCCCTTTCTATTTCATCATCGAGTATGCCTGGACCTAAGCTATCTTCTTCTATGTCATGTCATTTTCTATGTCTAACCTTGTCGGCCTAAGTTCTTTACCATACAGTGTTTCTATATAATCCTTCCATCTCTCTTGGATTTATCCTGGTTCAACTATTATCTTACCCCACTTATCTGTAACTGTTAGCACAGATCTTGCCTTCTTACTTCCCGATAATAACTTAACCTTGCTGTATAGAGCACCAATTTCACCCTTCTTCTGTAAATTTTCCAAATCCTCGCATTGCGTTTTCCACCATTCTTCTTTGGCTTTATTTGTGGCCCTTCTCAACTTATTGTTTAACTCTTTGTACTTCATTTTGCCTAACTCTGTATTTACATTTTTCCATCTTCTCATCTCATCCATCTTTGCAATCATCTCATCCGTTACCCATGGTTTCCTTATCCTATTCCCGTTAACGGTTCCTATAGTGTCTTTAGCGGCTTCCAATATTCCTTTCTTGATACATTCCCATTTTTCTTCGATAGTACTCAGTTCTTTACCGTCATCCATTATTTTCTCTACAGCCTGCTGATACTCCTTCCTCGTTACTCCATTTAATGCTTCTACATTCCATTTCCTAACCCGCCGCCCTTGCCTTATCTTCTTGAAACGAACGTTACATTTCATAACAACTAAATTGTGGTCAGAGTCCGCATCCGCTCCTGGGAAACTGTGCGAATTTATCACACTGTTTCTAAACCTGTGCCTAACCATAATATAATCTAACTGATACCTTTCTGAGTCACCTGGCATTTTCCATGTATACCTACGCCTTTTGTGGTGTCTAAACCATGTGTTGGTGATGACTAACCCCTGTCTCCTGCAGAATTCAATTGCTTTCTCCCCGCGTTCATTCCTCGTGCCTAACCCATAGTCCCCCACCTCACCACCCTCTCTTCCTTCGCCTACCGTCGCATTCCAATCCCCCATCACTATCAAATGTTTCCATGCAGGAACACACGCGATTATATCCTCTAACTCATCGTACATCCTATCGACTTCTTCCTCCTTGTGGTTGCTCGGTGGCATGTATACCTGAGCAATGATCAAGTTTGTCGGCTATGCTTTAATCTCTACGAGTAAAATTCTATCAGTTGCTTGCTGTATATTGACTACGCTTCTTCCTACCCCTTTATTTACAATTACGGCAACCCCTCGTTGGCTCTCGTCCCCGCCACTGTGTATCACTCTATAATTGTCACTCCAGTAATCCCCGCTATCCTTCCATCTCACCTCGCAGAGACCTAAAACATCTATATTTCCTCTTTCCATCTCTCGCTTAACATTTTCTAATTTTCCTGTCCTCAACATTGTCCTGACGTTCCATGTTCCTATTCTAACTACTTTCGTCTTCTTCTGCGTCTTCTGTCCTGCTGCTGTTATTTCTCCCCCGCAAGGATTTCGTGGGATGACGACCGTGGAAGCCTTGCCTCCCCCGCTGCCGGGCACGACACACGGCCCCTTGGGCCGACTCCCGCAGTTGCCAGGACTCAATTTCTGTTTTGCGTCCATCATGTTTTCTTGGGAATGATAATTGAGGTGGTTTCCCATTGCCTTCCTCAATAGTGTTTTTAACGTGACACCATCACTTAATGGCCGCCCCACTGGGGTCAGATGCCATTGCAGCCGTCTCACTGAGGAACAGACGCTGAGTGGACTACCTTTCGTCTGGCTCCTAACCTTCGACCTATCTGGCATGGGTGACCCTTCCAGGAGTAATTTTTATTACTCCCGCCAGCACAGCTCTAGTTATCTTCTGATACTGTAAAAAATTCAAGCATATAGAGCCATTTCACTTTCTGTTCATCTCATTGGTTAGGCCACTCAGTGAATACTGCTCTACTGTGTGGTCACCTTACTAAAAACTCCACATTCATAAAATTGAATGCGTTCAAAGAAAATTTGTGCACAAAATTGCATTCAAATTCAATCTTCACGAAGATCTTTATAGTTATCATGAAATATTGCCTCTATTTAATCTTCCCTTCTTGCATAACCATAGAAAAATTGATAACATAACTTTTCTTTATAAGTTACTTCATAACAAAATTGATTCCTTTGAACTCCTAAGGGTAATATCTTTCCGAGTACTTCAAATAAGATAAGGTATGAAGCATTTTTTGAAATTAGATATCATTTATAAAATTACACTTACAACTCACCCATAACCCAGATTATGAGAGATGCTAACAGCTGTGATTATATTGACCAATTTCTAATAATTATTTCCATTTTTTAATTTAGAATATTATTTAATATTGATATTTTGTTTACATTAATTAATCTAACTAGGTATGTTTGCCTACCTGTATACCATCTGAAAATGTCTTTCATGCATTGCAAATAAAAATTCTTCTTTAATTCTAAATTATATTTTAATTCTCAATAACGAGTAAGTAACAAGTACGAAATCCTAGTTCCCTAATGTATTAAAGGTTTCCCAAAGTTATATAATCCTAAGACTACCATTAAAAAATGCCACATGGTTATCTGAATGGGTCCCTATTGTATGGTCTGTTAAATATTTGGCAACAGTTTCTGGGTTTTATAAATTTCTGCTTTTTGAGTTAAGTTGACAAAATAGGTATGCACATAATCCTAGTTATCGATTTGTTACAAAGCAAAATTTATTACTTGAATCACGAAGTTTCATGGCCAGAAGTTATGTTTTAAAGAAAGTTTTAAGGAAAAGTTATGTAACTTTTCCTTAAAATTTTTCCTCATTTTTTTAAATAATAATTTTGCTCTTTTATTAGAATGTTTAATATTTCATTTACTTTAAATGAATATGTAGCACTCATTTAGTTACTTGCAATAGTACACACCATTTAGAAACCTAAACTTACAAAGCCATTTCAAACATTGCTTGCCAATTATTTCAGAACATTCCCATCTTAGATTTTTTCAGTATTGAACAACTTTTTGTCCTTTTAAACAGTCACATATAGAAAATCTATCTTTCCATTTATTTTTGCACCATTGTCACTTAATATTAGGACTTTCCTTTTTCTTGATGTATCCCCTTTTGCTTAAATGTGGAGGTATGTTGCAGAGTCATTGTGACTGATTCTGGTTAGTCAGAATTGTGAGCATTATTATCATCAAAACAAAAAAGTCATCAAACATCAGTCATTCTTCTACAATTATAGTTGCATGACTGTTTTTCTATTTCATTCACACCACCTGATGTGCTGCTACACATAAAATAATTTCAAATTTTTTACTATCAGATCCTTTGTCAATATTCAGTTAATTATGTATTTTGCTTATTACAGTAACATTTATTTTGCTTCCCTTATCCACTCATTGAATCTTATGATATCAAAACACTCTTTTTAAATTTTCTTTAAATACTCTTTTTTGATTCTTAACATTTACAGCTGCTCTCAAGTTTCAGCCCAGTTTTTTTTTTAACCATCCCTTGAATTTCTAACTATCCCTTGGATTGCAATGTCCTTAGACAGCAGTTGGCAGGCCATATGAGAAAAAATTTTTTTTAATCCAATTTGACATTACACCAGGAATTTGAGTCCTTCTCTCATAGTTAGTCAGCACTACTCTCTCCTCTTAACGAACCTCCATCCTTTCCCTGGATTTTTTCCTGTATCTCCTTATACTATCCATGCATTTGGAATTCCTGTCATTTTGCTGAAGTTTTTATTATCCCAACTTAGATTTTGATGGAATGAACTGTCCACATGGAATGTGAATAACTGTTCACATTCTGCATTGTTGCATTTGATGTATCTTATAAACATTCCAAGTAGCCTGCAACTTGTCTTACTCCCTCTTCATTCTTCTTTATGCTGTGCCTGCAATCTATTCCTACTCATTAAACTGTTGAAATTTTGACAGCCATCCAGTTTACTCCAAAGTTGTGTAATGCTTTGAATTTGTGAACTCTTATCAGTATGAGCAACCCCAGAAATCATTTTAGCTCCATGTCACTAATCTGGCTTTGCAGATCACACTGCCCTAGATATTTGACTAAATCGCAGTATTTTAAGAATGGGAAAACAGCAAAAAGGTAGATAAAATAGAATCAGCACTTATTCCAGGTTACTGAGATGGACTGAGGTTCTTATACAAAATATTATACCCAGGCATCAAGCTCTTTCCTCAATTATGTGATGTCTCCGACAATCTATGTACTTCTGAGGAAGATAATGGAAAGCCACTCATAGCAATATCAAGCCAATTAGATCAGGAATGTATTGGCTAACAGAAGTCTCACACATAGCTTTATTCAGTCATCACCATCAGGTGGTAAGGAATGCAATGATAATTGAAATATTGATAGATATCTGATTTGAACCAGAAGACATTACTTTTGTCTAATTTTCCTGGCAAAGCAATGACTATTGAATGCTGGGGGTAGGGAGATGAAACCATAACATTGAAATATGAAAAATTCAATTTAGATGCATAGCTTAGAGACTGAGTGCAAAAGCCATTCCTGATAAAGAGCAATGGTCTTTGCTAAAATAGTACTAAACTTTTCACACTTTTCGTGCAAACAATTCTGCCTATGGATGGAAAGAGATATCACTAAATATAAGGAATATGCATGCACTTTCCAGAGTAATTACCACTCATAGGAAACAATTATGACTATAAAATATAAATCTTTTGAGTGCATAAATTTCTTACATGTAAAATTACAAAATCTGATATATCCTACAATTTGACATTGATATTCAAAATGTGGAACAAATTATATGACAACTCAAAAAAGACCATTGAAACTTAATATTGCAGATAAGATGAACATTATCTGGAAAATATTTTCAAAATGGAAAATATAACATGAATGCTTAAAAAATAAGCTGCTTGAGACAGATGTTCTATTGGACAACTTAATACCTGACACTGTATTTGTGCGAGCATTTGCTCACTTCTGTTGACGTCACCTATCTGTGTGTTTATGGTTATTCCATAGTCAATATTTATCGTAGGCCTGTTTTTAAAAATGGTGGTACAGTGATCCTGTTGAAGAATGGTTTAGTTTCAATTGCTCTGCCAATGATACCCAACACTACTGTAGTATATAGTGAATATCGTTGTGTGTTTGTTTATGTGCATGATGATTGTCAACTGTCTAAATAAAGCAAGTCAAGGCACCGCCATTTTGGCGTCAGTCTCTCACCTGCCTCTAAGCACGTCTGTTCATTTCAATACACCACAATTGGCGACGAGGATGCCGGCTTTAATGGAGAAATTTATTCCCGAGGAGGAAAGTTGGGATGCGTATGAAGAGCGGCTGGACCAATATTTTATTGTGAACGACTTAAAGGAGGAGGAGACTCATGGGGAAAAAAGGAAGGCCGTATTATTTTCGTCAATGGGGAAATCGGCTTACGGCGTGCTAAGGAATTTGTGTGCTCCGGAGAAGCCTTCGGGTTCTTCATATGGTCAGTTGTGTGAGCTTTTACGAAGACATTTCAGCCCCAAATTGTCCGTTATTGCTGAAACACACAAATTCCACCAAAGTGTGCAGGGAAAGACAAGTTCTGTGCGAGAGTTCGCCACGCAGCTAAGGAAAGCATCACGAGGATGTAATTTTGGCGCCTTCCTTGACCGGGCTTTGAGGGATCAATTTATCCTTGGACTTCGGGACAGAGATATAGTACGAGCATTATATTTGGAAAGCGAAGAGCTGGGGTTTGAAAGAGCAGTGGAGATAGCGGCTGCGCGAGAAAAAGCCGCCGCGAATGCCTCCGCGTGCAGCCTTTTCTCGCCATCGGCGGACCACGAGACAGGGGTCGGCGCCCGTGGAGAAGGCGTCCATTTTGTGAAAGCCGATACCGCGTCGGAAGCGAGCGACCAGCTGGAGGAGCAAGAGGTATATAGAGTCGCTGTCCGCGGGAGGGGGAACCGGCCACATTGGAATCCAGCGGCACTGGGAAAGATTGGCGCCGGAGTGTGCTACTGCTGCGGAAGGAAGGGTCATGCTAGGGCGGAGTGCCGTTTTAGAAATGCAAAGTGCGATATTTGTCGCCGTACAGGTCATTTGAAGGCAATGTGCAATCAGGGTCGCTTGGGTGAGCACCATGAGGTTTATCATCACGAGCCTTTCGTTGAAGGCATTGGGTGCATACGGATGTGTATGGATGGGAATGTGTTGGAAAACCAAATTAGGGAAGGGGAGCGTAAAAAAAATTTGGAGGAGTTACCAGGATTGTTCAATTTAAAAAGCTCTGTTAAAAATCCTCTTTGGAAAGTAACTATTAAAGTTGACAAGGTAGAGTTAGATATGGAGATTGATACAGGATCGGCCATTTCTGCTGTATCAGAGGAGTGCTATAAAAGACACTTTTCGAATGTCTTTTTGGAAAGCACGGATATCTTGTTGAGAACGTACGCTAACGCCTGTATTAGGCCTGTGGGTATTGTATGGGTACAGGTTCATTTTCAAGGAAGCTTGTTTAAATTGCCATTGTTTGTGGTAAGAAATGGAGGTCCACCTATTTTGGGCAGAGATTGGTTGAAAACTTTCCAATTTAGCTTTTCTTTCCTTAATCTAGGGGTTGTGGGGTCTGTTTTAACAGTGGAGAGTGTGTTGGAAAATTTCTCCACATTATGGGATGATGGATTGGGAACATTCAGTAAAGGCAAAGTCACTCTAAGTTTAAAGAAGGGCACTAAACCTGTGTATTGTGCACCCAGGGCATTGGCGTTTGCTCTCAAAAATCGAGTAGATGAAGAGTTGGATAGGCTAGTTACGTTGGGTATCTTGTATCCAGTAGAATTCAGTACTTGGGCAACTCCTATAGTCCCAGTTGCTAAGAATGATGGAAAAGTGAGAATCTGTGGGGATTTTAAGATTACTCTTAATCCTAGTTTGGAAGTGGAAAGATACCCCTTGCCTCGTGTGGAGGAAATTTTTTGCAAACTGCAAGGAGGAGAAAAATTCTCCACCATTGATTTGTCACAAGCTTTTCAGCAGTTGGTATTGGAGGACAAATCCCAAGAGCTGTGTACGATAAACACACACAGGGGTCTGTTTCGCTATTGTAGATTGCCTTTTGGGGTTGCATCAGCTCCAGCTATTTTCCAAAGAATCATGGATCAGGCTATGCAGGGGTTGAAAGGAACTGCTTCTTTTCAAGATGATATTATTATAACAGGGAGGAATGATGAGGAGCACGTGGAAAATTTAAGAAGGGTCCTGCAAAAACTGAGTGAGTTAGGATTTAAAGTGAATAAAAGGAAATGCATGTTTATGAAGGATTCTGTAGAATTTTTAGGACACCGAATAGACAAGGAGGGACTTCATCCAACTGAGTCAAAAATTGAGGCTATTATTAAGTCCCCAGTACCCAAAAATGTATCGCAGCTGAGAGCCTTTTTGGGACTAATAGAATATTATTCTAAATTTTTACCAAATTTAGCATCACGGTTGGCGCCATTGCATAGACTCCTTCGGAAAGAGTCTGATTTTGTATGGACAAGAGAGTGCGATGATGCTTTCAAGGTTGTGAAAGCATCAATTGTTTCAGCAAAAGTGTTAGCACACTACAGCCCTTCTCTCCCTGTAATTTTAGAGTGTGATGCATCTCCCTTTGGACTTGGGGCAGTTTTGCTGCACCGTTTTGCTAACGGACATGAAAGGCCAATTGCTTTTGCATCTAGGTCACTGAGTAAAGCTGAGAGAAATTATTCTCAGATTGATCGTGAGGCTTTGGCAATAATGTTTGGAGTGCGGAAGTTTAACCAGTATGTGTATGGCAGGAAGTTTATGTTGCGAACAGATCATAAGCCTCTGTTATACATTTTTGGGGAAAAGAAGGGAATCCCTCAAATGGCAGCAAACAAACTGCAGCGCTGGGCAATAGTTTTGCAAGGGTATGATTTTCAAATCCGCTATATAAAAGCTGCAGATAATATAGTAGCTGATGGTCTTTCAAGGTTACCTTTAGAGATAGAGGAGGAAATAGTGAAAGACTTTTCATATATCGAATTAGGAGAAAAGGAGTTCCTTCCAGTAAATGCTAAAGGTATTTCTCAAGAGACACGAAAGGATCCTTTGCTTAGTCGAGTGTTGGATTTTTGCATGTTTGGGTGGCCAGCCAAACCTAATGAGGAATATAAACCGTTTACGCATAGAAAAAATGAGCTAACCGTGGAACAAGGTTGCTTATTGTGGGGTAATAGGGTGATCATCCCAGAAAAGTTGAGATCCCTGGTATTGAGGGAGTTGCATGCTGGCCACCAAGGTATTGTTAAAATGAAATCTTTGGCTAGATCTTACGTGTGGTGGCCTAGTTTGGATGAGGCCCTAGAGTCATTGGTGAGATCTTGTGAGTCTTGTGCAGTAAATAAGCCTTCGCCTGTTAAAGCCCCTCTGAAGTCTTGGGATAGACCTGAGGGACCATGGGTCCGTTTACATATAGATTTGGCTGGTCCATTTTTAGAGAAAATATTTCTAGTAGTGGTTGATAGTTCAACAAAATGGCCAGAGGTTATGCAGTTAAAGAATGGTGGGGCTGAGGAAATTATCAGTCATTTACGGGGTTTGTTTGCTGTGTTTGGGCTGCCAGAGCAAATCGTTAGTGATAATGGGTCCCCATTCACATCGGGTGAATTTCAAAATTTTTGTAAATTGAACGGAATCTTACACACATTCTCTCCTCCTTACCATCCAGCTACTAACGGTGCGGCGGAAAATCTTGTGAAGTGTTTTAAAAATAAGATTAAGACTCTGCTGCATTCAGGGGTTCCATTGCACATTGCCTTACCACAGTACTTGTTTAATTATAGAATAAGTCCCCATACTGTCACCGGAGAAGCACCTAGCAAAATGATGTTTGGACGACTACTCAGGTCTCGCCTGACTCTCCTCAAACCTAGTGTCAGCAAGACTGTGGCTCTCAGACAGAGACTGTTGGAAATGCCTCAGACCAGAGTGACACTGTTAAGGCATTTTCAGGTGGGTGACGAAGTGTGGGCCAGGGCTTATGGGAGAAGTGGTGCTAAGGGCTGGGTACAGGCTACGGTGACAGGAGTACTTGTGTCCCGGAACTACCATGTCCAAACCGAGCAGGGACACATTTGGCACAGACACATAGATCAGTTGAGGGGCAGAGCCAAAGTAGCAGAAGGGCCTCACACAGTGTGTGATGAGGTTAGCAGTCCTGAAGCAGTGAAGACGTCAGTGCATACCCCCATGTCAGTGCCTACCCCAACACCAGTGCCTCCCTTAGTGCCTGTGTCCTCCTCAAATGAAGATGCTGAACCAGTAGGATACTGGGAGTCCAGGAAGGTAGACTCCACTGAAACATTACCGGTGAAGAACAATGTTGACATTGGTCAAAGGCGATATCCTCAGAGGTTGAGGATTCCAAAAAAGAAGTGGAGTATTTAAAAGAAAAAAAAGGGCATAATGTTGTGTTAGCCAATCAGTCCATATTTGCCCATTGCCTCTGTTTTTTTTTAATCATTTTTTTGTATTTTCCTGGGGAGGGATGTAGTATATAGTGAATATCGTTGTGTGTTTGTTTATGTGCATGATGATTGTCAACTGTCTAAATAAAGCAAGTCAAGGCACCGCCATTTTGGCGTCAGTCTCTCACCTGCCTCTAAGCACGTCTGTTCATTTCAATACACCACAACTACCTAGTGTCAGAGAAAAACTTTGAGAGTTCTGTTTATTCTTTTATTTATATGAACATTGAATGTGTTGTCATTTGTGTTTATCACTCTCCACAGGGTGACTTTCAATTGTTTATACAAAATCTTGATATTTTGATTGACCATATGTTCAACTGGAAACCTTAGCCACTCAATATATTGACCAGTGACTTCAACTGCAATTTACGTTGTGTCGGCAAAAACCAAAAAACTCTCCTCATTTACTCAGGTCATATAACTTAAATGTCAGCACAAATCATGCCACTAATGTTAACTTTTTCATCAACTCTGCTTGATCTCAAAAGTTCAAATCTTGATGCCACCAATGTAAAATCCAAAGTAATCAACCCTGATGTATCTAATCATTATCTCATTATGACTTATTTCTCCATCAAAAACAAACCTTGATCCATTAAGAGTGAAATTAGATGTCACTCCAATCTCAATATTACCACTTTTATTAATCTACTGAATGCAGAAACATGGACTGGTGCATATGTTGGCAATGACTTTGAAACAAAGTTTTCTTTCTTTTATGCAAGGTTTTTATTCTATTTTAATGTTGCTTTTCCTTTAGTTTTTCTCAATATTTCAAAAAGAAACCCAAAAAGTCAATGGATTATAGATGAAATGGATGCCCTATCAATGAACCTCAAGGACCTATTCATCCAATTTAACTCTTCTGGTAATAAGGATCAAGAGTTTGGATACAAATCTCTCAAAAGGTCATACAGGACACTTGTCAATACTGCCAAACTGACATTTAATAATGACAGATTATTAAACTGCTCCAACAAGTCTTAGGAAATTCCAAAGATTGTTAATGAATTGAAGAAATTATCTGTTTCTCAACCTTATCATACCCCTAACCCAAATATAGCTGCAACAGATTTCGATAATCATTTTACTACTCTTCCATCACTTGACTAACCTACTAATCAGTAGAATTATACAAATATTTTTAATTCATCCACTTCATTTTTCCTCTTTCCTTGTTCCGTAAACAAACTTACAAGGGCAATCCCAGAAGTACCTGACCCAACAAAGGAAACAAAAATTTTGGAAAAAAATGTATTCATTTTTCAACATAATCTACTTTCAGCTCTATACACTTTTCCCAGCAATGTTCAATAAGTATGATACCCTTTTTATAAGAAGAACTGCCTTGCTCCTGAAAATAGCCATTAACTGCTGATATCACTTCTTCACAGTTGGAAAATTTTTGACCACTGAGCCATTTTTTCAAGTTTTCGAAATGAAAATAATTAGAGAGGGCTAAAACCAGCAAATAGGGTGCATGAGGTAGCCATTCAAACTTTAGTTCATGAATTTTGGTGATTGCAACAATGGATCTGTAAGCTAGTGCATTGTCTTGATGAAACAGCACTTTCTTCTTAGCCAAATTCGGCCGCTTTTGCTAGATTTCTTCGCTCAAATGTTTGGATAAGTTTTCATAATACTCGCCGTTGATAGTTTGTTGTTTTTCAAGATAATCAGCGAAAATTATCCCACACGCATCCCAAAAAACTGATGCCATGACCTTGCCTGCAGATAACACGGTCTTTGCCTTCTTTGGAGCCAGTTCTCCCTTTTGAATCCATTGTTTTGATTGTTCTTTTGTCTCGGGTGAGAAGTAATGGACTCATGTTTCATCCATGGTTTTGAAACAGTACAAAAATTCTGCTTTGTAGCTGTGAAAATTTGCTAAACACTCAATTGAAACATCTCCACAACACTGGTTTTGCTCGAGTGTGAGCAAACACAGCACCCATCTTGCACACAGCTTTCTCATGTCGAAATTTTTAGCTAATTATGATGTATCACACTTTTTGAAATGCCTACTATGTCTGCTCTGCTAATTCATGCACTTTCAGTCGATGATCATTCAGTATCACTTTGTGGATTTTCTTCACCGTTTCTGACCTGACGTTACGTCGTGACAGTTCATTTGGCCTCGTTTAAACTCTGTTACCCAATATTTTACTGTTGTAAACAAAGAAGCAGACTCACCCAGAGTAGAATCCAGTTCAGCTTTTATATTGGTTGGACTGAGGCCTTTCAAATAAAAGTATTGTATCACATGACAATGACCAATTTTCTCCATTTTCACAAATTCACTGAAAACATTCATCTTTGATGACTGCCAAACAAATGCTAAAAAACGTAGTGTCATCAAACCTGAAATATATGATTTGTAGATTGCACTTTCTAATGCGGTGATATTTTCCAAACAACTACCACCATCTCTAAGTTAGGCAGGGTCCTTCTGGGACCACACTCATAAAATTGTTGTTAATAGCCGTGGTAGTAAATACAGTGCAGGTATTGATAATATACCTAACTTTATCATCAAGCTTTGTTTTGATTTAATTAAGGGCCCTTTGTTGCATCTCATTAACACTTCCATTATAGAGGGCATCTTCCCCTTAACCTTAAAAACCTTAAAAGTCATTCCTCTTTTTAAGAAAAAAGGCAGTCCTCTGGATCTCAACTCCTATCAACCCATCGCTGTTCAAAATCAATTATCATAAATATTTGAAAAATGCTACCATCAAAGGTTGGTTCCTTACTTAGATCTGGTTATGCACTTGGCAGTCATCCCATTTTATATGCTGATGACGCTAACATTCTTATTTACTCAGCCTCACCTAAGCAACTCCTTCACAGTAGCATTCTTGTAACCCAAAAATTCATGTGTGGTCTATAAAAGATTTCCTCAAAATCAATACTGATAAATCATAAGTAAAACAATTTGCTCATAAGGATACTTCATCTCAAGAGTTGAATATGCCATTATAAGGTAAATATTTGCCTCAGGTTGAGTCAGTGAAATTTCTTGGTACACATTTAAATTGTCATCTTTATTGGGATTCTCACATTGACGTGCTCTTAAAGAAACTCAATCCACTGTGTTTCCCAATCCAGAAAATCCCCTTTGCTCTTTCTGATAATGTTCTTCTATCACTCTATTATGGTCTGTATTATTCTCACATTATTTTTCATGTTATTTTCTGCGGTTCATACCCACAGGCCATATCCATTTTTAAATTACAGAAAAAAGTTGTACCATTGATAGCTAATGTTTGATATGATGCCCCTAGTCTTCCATTATTTAGGCAGTTTAATGTTTTACTTCTTCCATGTATTTATATTTTTACTACTGTAGGATACACAAGAATGAGCCTAAACACTTTCCCCACTACTAATGCTGACGTTCACAATCACAGTACCCACAACATAAAAAATCTACACGTCAATTTGGTGCACACAAGATGCACCTACTAAGGGCCCAAGAACATAGGACTTATTTTGTACAATAAACTTCCTTTTTTTCTGTAATCTAATGTGAGTTTATTAACCTCAAGAGTAAATTAAGATTTTTTACCCAAAAGAATGGTTTATGATGTTGATGAATACCTGTCTTATAATCAATGAATGTGTGTGTATTAAGCTCAAATCGTATCCTCATGTATCTATTGTTTTACCTGTATACAGGGTTCGTCCGGAAAATAAGTGTAATAAGCTCATTGTCTTTTTTGACAAAAGGGGAGTCGTCCACTACGAATTTGTACCTGAACGACACACTGTAAATGCTGCATTTTACGTCCAAGTGCTCGACAGGCTTTGAAAACGAGTCGCCCGCGTCCGCGATCAAAAACATCTGGCCGCTGCATCACGGCAATGCGCCGTCTCACACCGCGCTTGTCGTGTCGGACTTCTTGGCCAAGCACGGCGTGGCAACGCTGCCCCACCTGCCCTACAGCCTGGACTTGGCACCACCGGACTTATTTCTGTTCCCGAAGATAAAGAGGAGTTTGAAAGGAACGCGATACGGGACTTTGGACGCCGTCAAAGAGGCCGTGACGACGTGTCTTGGAGAGGTTCCCGATGATGCCTTCACGGGAGCATTCCAGGAATGGGAACGCCGCTGGAACAAGTGTATCGACTCACAAGGGTCCTATTTTGAGGAATATTAGCTTAAGATATGTAAAAGTGTAATAAATTTTTTTTCCTGAGCTCAGTACACTTATTTTCCGGACGAACCCTGTATATGTATATTCTGCTTTGATGAAAGTTATACCACATGGTCTGCTGGTGAATAAATGATGATATGATATATAATGCAGGTAGCATTATGTTGGTAGTTTATACCCATTTTCAGGAAATATGTACAGCTGGGTGCATTGGACCCAGTTATTTTTAGTAGTTATTATTTAGTAATTAATGCAACTTTTCAAAATAGATAGAAAAATGTGGAAAAAGTTGGAGCTTTGTTTATATTTTTAAAGGAAACAAGTTGATAGGAAAAGTCATGAATTTGCCATGAAGTGATGCCCTATTGGAGCCATATTCCCTGGAAAATCCCTGAAATTTACATTCAGAAACAAAGAGTGAACCATAGAATAATTTAAGGATGAAAATGGCTGCTGAACATGATGCGTGAAATTAAAAACAGAAAAAGTTTCAAAGCACTTGAATAAACAAATGTTATGCTTTGAACTTTTGCCTGATAGTGTGAGGAAGATGGCTGAAGTGCTTGACAAGGGGGGTTGCATGCATCTAATGTTGGCACTCACTGGAGTTGGGTGTGTTGTCAAATGGGTATGAAGCAACAAGGGCGCCACCGTGGAGGCCCCCAGAGAGTGCAAACTGGATCTTGGAGACCCACTCCTTCACAGCATCTGTCTCTGGTTGGGCCCTCTTGTTGTTCTGCTTGAAGTAGTCTGGGAAGTTTCGGTTGAGATCAAAACCCCTTGCGTTGTACCTTAGGGGAGAGAAAAAACCTCTATCTAACCAGAGTTGGACTATTGTATAGAGATTGGAGACACAGAAGTAAATAATAATATATTGCATTCAAATAATAATAATATTGTGTCAGGTTATAAGCTTATTGGTTATTTGTTGTTAAAATGTTCTATGACAAATCTTGAAAGAGATCTATTAAATTAGTGTGTCATACCAGTTATCAATTCACATGCATCACTGATGATTGCTGATACTTGCAATTTGAGTTTCAAATATCCAAGTAACTGTAATATCAATATATGCATCTGTTTGTAACATTAACTTATTCTTTCAATTACTCATAAATAATTTTAAAGTTATTTAAGACCATTCCACTGATATTAATTGCTCAATTTTTAAAAATAATTGATTTTTCTGTTCATAGAGTATTTTTATAATAAAAATAGTACTCATACAACTATTTAGACTTTGATGAGACAAATACTTTGTTTAGGCTGTCAGCAAGGAAAGAATCAGTAATTTTACAATAGCCTTGGTAAATGAAGTTTTTATAAATGTAAGTTTTTGTAAATGAAGTTTTTATAAATACTTTGTTTAGGCCATGAACAAGGAAAGAATCAGTAATTTTACAATAGCCTTGGTAAATGAAGTTTTTATAAATGTAAGGTGAAAGCAGAGTAAGTTGTAGCAGGCTAATTAATTTTAAATAACTAGTTAGGCTGGTGCCAGTTTGCGAGAGAATGGGCAAATAAGTTTTCCTATATACAATGTGCATGTTCAGTCTACTATCTACAGTTTGGAATCCATTCATTTATGTTTTAGGGAATCTATGTAACATTACTTCTTCTATTTTCTCCTTCCAAAAAGAACTTTAGAGCTAACACTGAAATTTGTAATAATTATAAGCCAATATGAGATGAAAATATTATAATTAAAGTCGTTGACCTTTACTTAATTAAAACATCTATGCACATGCACCATCAGCAGAATATAGTGCCATTTTTAAAATTAAAAACCTACAATTCCCTACTTCTATTATAAAATGTACATACACCGACTGCTTATCATATTGACTTAAATCCAACAGATACATGTACATGAAACAATCATAAGTATTTGTCAAATGATAATTTAAAAAAAGACTTTTGATTGTTCTATTTCACTTAACGACTACCTGTCATTGTTCAGTTTATCATAATGGCAAATGAAATTGAAGAATCAGAAAGCCATCATTATCTCTCTCTCTCTCATCTATTTCAAACATTGCTGTATTATCAAAAGATCATTTATTCCTAAGCCAAATTAAGAAGAAACTTAAGTTTAAAAAATAAGATTCTACTGTATATTCAGAGAATTTCACCATGATTTGTGTGGATAAAACCTCAGCTACAAAAAGTATCCCAAATGTCTTTATTGAAGATGAACAGATATAGCTTTCTGAACATATTACCTGCTTTCTTCTGCAGTAAAATAATGGAACATGTGTAGTGGGTAAATTCAACAGTTAATTATTTACAGAAGATTAAAATTTGGGAGGACTGAATCCTTCATTCTAGACTACAAAAGAAAATGGATCGACCTAGTGTACTTTTGATGAAATATTTTTTTTAATTCATAAGTTTTCCTTTTCTTTCCATTGAATTCATTCCATGGTTTTCTTTGTTAACTTTTAGTAATACAGCTAACGCTATTGTTACATTGAAATTTATGTAATGATATATCTGAATACTAAAATATACAAATACCTATTTTCTGCTACCAAAACTAACTATGTTGATACAAACCTACCAACGGTATTTTTTTATGACTTCATCTCCTCATTAATGCAAATTTCCTGGCATTTTGTTGAATTAACATCCTCAATCAACTTGTTTAGTATAATATTCATAAAACACTATATATCATATTCGGCATAATCATTTGCACAATATGGAACCAGGTGACATATAAACACGTAAAGAGGTAGTAATGAAAGATTTCATTGGCTCACAAAACCCTTCTCACAGGAGCTTCTCCTCTTAAATAAACTTCTTCAAGTCCAAATGTTTCTCCCTTTTGTCAGCAGAAAAACTTCTGTGTGAGTTATAGACTTGCATTAGGAGAATTCTTAAGGATAAAATGTTTTCTCTTTTCCCCCGAAGAGAAAAGTCACAGACTTGGGACCCTGAATTAAACACCAAAACATATCATAAACATATCAAAACATATCAAAGAACATGATACCGACTATACATTAAAAATTGTTGCACAAATTTACTATTTTAAGTTGCTAACTAAACAAATAAGACAGAAAAATAATACACCATGTTTTTCTCTTGAAATCTATGCCCTACATTTTCTCTTCACATTTGCACTTCAGGCCCTCATCATCACATTAACCTTTGGAGCCTCTTTGTAAATACACCCTTAGCAAATACAGTCTTCTGAAGGCCTTGCCAAACAGTTTTCTGATAGAAATGAAATGCTATCATTTATATCCTCCTGCTTTGCTTAGCTTAACTTCAATGAGTGCATTTGTTCGCCAACGCCCGACAGACTCTCACAGGGGGCCCCAGCCAACTCACCGGCCCTGCCCGCCACCACAGTTACCCTCCCTGGCCACCTCAAACCCATCTGGGTTCATCGAAGGTAGGATATGGATCCTCGTGTTGTCTAGAAGCCACGTGATGTACTGGTCACTCCCATAGCTGCTGACCAGGTACTTCAAGAGATCAAGAGGTCAAAAAGATTTTAGGGAATGTAGGCAAGTGGGCACCAATGCAGTTAGCAACAGAAATGAATTACTCTCTCTTTTTCAATGGACCTTAATGTCCCTTCTCACTTTCAGCGTATTCATTATATTCATATTCTCATGCTCCAAGCAGTCAAGAAAAATAAAATTAATTCCAGTTTTCATCAAAGGTCTGTTTGAGGCCCAAAACATTATTAAAAAATGAGAGTATACATTTCTTACAATGCAGTGATGACAGACCTCTGAGGTGTAAATATTGAAATCACAGTCAACAGTCCAAACATTCATGAGAAAAGTAACCAAGTACCTTTTATTTATGACTACATAATTCCACAAAATTAAGTCGGATATTATAGACTATCTATAGACAATAATATCTTTTGAAACCAAGCACATGTAAAGCAGGCAGTGAAATTGCATTAAATTAACAAAACCAAATGGCACAACAAATAATTCATTGTAAAAAGATTTAATGACCAAATTCTAAAATATTTCCTCAGAGGATGCAATTTCACAAGGCCAAGGCACCTGTCATAACCAATTATCCATCATGCATTAAGGTTCAAATGGAATTACAGAGAGCTTTTGAAAAACCCTGGATTCTGAAAACCCCAGTGAGTGGAAACCCTGTCATCCTAAAACCAGAGGGTTTAGATTCCTTAAAATGAAATAATTTTAAAGTGTAAATATCATTCACCTTGATGAGATTTGAACTCGGGTCCTCCTGTTAAAGTTGCTGTTTTTGCATCTTCCAGAGTTCAACAACAACCCTATTGCTCGTGTTTTTCATTGTTCAGGCAGAGCAAGTGGTATAAAAGGCAGTAATCAAAGTAGGCCAAGAGCCAAATAGATTTACATATGATCAATTATTGAATTACAGAAACATTGGAATAACAAACAAGATAATTAATAAATACCAGAACAATTTAATCAAACAAGAAAATAGTTAATGACATCCTAGAGAACAAGAATGATGTTGAAGAGCAAAAATTGGAGGAGGGGTTCACTTATAGGAAGAGTTTAATTCCAAAATGATGAAACAAAAGGGTTGTTCAAGAAAGGATGCCTAAACGATTTCAATAATATACCTTTAGTCACCCTCAAAAATTTTATAGCCCTTCTTTAAGTTGTGATGCTGCAAAACTTAACATACTTTGGGCCAACAGGGCCGTCGCCCCTCTGCTAATGCACACATACATTGTATCCCTCACAAAATGACCTTAACTGACAACACACTTTCAAAACCTAAAATAGTATCTCTCTCGATGAACAGATAGTCGACAGGCATTCAACCTTAATTAGTGTGTTTTAAAGGCATAGAAAATAGTTGTTTTCAATACAAATTTCGATAAGATCAAAATAATAACAGAAACTGAGTACCACATAAAAAGTTTAAATGAAAATAACCTCCCATGGGACAACCATTTCAGAGAGTAAAAATTATTTGCCTTGACCGGCCGAGTGCTTTTAACCACTTAAGCTACCGAGACGTCCTCTTACACTCTGAAATTTTGGAGGTTTTAAAGGAACAAGATGTTATGACAAAATACCATACATATAATGTCACAGGCATTCGTAGTCGTGCGCAACGCGCCACAGTCCACGATGTTAATAAAGCCAGGTGGCTTAAGTGGTTAAAGTACTCAGCCGGATGTTGAGGGATCCGGGTTTGAATCCCGGTCAAGGCGAATGATTTTTACTCTCTGAAATGGTTGCATTATAATGCACACATAGCGGGTGACTCCGTTAAAGTTACTACTACAGTTTCTTGAAATTTGTCTAAGGAATGAACAGCCTAAGTGTTTGAAATTGGCTTTATTAACATCGTGGACTGTGGCGCGTTGCGCACGACTAAGAATGCCTGTGACATTGTATGTACGGTATTTCGTCATAACATCTTGTTCCTTTAAAGCCTCCAAAATTTCAGAGTGTAAGAGGACGTCTTGGTAGCTGAAGTGGTTAAAGCACTCGGCCGGATATCGAGGGATCCGGGTTCGAATCCCAGTCAAGGCAAATGATTTTTACTCTCTGAAATGGTTGCATTATAATGCACACATAGCGGGTGACTCCGTTAAAGTTACTACTACAGTTTCTCCCATGGGACCTTGAGAGAGAAAGCTGTTGTTTAACAGAATTGCATTTTAACTTGAATTCATGAATTATACTTCAGAATACATTTACAAGGCAGCTTAAAGGAATTATGGCCCAGCAATAATGAATTTCTGGGACTCTATGATGAATATACATTGATATACATGTAGCAACTAATTTTTTTAATGAAGTAATTCAAGTTTATTCAAATTTAGTGTTAACAAGTTGCAAGAAACTGTGGAGGATGTACAGTACAGTACAGAAGACAGTAACTTTAAACAGATTCATTTGCTAAATGTGCATTACAATGCAACAATTACAGAGGATACAATTCATTCGGCTTGACTTGGTGAATCCCAGTCAAGGCAAATGATTTCTACTCTTTGAAATTGTTGCATTAGGTGCTAACACCAAAATGCTTTAATCTTTTCTGTCTAATCCAAGTACTTTTCATAATTTCTAACCTCAAAAATTGAGAGCGCAGCTAATGTGTCAAGTTGCTCTGGAAATAAAGTATTTTTACTAAAATAAAAGAAATATGGGGAATTCGAAAACAATAACATTTAATGGAGTCATCCACTAGTGTGCATTAAAATGTAGCCTTTTCAAATAGTGAAAATTATTTGCCTTGACTAGGATTTGAACCTTGAAATGAACCTTTTTAATACATATTAGTGGATGGCTTCATTAAAGTAACTGCATCTCCCGCAGCTCATTGAATTTATCAAATGTAAACACCTTCGTAACTAAACGTTGGCTTCAACCTTGTGATGTGTGGTTCAATGTTTATGACTAAAATTGCTCGTGACATATGCACGGTATTCCATCATAACATCCTCTTCTTTTAAAACCCCTTTTAAATTTTCAGGGTGTAATAGGACACCTTGGTCTGCTAAAGCATAAGGCCGGATACTGATGGACAAGGGTTTGAATATAGGTCAAAGCAATTGATTTTTACACTTAGAAATGGTTGTTCATCTTTATCTGTTACCATGGGGCATACATGCCTTAAGGTTTGGGTTAAAATAGGTGTGGACTAGGCGGATAAGTATTAACATATCAAAATTTAAATTTACTGAAAAGATACGTCTTCGTGCAATGGACATATTTTTTTGGCATTTTAATAGCTACTTTAAAAATTATTTTGGTGATTTTAAATTTTATTCAATGACAAACAGTAAAAAACCCATTTACTAATTTTTTGGACACCAGTATGAAGATAAATGAACATATATGTAATCCTATACCTCTGGATTCCTGAAAAATTGGATAACAAAGCAGAATAAGCAATATTAATAAAAATCAAATTAGTAAAAATATTTATATGATGTAAACTGAGGAGAGGAATAAGAGCATTGAGAATCAAAATGAAACTTGAATATAACTGAATTAGTAAGGCACCCCTTGGGGGAAGAACTTTTGAAACATCCTATTATGACCTTCAGAATGTATGTAGAAAAAAAAGATGGTTCAAATAATTACTCCGGGCAACTTGAATTCTAGATTGGGGGTCTCACCAAAAGACAAAGTAGAGAGCAACTACAAAGAAGAAATTCTGAATGTAATAGGATTTATTCATGACAAAATCTTTAACCAAGAAAATAAAGAAATTTAATATTTACAGTAAGAAGAAAAATAGAGAGTATAGAGATGAAATAAAAATCAATAGTGTTTCAGTAGAGTATTCACTATTGGCTGCTCCTAAAAGAACTTTGTACAGATAAAAATACAATACAGAAGAGACAGATTTAAAAGAATAGTCAGAGACAGTTGATCATTTGGTCGTTAGACAAATTAGATGATACCAAAAAATATCAGAATAAACAAGAAAGCTGCAGGGAGTGGCATCGTGTGAAACAAATCACACGAAAGCAGAGGTACTTTCTCCACACTTTGCTTTTCAATCAAATTATTGGACACAATCAAATTGGTCATCACTCTGAAAGCTCAAAATAGTTCAATCTATATCCAAAGGAAAGGAATTTTAAGTGCAGCAACTTTTAATACAGGCATAAGCCTAATCAAGAGCATAAAACTTATACTAATTTAACATCCAATCAGATTTGACAAATTGAAAAAAATAAAATAATTAATTAATGAAAACAATGCATTGCACAATGGATGTTCATAGACAACATTTTTCCTCCCAAACAATGTTGCTGATGGACCTGATGATGGCATTGGACATAGAAACCCAGATCATGCCTAATAAAATTATGTAGAATCACAAAGTTATCATATTTTCATTATAAAATGAATTTATATTATAATTTATGAATTTATTTTATTTACTTATACATTTAAATAAAATGAATTCATTCCATGAAGTCCCTCCTTAAACAACCCATTTACTCTCTAATAATTTTTAGAGAAAAGGAAATAAGGAAAATGCCAACCTCACCTGCATGTAGCATCACTGACTTTGAAAAAACCATTGGTGTTGACAGAAAGAGACCATGGCAACTTATATAAAACAAGGGATTCCATATTCCATGACATTATTAATTTACAAGCTCTATTCTAGCAAGATTATTCAAGGTAAGTCATCTACTTTTGTGCCTATTTACTATAAATACTTAGAACCAATTAAAATTAAATACATAATTTTAATTTAAAAATTTTTATTTTCCATGACCCAATAGCCTCAACAAGATATTAAGTAAAATTCAAATGATGACTCAGTTTTTGATCTGAGAAGTAACTTTAGGTTACCTATCTTTTAATAGTGATTAAATTATTTAATTTACACATAAAAGGGTTATGCACTTTTATACAAAATGTTTATTAGGCGTAGATGTTAACAAATAAAGGTAAGAGAAATAAGATCATCTATTATGTCAACCATTGCTGGAAATATGAAACAGTGCAGACATACATGAATGAACAATTGAATGTTAAGAAATGTCCATGCTAAAAGACTGTATTTTTCCACAGATTTTTAATACAAGGTGTGATAAAAAAAAAGAGAGAGCTGATTTTATTCTGCACATTCTGATTGTGATGAGTTGCTACACAGCAGCAGCGGTTCATGTATTAACCTGTTCATTGCCGTGTGCAACGGCAGCAACGAAGCAGCTAGATGAACAGTGTGTGTGCGTGAAATTTTGTTTCAAACTTGGCAAAAGTGCTATGGAGACTTGGAATGATTCAAAAAGCATTTGTTAATGAAGCCAGTGTTTTGAGTGGTACAGTCGTTTTAAATTGGGCAGAACCTCGACAGATAAATATTTGCCAATGGGGCCTTCCACTTCGACAGACCCCAACCATGTCAATTTGGTGCGGGAAAATCACTGTTTTACTGTTAGGGATATGGCCGAGGAAGTGAACATTAGTTTTGGATCCTGTCAGACAATTTTGACGGACATTTTGGGCATGATGCCCGTCGCATCCGAATTCGTCCTGTGGGTGCTGAGTGAGTGAAAACATGAGTTTTTCGCCAGAACCAGGATTTCCATGATCCCACAGCCACCCTACTCTCCAGACGTGGCTCCATCAGACTTTTTTTTGTTTCCAAAGTTAAAATCAACCTTGAAAGGGCACCGATTCAAATCTATTATGGATATTGAAACTAATTGTACGGCGGACGGCGGCGGGGTTTGAGAACTAAAAGTAACGTTGGCAAAGGTGTGTCGTCAGCCAAGGCATTTACTTTGAGGGCGACAAGTTCGATTAAGCTGTATCCATCGACATAAACAAGTTATAAAACCAGTCCTGTCTTTTTCGATCACACCTTGTGTATGGTACAATGCTTTTCACCGACTTGCGGCATCATCAGATACAAATTCACTTAACATACAGTGCGAGAATATATACACTCAGGATGGGGTGTCAAAGGGAAGAGGGGTCTGAGAGGGGTGGGGCAATCGGATGTGTTGAGGGGTTGGTTTGACCAATTCCAGGCTAGTTTCTCGGAAAGGAGAGGGGAGGAGGATGGGAACAATTGCTCATGTCACAAAACATGATACAGGTATGCATGAAACTCCTCCGATTTGCCCAAGAAGAAACAGCAGCTACAAAACTTCAAAGTGAAGTCGCACTGGAGATACAACCATGATATCAAATGCATTAGATGTTGTGGAACAACTACATGTGGGAGCCAAGGGTGGACATCAACAAAGGTAAAAGAAACCCACGGCAGTAAAAATTAAATTTAGCAGAAATATTCAAGACCACACAAGAGGATGCAAGATTATCAGTGAGACTCCACGGAATGAAATGAATATATAACTGTAGGGAAATAAATGCAGGAAGGAAGGATAAGAAGTAGGAAGAATACGTACCTCAACAAACTGCATGACAGAGGCACACCGAAACTTAACATGATTACACTCTAAGGGTCACATGTAGTTCAAATTTAGGACTGTCAATTGGCACTAATTTATTTCAGAAGTAAATGGAGGGAATTTGGGTGGTCTAGTCAGTAGTCACCATAGTTTCCCCACCTTTGGGTGATGTCAACCCTTGATGTCGAAAGGAGGCAAAATGTAGCTCTCACATATGCTTGCATCAATTTGGGAGAAGTATCCAGCCACAAAATGTTCCATGCCAAGATATACTAAGAGCTGCCTCTGTGCCATCCAGGATATCAATGTGCTTACAGTGGCATGCCACATACCATGGGTCAGGTGGGAGGGGATGATATTGCCAAGCACTCACATGGATGAGGTGCAGCATCATTTCACGGCCCACGGCTTCATTGCCGTGCATGTTGGCCACATACTTGACATCTGGTTTGCCCACCATGTGCTCATAGGGTGAAGAGGAGACAACCATGACCCAGAGGTCACGCCCTGCGGGGAGAGATAGACAAGTAGATAGTTTGTTTTCTATACTTTTGGAGCTACATTCAGACTTTGCAGCAGTGTTTTCCAACATGGAGGAGTAGCGGTGGAAACCTTAATATTTTGGGGCAACTAAGAAATTGTACCTTCGTCAACCCCTTAATTAATAAAATTAAATATAACCTTTGTTGAGAAATTAAAAATCTATGAAGATAGCCATATTAAAAAAGATGGATCAGTCAAATTAGATTCTTTGCAAACCTTCAAGGATTGTTCTGTGGACAATGTCACAAAATCAGGTAACGCTACCACACCAAGAAATCCTGTCATTTTATAAGAGCCACCACCTCCCTTACTACCAATTCGCAACCCGACGCCACCTACACCACAAAAAACATTATATACCTCAGCCTCTCCTGCGACTTCTGCCCTGCCTCCTGCGTGGGTGAATGCACCACCACCATTTCCCTCCATATGAATAACCACTGCTACTCCACTAAATCTCCCATCTTGCTTTATTATCCCATTCCTTCCCACACTGATTCCCATGCCCAATGACTGCTTCTCTATTTCGGTGATTGAATACCCTGCAAATTGTGTGAGTAGCAAAGAAGTAAGAACTTGTGTGAAGACCCATACGAATATGAATTGAGTGAAACGGGCTGAATGAAGCCCACCTATACTTCTCCTCCCTTGTCCATTTCCTATGCACCCCTTACCTTTCCATCCCTCACCCCCCATGCAAAACCTCCCAGCTCTTCCCCCGAGAGCACCATTCGCCGTGCCCGCCAAAAATCAAAATATATATGGAATGTCCTTTCTTTGTTTCTGTTTTATAAACCTATATCAGAATTTTTATTATATACATATATGTCCAAGATATGTGATTTTTTGGGTACCAGGTATTCCTGGGAAACAATAACCAGCAAAGGGAAAGGAACTGGCCCCCCTACCCTGATGTGTGAATTTCTCATAGTCGGGCTTAGTACTGGGAGAACTCTACCATCACTTACCAAACCGACCTTCGGGTTGATTACTGTGTTTATGGTTTTGACCAAGGCTTGAACACTGGATCTTTCCACTTGCCAGGCAGATGTTCTAACCACTTGAGCTATCGAGGAAACTTAATTTTACACTGAAATATGATGGTCATGTAGCAACCAAGTGCCCAGATTCTTTGGCCAAGATATGGCCACAGGGAGCTCATTAAACCACCAAAGGAAAAATACAAGACACACAAAGAGGAAGGACAATAGATGAGCAGTCATACAATATTATGAAGGATAGGAAGTGCGTTTCATGGCAAGCAAGGCCAGAAGAAAGAGACGAGCCACATTGGCCAAACACACAGTGAAAAACAAGATCTCTCAACTTGGCGAAAAAATATTCATTCACAAGGAAAAGGAATAGGAACACATAAAAAGGACAAACACTGGAGAGATGGGGAAGACGGACTTAGGCATATTGGTAGAATAAAAATACAGATATATACACACACACACATACATATATACATATACATGGTTGCTGTAATATTAAATAAAGAGGTAGAAAGAAGTGTAGTCAACATAGAGCAAGCAACGGATAATATATTACTCCCATAGATTAAAGCAGGACCAAAGAACTTAGTTATTGTTCAGGTCTACATGCCACCGAGCAACGACAAGGAGGAAGAAGTCGATAGGATGGATAATGAATTAGAAGATATAATCACGTATGTTCCTGCAGGAATACATTTGACAGTGAGGGGAGATTGGAATGCGATGGTGGGCAAAGGAAGAGATGGTGATGAGGTGGGGGACTATGGGTTAGGTATGAGGAATGAACGTGGGGAGAAAGCAATTGAGTTTTGCAGGACACAGGGGTTAGTCATCACCAACACAAGGGGTAAAAACCAAAGGTTTAGAAACCAAAAAAGGGGTAGGTATACATGGAATATGCCAGGTGGCTCAGAAAGGTACCAGTTGAATGAAATTATGGTTAGGCACAGGTTTAGGAACAGTGTGGTAAATTCGCAAAGCTTCCCGGGAGCAGATGCAGACTCTGACCACAATTTAGTTGTTATGAAATGTTCCGACCGTTTCAAAAAGATAAGCTAGGGGGGGGCAGGTTAGGAAATGGAATGTAGAAGCACTAAATGGATTAACAAGAAAGGACTATCAGCAGGTTGTAGAGAAAATGATGGATGACGGTAAAGAGTTGAGTACTATCGAAGAAAAATGGGAATGTATCAAGAAGGTGAAATCGAAAGCCGCAAAAGACAAAATAGGAACCGTTAACAGGAAAAGGATATGGAAACCATGGGTCAGGGATGAGATAATTGCAAAGATAGATGAGAGAAGAAGATGGAAAAATGCAAACACAGAGTTAGGCAAAACGAAGCACAAAAAGTTAAAGCTGACAGTTTCAGGCTTAACTTTGTGGAATTCCTTCATGGTGAGGGTAAAAGAAAGAGAAAAAAAAATTTGCACTTCCACGCACTTTTAATACAATGTGACCATGGTTTCGATGCTGGGCATCATCATTTGGTACAATTCAACAAAATTTTTCAACTTATATAGCCAGGAGCCAGGTAGGGGAAGTTAGGGAGAGGGGTGGTACTGTAGCAAGCATTGGTGGGTGAAGAGAAGGTGAGGGTGAACTATTGGAATGGACCATGGTCGTGTTGTATTAAAAGTGTGTAGAAGTGAAAAGTTTTTTTTCTTTTTCTTTTACCCTCACTACAAAGAGTTAAATAATAAATTGAGATGGGCCATAAATAAAGCAAGAGAAGCATGGTGGAAAACACAATGCGAGGATATGGAAAGTTTACAGAGGAAGGGTGAAATTGGTGTGCTCTTCAGCAAGGTTAAGTTATTATCGGGAAGTTAGAAGACAAGATCTGTGATAACAGTTACAGATAAGTGGGGTAAGATAATAGTTGAACCAGAAAAAATTCAGGAGAGATGGAAGGAATATATAATGATCTCTTTCTTTCACCTCTAACATCTCATCCTTGCAGAACTTCCTTGATGTTTATTTCCCTAACCAATAACAAACTTCTGACCTCAGCACATAATAAACCTACTAATAAACAGCAATACCTTCATTTCAACAGCTACCACCCCTACCATACCAAACGCTCCCTCCCTTACTCCCTCTCTATCCGTGGGCACCGCATTTGCAACCATCCCGAATCCCTCAACAAATACCTCAACAAACTTCACTACTCCCTCCTCCAACATGGATACCCAGATTCTCTCTTTCACAAAAAAATCGTAAAACATTCCTACACCCCCAATCCTCCCTCAACCACAGACTCCCATCCTCTTTCAATGTGTAGCATCTACTTCCCTGACATCCAGTCTCTTAAATTCATCCTCAAAGACCTGTACCCCATCCTCAAAAATCACAACGTTTCATCCAATCTTCTTCCCAAATGCCCCTCTGTTACCTTCAAATGGCCCGCCAACCTATCAGATCTCCTTAAATCCACCAAGCCTCTTTCCAAATCCCCTCCCACCCCCAGAATCACACCCACTCCGTGCTTGCAAGCTAGATGTAAAACTTGTCCTATTTGCACCACTCCACCCCTCTCCATCCCACCTTTCAACTCTCTGCTGCCCTTCCCCCACTCCTCATGCACATCTCATAACGTAATCTATCTTCTGAAATGCAAACTCTGCCCAGCATTTTACATAGGCTAGTGCTCCACACCCCTGAACCTCAGGATAAACAATCATCGCACCTCATGTAATCCCACTTCCCCGTCCGCAGGTCTTCCCATCCCAAAACATGCCTCACACCACAACACCCCCTTCAAACAGTGTTACAGTGTTTCTGCTCTAGCATCCCTTCCTCCAGCCGATAACCCTATGAAATTAAAAACAATGGAAATGGCATTTATATGGCTGTGCAAAGCCTATCAACATCCAGGTCTCAATGTTGTTCACTAATTATGGAGGGCTGAAGTGGATAGGTGTGAATTTGTTTCATGCGGGATTATTGGACATTTTGTTCATCTAAGTTTATCAGCTGTCTAAGTTTTTTATTTAACACTTCCATGTTACTTAAATCATTTCTTATATATAAAAAAATATAAACACAGTAATCAACCCAAATGTCGGTTTAGTATAGCTCACCCGTGTACCAAGCCTGACGGCATGTGAATATTCACACATCAGGGCAGTGGGGCCATTTCCTTTTCCTGTGCCGGTTATGGTTTCCCAGGAAGATCTGGTACCCAAAAAATCAACTAGCTTGGGTGGAGCTGCAGTTGCCCAGAGTGCCTTGCCCGGGAATCGAACCCGGGACCCTCCGGTCAGTAGTCCAATGCTCTACCCACTAGACCACCACGACCCACTTCTTATATATAAATATGAAAATATATATAATTATATTTTTATATATATATGGCCAGAGAGCATAAATTTCAAAGATATAAAAATATATGTATATACAGTTATGTTTGAAATCGACACTCTCCAGCGACGCACAATATTCAACACACAGAAACATAAGAGTAGGACACTCACAGTATGTATTGACGTTTCACCACTGAGCGAATCTCTGCATTTATAGACCACCACCTTCAACCCATAGCCACTTCACTCCCTTCTTATATCAAAGATTTGTACCACTTCCTGGAACATCTACACTCAATCCCAATTCTTCACAGCATGACCATTCTCATGGCCACAATAGACGTTACATCTCTGTACACCTCCATTCCCCACAAAGAAGGCTTAAAAGCCCTGAAATATTACCTTTCTTTACGACCAACACCACACACTCCATCCACGGATTTTCTTATCGAACTGAGCCAACTCATCCTCACCAAAAATTCCTTCAAATTCAACGAGAAAATATATTTGCAAATAAAAGGTACTGCAATGGGCATGCGGATGGCTCCTGCACACGTCAATCTTTTTACAGGTAAACTTGAAGAAAACTTTCTACAGCAACAAGCCCTTAAACCACTCTTCTGGGCCCATTATATTGATGACATTTTCCTCTTTTGGTCCCACGGACGCGAAAACTTATCATCCTTCATTTCCTCTCTCAACTCCTCCTCGGTTTCTTTCACTTCCTCTATATCAGACTCGAATATCACCTTTCTAGATATTGACATTTATCCCCAGAACAATAAGCTTTACACCTCAGTTCACAATAAACTGACCAGCATCCAACAATATCCTCATTTCAACAGCTGTCACCCATCGCACACAAAATGCTCCATCCCCTTCTCACTCTCAGTCCGTGGCCTCCGTCTCTGCAACAACACCCCCTCCAAACAGAAATACATGGACCAGCTACACGTCCCTCCCAGAGAATGTGGGTACCCTGAAAAACTGCTCAATTGGAAAATTCTCAAACCGTCAACCCAAAACACTCCTCTCCCAAAAACCAAACCGCCCAAAATGCCTTAACCTTATCACCACTTTCTTCCACGGTACCCACAAAATTAAACATATAATCCATGAACTCTTCCCAATTATTAACAATAGTCAATCCACATCACCGATCATTATGCATGGTTTCCTCAACCTTTAAGACAGTCTTGTCAGAAATTGACTGTCTCCCGCTCCTTTGATCATTGTGAAATTCAGTATGACTGGATGTAAACTCTCTATATCACTTGCGACAGTTTTTGAAATTCATGCATGATTACTCATACACTTCCATCAATTGGCGATGATTTTCAAGCGGTTCATTCAAGCTTTTGCATTCCAAAGCATTTCCCCAAGGACATGGCGGTGAGCTGGTACGAAATGGGCATGCAAAAACTGTCACAGCGTTTACAAAAATGCATCGACCAAAATGGCGATTATATAGAGAATTAGATGATTGATCAATCTTCAAAATGATGTATATATCATAGAAAAGAAATGGTTTTTTTCTATTTCTAAAAAATTGGAGACCTTAGTTTTGGGATTACCCTCGTATTAATGCTGTAAGCAATTTGAGGAAATGAATATCGTTTCCAGTAGTCCATAATAAAATGGTTTTAAAAACTATAATTCTAAACGGAATACCATGTACCAATCCTGAAAAGTCTTTAAGTCACAAGCCAACGAATGAATATCTATCAAACTGGCTGCCAATATCCCTATACACAACTGTGTTGTTAGCAAACAGGTAAATCCTATACTTGAACGTGCTAGCTAAGTCATTGATATATAATATAAATAAAAGCGGGCCTATGATGCTTCCCTGTGGGATCCCAGAAGTTACACTGACTGTATTACCAATCATACCATGAATAACAACCCACTGTTTTTGTTAACCTGGACAATATTAGTTTGTTAATTGTTTTCATTTCCAGGTTTTGCCGTTATTTCCGAATTACACAGGCTGGCTTGAAAGTCGTTTACTTGAATTCTTATCATTGTATTATTATGATTTTTCTAATGTTGTGCCACCTGTGGTTTCTGGGTCGCTATATTTTTGTGTAGCGGTAGTTCCAATCTTTTAATTACGAATGGTATAATTTAGCAATAACCCGCGAGCTTTTGAGATTTTGCGAGAGATTTTGTTCTAAGGCATGCAAGGGGACCTTGGCGATGTGCTTATTATGAAAAATAATATACAGTAAATTACTTAAAAATTCATACAGGGAGGGATGACAAAAATTAGCGTACGTTGGCTACCTGGACACTCTCTGACAACAAATGCTACGTGGTGGAGGGAGGGGGGTCCGGCCCGTCCCGGGTGTCATTCGCTCCCCCACCTCCATGGCCTCGAAGGCCGCGGCCTTGGCCTCCCCGCCTCGCGAAGATCCGCCCCTCTTCTCTACCTCTCGAGTCGCGCACCGACTGATCCAACGATGACTGAGAGCCCGTTACCATCGCAGCTGGACATCGCCCGTCAAATCACGGCAACCACTGCCCACGCTCACCACCGCTTCGCCCTCCACCCCTTCAACTACTTCACCCTCTCGCCAGCCTACCTCCCATCAGCCGCTACTCGCATTGCTGGGGCCGCGCACCGCAAAAAGCAATTGCAAACCGTGCACTGCACCGCACACCGTGGCAGCCAACAGCGCGAGGCATAACGCTTCAGGGAGAGGGGTGGAAGGGCGAGCTTGAAAACAACAAAAAGGGTAGGGTATGTCGTAGAGTGCACTACATGAATTACATGACACGAACAATAAAAATTTCGTCTGCGATATCTTTCGTTAACCAACCCTCCGTTCCTATAATTATATCGGCTTCGGTACTTCTAATTATATGATAAAATTCGACAATTTTGTTTTTCAAACTACGGCAGATGATTACCACGACGGAGATCACTTTATCCTCGTTCAATTCAAGGTGATTTCCCTTCTCAACGCTACTTACTCTACGCTTTACTTTTGCCTGCTCATTCCCCTTAGCTAAGTATAGTCTTTCATTACATATTCCTTGTCTCTGGCCGCAAATTTTACATGAAAGACCCGCGGAATGCTTGTCTAGTGAATTCACACTAGTCAACCTACTCTTTAACCTACCAACTATGTAAACTCTCCACAGATACCGAACGGCATTTGACAGGAGGGGAAAATACCATTTGAATACGAGATCAATTGTTTGTAGCGCTTGGACAAACAAATAGTGTGACGCAGCAGTCCAGCGTTTTTAAAAGCAAACCTTTACATGCAGGATATAATTCATTTTATTTCACCTCGGTTTTCATCTGCAAGGACCCATTTTCCTCTTCAACACATGCAAATACAAACGACATGGAACAGGGTGACAGTGAGCCTGCCGTGTGCAGGTGGAGGGAAGGAATGGCCGGTCATTTCGCGTGACTGGCACTGACCGTCGTCTCACGTTAACTGGGCTTCCCAGGTGACTACTGGTCAACTCAGTGCTGACGTCACCTGCTGTGCGAACGTCGATCCCGGAAGAGGATGAGGACGGGAATGAGTCACGCTCAGTGGAGGGCAGGGAGGGTTGGCGATGCCAGTCACGGCTTGTTCGTAGGAAGGAGGGAGTGCCATAACAGCCTCAACTTGAAGGCAGTGATAACTGTTTATGTTTCAATCGTTTGAAATTCCATCTTAAGTACAATGAAACAAATTTTCCCAAATTTAAACGAAAAATTTTGCACAATGACACAAGTGCGGTTTAGTATAAACACATATTACCGCGGGTGTTAGGACAAACTATATTTTCAAACCAATAACCATGCCATTTTGAGAGATATTCTTTGACTAACTACTTATTAGCAGAATAAAAGTTCTCCTTGCTTCATGATGACTACTCGAATTTCCTTTTTCCATCCTCGATCATTATGTCAGTATTCGTGGCACTATTGGCCTTTATGGAGAACATGCTCCTTTATTAGGTTTAAATCGCTAGACATTAGCTAGCAAGCTGTAGGTGCCTTCATTTGTCTGTAAACAACTGTAACAACTGTAGGGTTATTCTTGTAGATAGCAAAAATGCCACTTGTTCCCCTCAGCATCTAGGGAATAATTAGTTCTACTCAATTGCATGCACATTCACCAAACTCCTGTGTGTTGTTGTCAAAACCCTTCCCGCATGACCACATTGGAATGCCATTAAGTAATGTAGTGCTCTTTACAGTATTGTTTGCTCTGGTTTTGGAAACCTAAATTTCCCCTTCCATTCTGTGTCCCTCTCCATGGGGGAGCCCTCCTCCTACCTGCAGTGTTGGGCAAAATTCCTCACCTTGGGTAGGAGAGCGTTTTATGTTGCATGTTCTTGTGGTGGTGGTATTTCACCTTGCAACTTACTAAAATCTAGCTTGCACGATATTGGATGAGTTTCTTACTGTATCCAAAGGTGCTATTATTTGTTAGATGATATCATATGTATTTGCATGAGTGTAAAATGACAGAATTTTTGCATTAATGTATGCACCACTGTGGGTATGGGTTTGCATGTATGTGTTGGTTTTGAATGCAGTTTTTTTTCCCCCTTTATGGGTGGTGACCTAACACCCCCGCCACACGCCCTTATGGTGGCTTGCGGAGTATTATGTAGATGTAGATGTAAATCAGTTTTACCTGCCAATAATCTAAGGTTGCTGCTAATTAGGAGTTGAAGGCGTTAATGTGTAAAAAGAAAAACACTGATGCAACACTTGGCAATTAGTATCAAAGTAAAATAGTGTAGTGATGAATTCCTCCAATTATGGTACTTCCCTCCAGAATGCCTAGTGCATTAGGATTATCTTTATAGGAAGTTTAGATTTGATTAAATGCTTGGGCATTACCCTCACTCACAACCTCTACTAGGTGAAACATGTCTACATAAATACCCCGCAATCCACCGAAAAGGTGTGGCAGTGAGTGAAAGCATAAGGTGTGATAGAGAAGGGATAATGGAGGATAAGGAAGAGGAAGTGAAAATGGAAAAAAACATTCACTAAAGACATCGAAAAAGTGTGCAAATTTACATCTGAATCAATACTTACATAATACCCTACAAGCTACTGCAGGGTGTATGGCACCACAAAAAAAGCATGTCAATTCACACCCAAACAGACATGTATATTCATGCAAAACCCATTTAACTTACACACATGCAAATACATATTTGTACAAGCAACTAACTTACACGTGCACATTCTTCTCCTACAAATGTTCCAGTATGCAATCTAGTCTTTAATCTTGTCCTCGCTTGTAATTTGAAAGTGTTTATTATTTCTATTATTACTTTAATTTCTTACTATTGTGATTCCTGATTATCTGAGTATAGAATGAATATTTATATCTATCTGCACTGCAGTCTTATCTCTGACCTATTTCCAAAATTCCACCTTTCCATAACTGACCTTATGCCAAAAATCAAAGAACTGAGCCACATACAATGTGACGTTGAGACAATGTGGAAATACTTCTTCAATATTACCATTTCAGCAATTGAAAAATCAATACCAAGAAAATTAAAAAAAGTAGAGCCTCAATGGTAAAATGAATATGCACAGAAATCGCTAAAGCACCAAAGGGTGTGCAAATCAAAAATGAAACATACCAGGATAGATTTTCCTAACAGTGGCCAAAATACGTTAATAGAAAAATTCAAAATGTCCATGTCCCTGGGAAAAGTAGTTTTTCTGAAAGCAGTGATTGATTTCAAAAGGAACATTTTTGGAGACTCATTGGACAAACATCCCTAAGCTTTCTGGTTATATGTGAGATAATTTTCCCATTGGTTCTTCAAAGACTTTCATTACATTTAAAAAATCCCACATTATTAAGGAAGACATGAACATTAATCAAGTTTAAAGAGACTGTAGAACGGATGGGTTTAAGACATCATTTTTTCCTAATAGAATCAAAGACCGCAAGGGGTGCTGCTCACATCAAATAGGGATTAATAGAATAATCTTTACCTATATAATTATATGTCAGTATGTATGTATGTATGTGCATATGTATTTTAGTGTACTAAAATGCATGTTTGCCACAGAGAATGTGTTGAATTAAGGTGTAATGTATGCATGTATCAGTAAATATATTCAAAGGATTTGAAGTTATATTTTACAAGAAACATATGTGACTACTTTCTAGTAGAAACAGTGGTGGTACATCATGGCTCATTGTTTTTGTTTCTTTTAAGTGATTATTTATGTCCTATTTATTTATATCCTTATATGACCTATGCAACCCATGGTCTTCACCCCTAAGGTCACACATGGCATATGCATCTACATCTACTCAATACCCCGCAAGCTGCCAAAAGGGTGGGTAGCAGGGGGTGTTATGGCATCCCCCATAATTTAAAAAGAAAAATAAACCACACGCAGAAGCCACACATTTATAGTCCACAAATCAAACACAGTAAACATTCAGGCAAGACCCCTTTCACTCCACACACATGAAAACACACAAACTACATACAAAAATACACATGCACCTACATTTAAACCTTATATCTTTGCAATTTTTAATTTTGTTCCGACTTACAACTTAAATGTCTTTAATATTTCTAAAGGGACTTTGGTTTCTTACTATCATAATTTCTGATTGTTCCGGGAAAGAATGAGTATTTGAATCTATCTGTACTGGAATCTATCTCCCTTATTTTATTTTTGTGATCTGATATACCTGAATAGTGTGGGGCCATTATAATTCCTTTAGTGTCATCGTTAAATTTGCTGGCTCAGAATCTTTCTAAAAGTTTAAGGCTTGCCTGTTCTCTTCGCATTTCAAGGGGCTCCCAGCCTAAATCCCCTAAGAGACCTGTTACACTTGTGTTCTTGTCATGTACATTTTCCACGAATCTGGCAGATTTTCTCTGGACTTTGTCTAGTTCTTTTTGCCAGATTTTCTCCCAAGGAACCCAAATACTTGCGGCATATTCCAAATGTGGTCTAACTAGAGCAAAATAACACCTCTCTTTAACTCTCTCATTACATTTGCCCACCACCCGTTTAATGAAGCCCAGTTTCTTTAAAGTAGATCCGCATATTGTCCTGATATGTGCGCCCCATGAAAGGCATAGTGTTAGAATTACCCCCAAAATATTTTACTTGTTTGGCTGTAGTTAGTACTGAACCTACGATTTGTAGTTTATGTCCTGTTCGCCACTTCCTTTGTTCCAAAATTTCAAAAGCGCTTTCTGTCTACGTTAAGCATTAATCCCCATTTCATGCACCAATCCGAGATCGTGTCTAAATCTCTAGAGAGTAGCTCGCGATTTAGTTGGCTCCTTATTACCCTGTATTCCACCGTATCATCAGCGAATAACCTGAGATTACTACTAACGTGTGCGCTTAAGTCATTAATGTATATTAAGAATAGAAGAGACCCTATTAGATTTCCCTGGGGGACTCTGGAAGTTATATCTCTATCCTTCGAGCACAATCCATCGATGATTACTATTTGTTAGCATCCAAGTTTGTGCAACAGTTAATTGTGTGGGAATTTATCAAAGGCTTTTTTGAAATCTAGGATAACTGCATCAACTTGTGTGTTGTTTTCTCCCGATCTAAGTACATCATAAATTAAAAGACCTAATTGTGTTTTGCAAGATCTACTCTTCCTAAATCCGTTCTGGTTGTGGCTTAGTATTTTCTTACTATCAAGGAGCCGCATTATGTTACTGACAATAATGTGTTCTAATATTTTACAAGAGATCGATGTCAAAGAAATGGGTTGGTAATTGGTTGGTTTATCCCTATCCCCGCCTTTATAAATGGGAGTTATACAGGTATAAGCTAGCTTCCAGTCGCGAGGAACTGAGCCATCTTCTACCGATTTTAGGAAAACAATTTCTAAAAACAGGGCAATGTCTTCGGCTAATTCCTTTAATATTCTAGCAGGTATTTCTTCCAGATTAGGTGATTTATTTGCTTTGATACTACGTAGTAGATGTTCTATTCCATTATTGGTCATTGTTATGTCGCTCATGTGTTCCCCAGGTGGGTGTGGAGGATCGTTTGGTGGGTTTGTGTTTTTGTTGTAGACGCGCTGGAAAAAAGTGTTTATAATGTTTGCTTTTTCCACGCTGTCTGTAATAATTTCTCTGTTTTCCGTCTTAAAAGATTGTACAGGTGGATGTTTACCCTGTATTTCCCTAACCTAGGACCAAAATGACTTTGGATTTTCCTCAAGTAATTCCCTTAGCATTTTAGATTTAAAAGTGCGTAGAGCTGTGTGCATGATACTTTTTGTTTTACTACGCCATTCTTTAAGTTTCTGTTTTGATGTATTCACATAAACAATATCGTCACTTTTTAAACTTTTTAAAATTTGACTGTAGCCTTTTTTGCCTTCTTAATGCCGATCTTACTTCCCCGTTGTACCGTCTAGGTTCCCTATTGTTGCATTTAAGTTTGGATGGGACGTACGTCTTCATTCCTTTGCGCAAAATATTTATGAAATAATTCCAGCTGTTCTCTGTATCGGTTGTAAGTATTTTTGTCTTGTATTCTGGCAATTCTTTTTTCAAATATTCTTGTAGTTCATTACAATTTGCCTTATTGAATAGGTGTATTTTACTATTTTTTTGTTACTTTTCACGAACTTAGTTTTCAACTCTACAAAAATTGCCTTATGGGCACTAATTCCGTCCACTATTTTATGCTTGTTACGATTTCGAGCGTAGAAGTCACGAAGATATCAAGTATGCTGTGGCCCCATGTGGGCGATATAACAATTTGTTCTAAGGAGTTATTTGTGAATATATGAAGTAGTTCTTGGCATGATTCTCTGTTTTTGGCAGATTTTCCTACGCAGTACTTGTCCCAGTTAATTGACGGTAGATTTGTGTCATCAGCGATTATAATAATGCTGTTGCTACATTTGTTACTAAGAGAGAATATTTGGTCATTGTGCTTGTATAGAATATCTGTATTAGAATCTGGAGGTCTATAACATGAGCACATGGATAGGCTTCTGCCATTGCAGTGCTTTATGCTGCATCAAAAGCTTTCTGTCGTGGAAATCACTTGGAAAAACTTCGTTGTTTGCCATATCTCCCGTTAGCCTTTTCAAAAGATTCAGCACCAGAGAGCTTAAAATCTATGTCTACATTAATACTCTGTGAGCCACCAAATAAAGTGGGTGGCAGGGGGTGTAGCACCAGGAGGAAAGGGTAAGGGATGAGGGGGTTGGGGTTTATTCAAATGGGTGGGGGAAGATGGGGGGAACCTGTAACAAAAAACATATATATATATTTTTCCACATGTAGTCCCCAGCCTGTACGTTAATACTCATTGTTCTGAACTGACTCCTGGGGGATTTTGACTACAAGCATTCTGGTCTCTTATCGTTCTAGGAAAAAATGATATTTTAAACTTGTCAGTCTTGCAGTCTACCTCTCTAATATAACATTAAAGTAATCTAAATGTAACGATGACACTAAAGGAATTATAATGGCCCCACACTATTTAGGTAGATTAGACCACAAAGATACAACAAGGGAGATAGATTCCATAACAGATAGATTCAAATACTCATTCTTCCCCAGAACAATCAGAAATCATAATAGTAAGAATCCAAATCCATTCAGAAATATTAAAGACATTTAATTTATAAGTCGGAACAAAATTAAAAATAATGTTAGGAAAAAGATATTAGGTTTAAAAGTAGGTGTATTTTGGATGTTTGTTGTTAGTTTGTGTGTTTTCATGTTTGTGGGGTGAATGGGTTCTGGCATGAATGTTTACAATGCTTGGTTTGTAGACTATAAATTTGTGGCTTCTGCATGCAGTTTTTTTCTTTCTAAATTATGGGTGGTGCCATAACACCCCCTGCCACATGCCCTTGTGGCAGCTTGCAGGGTATTGAGTAGATGTAGGCGATAGCATATGCAATTGCGTGCGTGTAGAATGAGAGGAGGTATACATGTATTTGCATGTGTGAAAAATGACAGAATTTTTGCTTGAATGTATGCAGCACAGTGGGTATGGGTTTACAATAATGTGTTGGTTTTGAATTTGATTTTTTTCCCTCTTTTGGGTGGTAACCTAACACCCCTCGCCACACGCCCTTGCAGTGGCTTGCGGGGTATTATGTAGATGAATCATCTACATTTTTTAAATGCAAAAAGGACAAACGAAAATGGAGAATATTGGTTTTTTGAAGAAATCTAGAAATATTAACCTAATTTGGCAAAGGAAAAGTTCTCTTCCATCAAGACAACACCCGTGTGCATTTCTTCACAGTTTCGAAGATTAAAAAGTTGGAATTATAACAATATTACACGTATACACCAGATTTTGCCCATCAAGGACTCTTTTTTATTTCCAAACCCGGAGAAATGGCTCGGCGAAAAACGATTCATGCCGATCAACGAGGTCATCGCTGATACAAATGTCCATTCTGAGGACCTTGCGAAATCCCAATTTTGGAACGCTTTAAAAAGTTGGAGAAACACCCGGAAAAATGGATCAAGTTAAAAGAAGATTGTTGACAATAATAAAATAATCTACAAAAAAGGTTTTACCTTTTCTCCTTTGGACTTAGAGAACGACCCATGCCATTTCACAACTCAGAATTACTTAATATGTTCCTTATAAATGAAATCGTAAAATATATCCTTCAACGAAGGTAATGCTAAATCCAACTACAGAAATACAGGGTTCGTCCGGAAAATAAGTGTAATAAGCTCATTGTCTTTTTTGACAAAAGGGGAGTCGTCCACTACGAATTTGTACCTGAACGACAAACTGTAAATGCTGCATTTTACGTCCAAGTGCTCGACAGGCTTTGAAAACGAGTCGCCCGCGTCCGCGATCAAAAACATCTGGCGGCTGCATCACGGCAATGCGCCGTTTCACACCGCGCTTGTCGTGTCGGACTTCTTTGCCAAGCACGGCGTGGCAACGCTGCCGCACCCGCCCTACAGCCCGGACTTGGCACCACCGGACTTCTTTCTGTTCCCGAAGATAAAGAGGAGTTTGAAAGGAACGCGATACGGGACTTTGGACGCCGTCAAAGAGGCCGTCAAATAGGCCGTGACGACGTGTCTTCAAGAGGTTCCCGATGATGCCTTCGCGGGAGCATTCCAGGAATGGGAACGCCGCTGGAACAAGTGTATCGACTCACAAGGGTCCTATTTTGAGGAATATTAGCTTAAGATATGTAAAAGTGTAATACATTTTTTTTCCTGAGCTCAGTACACTTATTTTCCGGACGAACCCTGTACTGCGGTATTTTTATTTAAAATGCTCCTGCGGAGGTAGTAACTGCTAGGAACAAGAAAAACTATCAAATTAAATTCTCTCTTCCATATTTTACTCACCCTGCACGGACTTCCCGATGGAGTAGAGGGCGGTGAGGTGCGGGAACCTGGAGCTGGTGGCCCTCAGAAAGCGTGTGAGAGCGTCGTAGTTGTGGTACGTAAAATCGATGTCAAAGGTCGAAGAGGCCTGCGATGCGTCGTCGGACTGCGGGCGGTGGGGAGCATCGAGAGCGAAGGCCGGGCGGTATCTACCGGAGGAAGAAGGACATTCATGGACAATTCCCACAAGGACGGGTGCCAAGTTACACCAGCCATGCCAAATCTACTCCATTACCCAGGGGATGCACGGTCGACACCCACTAAGAAAGAAATAGAACATCGAACTACAGACCGGAGGGCCCGGGTTCGATTCCCGGGCAAGTCACTCTGTGTACCTGCAGCTCCACCAGAGCTATGTGATTTTTCGGGTACCAGATCTTTCGGGGGAACTCTGAACAGCACAGGGAAAGGCACTGACCCCCTACCCTGATGTGCGAATTTCACACTCCGTGCTTAGTACTGGGTGAACTCTACCATCATCTACCAAACCGACCTTCGGGTTGATTAATGTGTTTATGGTTTTATATCCCTCCCATGGCCTACAGCCTTGACGTGGTGGAAGGGCTTGTGCGTTCCGATGACCCCTAGAGATGTTCTGGCGGGAGTGATAAAAATTGCTCATGGTAGGGTCACCCATGCCAGATAGGTCGAAGGTTAGGAGCCAGACGAAAGGTAGTACACGCAGCGTGTTCCTCCGACCGACCGACGAACTTGGTCATTGTTCAGGTATACATTCCACCGACCACAAGGAGGAAGAATTCGATAGGATGTACGATTAGTTAGAGGACATAGTCGGTTGTGTTCCTGCTAGGAGACATTTCATAGTAATGTGGGTTCGGAATGCGACAATAGGCGAAAGAGAGATGGTGATGAGGTGGCGGACTACGGTTTAGGCACAAGGAATGACCGCGCCGCGGATAAATAAATAAAACAGCGGATCTCGAGCACATAATCCAGTGTCATTCGGCTGATATAGCATTAGGCACAGAGAGTTGGCTGTGTAATGACATCAATGACCAAGAAATTTTCGCAATTGATTTCACAGTTTATCGACCTGATAGAGGTACAAGACCCGGAGGAGCTGTTTTCGTGTCTTTGAAAAGTAATCGTGAAAGCCGACGACTTGCATTCGAAAACAATAACATAAAAATGGTTTGGTTCACCATACTGCGATCTGATCAATCCGACATTAATTTATGCTCTTTCTATAGACCTCCAGACTTAGATTTTTAAACACTTCATGCCATCAAAAATAAAATTTAGATCCTCTAAAATTGTAACCAAAACACAATTACGTAGCGCTTCCCAAGACTTTAAACGTAAGGTACTCGTCGAGTATTTGAACACTGACCTCAAAGCTTTCTGGTCAAATGTTAGGGAAGTAAATGGGGGTCAACAAACCGTGGCTTGCTTAAGGGATTGCAACAATATCATTCACGCTGACAGTGCGGGTAAAGCCATCATTCTTAACGAATTCTTTTAAAGCGTTTTCACGAACGATGTAGCCACCGCGTATCTCCAAGAAATAATATATACTGAACCCATGGCAAAAATAACAGCGGACGAGCAAGGAAATATCAACTTGCTCAAAGACATTAAACCAAACAAATCCCCGGGTCCCGAAAACATACAAGCTAGGGTGTTAAATACTTCGGTCCTAACATCGCCCTCGAATTTATATATAACAAATCACTAACTCAGTGCAAAGTCCCTAAGATTTGGAAAACGGCGCAAATAACGCCAATTTTTAAAAGTGGTGACAGGGAGGACCCCAGCAATTACAGACCTATTTCTCTCACTTCTATATGTTGCAAAATTTTAGAGTACATAATGGTCAGTTCCTTAGTACTTTACGTTTAAAATCTTGCAAAGCGCTACGTAATTGTGTTTTAGTTTCAATTTTAGAGGATCTATACTTGTCCAAAAGCTGTTTATTGTCCAAGGGTGATGAGTTCAGACCTGCTTTCTTTACCCTAGAGTGTAACATTCTCTGCTTTCGAAGGGCTTTTTTAACGCCTTTGTTGTACCACCTGGGGTCGCGATTTGCTTTAACGTATTTTACAGGGATGAAATCTGTTATTCCTTTTTGCATAATTTTGACAAACTGTGCCCAAGTTTCTTCCACGGTGGTAAGACTTAAGCGCGTTTTGAAATCGCGTAGTGAAGAGTTTAAATGGCTGGCAAAAGTTTCAAAATCTGCTTTATGATAATTATAAATTTTTCTTTTTGGCTTAACATTCTTTTTTATTTCTACGTTCAAGTTGATAATAACTGATTTATGGTCACTCATACCCTCGTCGGTTGATACACTATTAATGCGTTCCGTCGGTTTCGTAAGAAATAAGCCCAATATGTTCTTTCCACGGGTGGGAGTGCGTACTGCTTGATGGAGCGAGTTTCTTTGAACCAATTTAAGTAAGAAATTGCAAGATTCGCGATCACGGGTCCGAGATTTAACGCTCTTGCTGCCCCAGTCGATACCAGGGAGGTTAAAGTCACCACCAATTATATTGATTCATTTATTATTTTTGCGTGTAAAATTATTTATTTGTTTCTTGAGGGTATTAAGTGTTTGAAAATCTGAGTCTGGGGGTCTATAGAAAGAGCATAAATTAATGTTGGGTTGATTGGATCGCAGTATGGTGCACCAAACACTTTCTATGTTATTATTTTCAAATGCAAGTTGTCTGCTTTCAAGATTACTTTTCACAGCCACGAAAACTCCTCCTCCGGGTCTTGTACCTCTATCATGTCGGTAAACTGTAAAGTTTATTGGGAAAATTTCTTGGTCATTGATGTCATTACACAGCCAACTCTCTCTGCCTAATATTATGTCAGCCAAATGACATTGGATGATGTGCTCGAGATCCGCTATTTTATTTTTGAGGCTTCTGCAATTTAATACAAGTATATTTAGATTGTTTTTCTCTTGAATAACGCCCTTGTTTGTGTCTGACCGTAATTTACGACGCGTTTTTGGGGAAGTGCCTGTCAAATGTCTTTTTACGTCATTGCCACGTGGTTGTCGGTTACTTTTACATGTCGGTTGCATGTTGTATTAAATCAAGTTTTTGCTTGTTCTGTTATATTTGGGATCTGTGAGGCGTAACCTGACCTGAAGTGATAAAAAGCGCTGGATTCTACTTTATTTATCCCAATGTATGACCTGCGCTCTTGCCTTCCAACTATGCTAAACCCTATAAACGTGTTCGTGTAACCTACGCGCTACACACTGTGATGCCACGGCAGTATAATGGACCCCGGAGCGATTTAGGGGTACCCGACACGATGAGAGGACAGGCCTCAGATCAACGAAGTCCGCTCCGATTTCCCGACAGAATCCCAACAATCTCTCGTTTATACCCTCTATTCGGCTCCAAACGAGCCTTCCGCGGTCAGTACGTGGCACAATACTACAAATACTTAATTTAAGAGGGACCTTCAACTCTGCCTCAACCCGTTTCACCTCCGAGGGCATCTCCTTAAAGGAGCGCAGGATCTCTTCAGATCCACGTTCTGAGGCGTCGTTTGTTCCCACATGAGCCACAATACGTAGCTTTGAGCAACCCGTATTACTAACGGCCGCCTTCACCGCCTGCGTCGCCTGGGGTACCCCGCCGCCTGGCATACACCAGGACGACAAGAATCCAACACCTCCCTCCTGTTGACCTCTGCGGCGCAGCGGATGCATTATACGCCGGACGTTACAACCGCCTAATATAACGGTTCCCTCCCTTCCCGAGCGCTGATGTCTTACTCTAGGCAGTGCCCTAGGAGCAGGGGTAGGAGCTGCAGGTACGGTGGTGCTGTCATCCGACAGCACCTGGTAACTGTTGGAGACGAGGATGGTATCTGCCTCCGCAGAGTCCAATCCCCACCGCAGCGTTACCTTCCCCTTGCCCCGAGATACAACCCTCCAATCGTCCGACCTACGGACATGAGGTACTCCCTCGTTGAGAGATGGGACACGAGGCAGGTCTCAATCGCCCAGCCATGTGTAGCACTCGGACGAATCCGTGCATCCCAATGGGCGTGGCGGAATTCCGAATTCCCACACCGGGTACCATCTCTCCTGAGGGGAGCCCTCCCGCCGGCGATCTCCGAACGAAGGTCCCGCACCATCCTCTCTAACAGACGATACGAGCCCTTAGAGCTGCGCATTCGCCAGTGCCTTCGAGCACGGCAACAAGGGACCTAGGTAAAGCCATCCTACTTTACAACCGAGTGCCCAACAAAAGCTAACCTGTATACACTATGCTAAGATTTCTAAGAGGGGTTCCCCCAAAAAAAGTAAAAATAAAAGCTAACCTAAACTTGCTATGCTAAAGATATGTTTTTTTACATAGGGCGGTACTATAAATAAAAATGTACGAAACTGGTAACTTAATGTAATGGACTCTGTACTTTTAATGGCTACTCAGTGGAAAATAAGAGAAAAAGAGAGAGAGTACTCACCAATAACCAGACAGAGGAGCGGGAAACAAATAACTACAAGCCACTAACAATATCCACTAAAATTACCACCACAATACTCAAAACTAATAACAAACACCACAAATACTAAATAAACTAAACTATTTCACAAAATTAAAGTTAATACCACACTACACTTCACTAGGGAAGAATATGCACAGCGGCACACAAGTAACAGCAGGCACGCAGATAACCTCGGCTACGGTCTAACCGGTTCCAGCGAGCGAGGTCAGGCACGTCCGTTCTCGGCAAAGGCCAGGTAGAGAATGAGTTTCCGCTTAGTCACATGCAGACTATTTCCAAAAATAGTGGAATCCTCCCTCCCGCCAGGGCAAAACCGCCATGCCCGTCAATAAGTTTCGTCGAAGAAACTTTCACGCGTACCCTAAAGGACCCTTCGGAATCCTATCAGGGAGCCTTCCGAGTCGTGGAAAAGGCACTGGAAAAAGTGTGTCGACGGTAAAAGTTATGTAATTAGTAGAATTTTGAGGTATTGCAGCAATATCTGGAATAAATCTATTTTAATGCAACAATTTCAGAGAGTAAAAATCATTCGCCTTGACCGGGATTCGAACCCGGATCCCTCGATGTCCGGCCGAGTGCTTTAGCCAGTTTAGCTATATATCGCGGCGTCCTATTAAACTCTGGTATTTTTGGGCTTTTAAAGGAACAAGATGTTGTGACCAAATATTGTACATACAATGTCACAGGCATTCGTAGTGGTGCGCGACGCGCCATAGTCCACGAGGTTAAAGCCAATTTGAAACACTTAGGCCGTTTCTACCTTAAACAAATTTCAAGAAACTGATCCGGGTTCGAATCCCGGTCAAGGCGAATGATTTTTACGCTCTGAAATTGTTGCATTGAAATGTATGTTAGCGGATGACTCCGTTAAAAGTTACTGTTACGGCACCTCCCGCAGTTTCTTGAAATTTAAACCTATTTTAACGAATCTTTTCCCGATACTTTAAAGGGGTTTTCCCGATATTTTACTAACGATAAAGGGGTTTTTGAGGAATAAGAACAAGGAGGTTTTGTGAAGCAGCAGTGATATTGACACACATGACACGGCGATGGTGCAATCACCTCTGTGGAAACAGTAGCAGAGGGCCAGGTCTCACCCATCCCACCAGGTGCTCGCACTCCCCATGCCATACATCTTTTCTTTGGATCGCGGTGTATTGATGTGGACGTATATTATAATTCTGGAAAGGCGACTGGTCCTTGACACCCGATTAGAAAAAAACTAGGGGAAACGTGAGCGGCGTTCGCATCTTGAGCACATGAGGTCAAAGTGTGCATACAATCACCCACATAATACCCCGCAAGGGCGTGTGGCTTGGGAAATCTCGCGCGGGTCAGAAAGAGATGAGGGGCAGGTCTTTCCCGAATGAACTTCACGGTGCCCTTCGCTGAATATCATAAAACCACCTTTCCAGTCACTTATACCGTGGCAAAGTCGGTACTGATGAAGAAAGTCATCGTCTCACAATGAGAAAGAGCCGATCATTCGCGATTTGGGAGGGCGCGCGTTGTCCACGTGGTGAGAGTGCATTTTTTCATTGGGATGACTTCGCATCAAGTCCGAAATTTTGGTTTCGAGGGATTAGATTTAGAGTAAGATGACTCACCCGCCGATGGTAGCGCCGAGGGGCCCACCGGCCCTGTCCTCTCCGGTGTCCTGCGTCCCCGAGGTCATAACCCTGCCGCCGTCAGCCGCCGCTCCAGCTTCCTCCTGGAAGACGATGGCCGAGGAGTGTGGGAGGGCCCCGACCGGGGCCGAGAGCAGGCAGCAGGCCACTGCGGCGAGAGACGCCGCCGCCATGGAAGCCGGCCTCATGGCGCCCTGCGGACCACGGCAGAGTCAATATGCGATACCCTGCAAGCCACCGGGAAGGTGCGTGGCAAGGGGTGGATCCACACCAGGCAGACGAACGGACAAAGTCACGCACCGTGAAAAAAACCGACCACGGTGAAAAGAATTCGACATACAATGTAAAGTATACAAACAGTAAACGTTTATCGGACTCGGGAAAATTTCCAATTTCTAGTAAAATCATATAACAAGAGTGATGTGTGTCGTTAGATATGGCCTCGAACACTTTAAAGTAGTCTTAGTAACTTTAGCGGAGGCGACCGACAGCTGAGGTCATTTATTTATTTATTCTTTTTGGTCCGAAAACAGCACTTTTGGCCTTTACATCGGACAACAATGACAACACAACAGTAACAACAGTACAAACACCCAAGCCCTAGGTGGAAAAAATCTCACCCTGTGACCCTTTGATTGGCAGACGAGGGCGTTACCCCCCGCCGCCACCGGGGCCGGCAAATTTGCGCCATTAGGGATGGATGAAAAAAGAGGAAGGGTAGAGAGAAACCCGGCGTCGGCATTAGTATAATCTTAAAAAAAGGTGCAAAGGGGTACCACAGTATAACGTCCCATCCAGCGTACTCACTTTAAGGGCTCTCCACAAAGCACTTCAAGTACGGATCGGGATACCACTGAAAAAGATCTACCGTCGCCATGTTTCGCACCCGGATCCTCTGGGCGGAAAGCCAGGACGTTCGTCACGGCAGCATCCCAAACCCTGACTAATTAAGTATATTCACACAAACGTATAAACATTAACATGCCCACACAGATGCAAACGTGCTTATAATGCACTAAAACAAGGGTCCACGTACATACATATGTTTATTTACGTCATGACTATTCTATGTTATCCCTAGATAACGAGAGTAGTAGCTGTCTCTCATTAAGAAAAAATTACACCTTAAACCTGCAGGATGCATTCAAAAGTAATGCAATTGAATTTCCCGCGCCGCTCCTATTGGTCGGAGTGGGATGGAACCACTTGGAGTAGGTGGGGGGGGGGGGACGCTAAGATTTGCCGCGAAACCGGTCTCAGTGCTCACTATGTTGTGGAAGCGGCAGGAAGTCGGTTACTGTAAACCACTGTGCGTGTGTCACGAAAGACCAACCGAGCTGAAATTTCAAGTGAACTTTTGCTACGTAATGAAAATGAACCTGATTAATTGGACAACGTCATCACTGGTAATGAAACCTGGGTTTTTTAATACGACCCTGAAACAAAACGCCAAAGTTCTGAGTGGCACACCGACCAGTCTCCCAAGACCAAAAAAGCCAAAAATGAGCAAATCAAAAGTGAAAACAGTGGTCATAGTCTTTTTCGTCAGTAAAGGACATACAGAGTTGGTTCCTCAACGACAGACAGTTAACGCTGCCAACTATGTGGATGTGCTGGAAATATTCCGAAAGAGGGTGATCAGCATGACAAAAGGAATCTCCGCTACTTGGCACCGTCATCACGACAACGACGAGCCATACCACAATAGGCTACGAGTCCCCGAGTTCTTGACCAAACACCAGCTGCCAACACTGCCCTAACCCCCCATATAGTCCTGAGGTCACCATAGCAGGCTTCCTTTTGTTTCCTTGGATTAAGGCAACCCTGAAAGGAAGCCATTTTTCGTCCATAGAAGGGATCCAATCGGCCGTGACGAAGACCTTGTGAGAGGCCTCCAAAAACGCCTTCCAGAGAGAGAATGAACTACTTGGAATGGTGTGCGAAGAGAGAGGTTTGATGGGAGAAATCCTATGGAGGCAATGGATGAAAGGAGTATTGAGCGGAAGTGGGATGCTGAAGACCGCACATCTATATCTACATAATACCCCGCAAGCCGCCGCAAATGCGTGTGGCGGGGGGTGTGAGGTCACCAACCAAAATGAGGAAAGAAGAAATACCGCATTCAAAACCAACACACACATGCAAACCCCAATCCACAGCAGTGCACACATTCATAGAAACATCCCATCATTCCACGGGCATGCAAACACACATCTACCTCCCTTCACTCCACAAGCATGCATTCAAAGTACATACGCTTAACTACAACAAATAATTGTACACCAGGATGCAGCAAGAAATTTATCAGGAACGTGCAAGTAGCTAGGTGAAATACCACCACCACAAGAACGTGCTACATAAAACTCTCTTCTACCCAAGGTGAGGAATCTGGCCCAACGCTGCAGGTAGGAGGAGGGCTCACCCACGGAGAGGGACAAGGGACGGATGGGGAAATTTAGGGTTCCAAAAGCAGAGCAAACAATACTGTAAACAGCAATACATTACTTAATGGCATTCCAATGCGGGCATGCGGGAAGGGTTTTGACCCAATACACAGGAGGTTAGTGAAAGTGCATGCAATTGAGTTTAACTAATTGTTACCTAGACGCCGAGGGTGGCAAGTGGCATTTTTGTTATCTCCGAGTGTGACCCTACAGTTGTTATCCCGTATTGTCCGTGGGAAGAAGGAGTCCTTGAGTCTGCTAGTCCTGGCATCTATTTCCCGAATTTTGTACACATGATCCAAGCGACCAATGTATGTTGGAGCGCGAATAATTTTCGAGACCTCGGTGCTGAAACATGCGGATCTGAATTTATTTAGTAAGTTTAACCTAGCATTGAGTCGTCTTTCTTCCAATGATTCCCATCCCAACTCCATAAGCATTTCAGTGACGCTTTTCGTTTTATCGTAACAGTTTTCCACGAAACGAGCTGCCCGGCGTTGGACCTTCTCAATTTCCCGAATGAGGCCTTTTTCACATGGATCCCATACGCTAAAGCATATTCTAAATGGGGCCTTACAAGAGCGTGATAACAACGTTCCTTGACCTTGGAGTTACTTCTGCCGACAATGCGTCTAATAAATCATAATTTTTTATATGCTTGCCCGCAGACTTCACGTATATGGGTCCCCCAACTTAAGCCTTTAGTGAATGTAACACCTAGGTATTTCACCGTATCAACTACTTCAAGGTCAACTCCCGCAAATTTGTAAACGAATTCCGTGGATCTTTTAAAGAAATTTACCACCGAACATTTATTAAGATTTAAAGGCAATCCCCATTTTGAACACCATTCATTAATACTATCTAAATCACGTCTGGAATTAAACGATCCTCATCCCCAGATATCTCCCGATAAATAATGTGTCATCCGCGAACATCCTTATCTTACTTTTCACTTCGCGGTTCAAATCGTTAACAAAAATCAAGAATAGTAACGGTCCGATAACACTTCCCTGAGGAAACTCCGATGTGACTCGTACGCTGGTGGAACTAGCGCCGCCAAGGACTACACTCAGTTCCCGATCTGAAAGAAAGTCTTCAACCCAATTTATTGCGCCCTTGTGTATACCTGCGCCCTTTAATTTATGGAGGAGTTTCCCATGTGGAACCATATCAAATGCCTTTTGAAAATCTAAAAAGATCGCATCCACTTGCCGGTGGCATCCACATGGGCGATGTTAGGAGTTAAGTATTTTATCACCCTAGCTGGTATATTTTCGGGACCCGGGGATTTGTTTGGTTTAATGCCTTTGAGCAATTTGGCAATTCCTTGCTCGTCCGCTGTTATTTTTGCCATGGGTTCAGTATATATTGTTTCTTGGAGATACGCGGTGGCTTCATCGTTCGTGAAAACGCTTTGGAAGAATTCGTTAAGAATGATGGCTTTACCCGCACTGTCAGCGTGAATGATATTGTTGCAATCCCTTAAGCAAGCCACGGTTTATTAACCCCCATTTACTTCCCTACCATATGACCAGAAAGCTTTGGGGTCAGTGTTCAAATACTCGCAGAGCACTTTACGTTTAAAGTCTTGTAAAGCGCTACGTAATTAAGTGTTAGTTTCAATTTTAGAGGATCTATACATGTCTAAAAGCTATTTATTGTCCAAGGGTGATGAGTTCAGGCCTGCTTCCTTAACCTAGATGTAACGTTCTCTGCTTTCGAAGGGCTTTTTTGTGTAAAATTATTTATTTGTTTCTTGAGGGTATTAAGTGTTTGAAAATCTGAGTCTGGGGGTCTATAGAAAGAGCATAAATTAATGTTGGGTTGATTGGATCGCTGTATGGTGCACCAAACACTTTCTATGTTATTATTTTCAAATGCAAGTTGTCTGCTTTCAAGATTACTCTTCACTACCGCGAAAACTCCTCCTCCGGATTTTGTACCTCTATCGTGTCGGTAAACTGTAAAATATCTTGGGAAAATTTCTTGGTCATTGACGTCATTACACAGCCAACTCTCTGTGCCTAATACTACGAGCTATAATGCTACTCGTATATCAGCCAAAGGACATTGGAGTATGTGCTCGATATCCGCTATTGTATTTTTGAGGTTTCAGCAATTTAATACAAGTATATTTAGATAATTTTTCTCTTGAATAACTACCGTATTTGTGTCTGATCGTAATTTTGGACGCATTTTTGGGGAAGTGCATGTCCAATGTCTTTCCGCGTCAATGCCAGTGTTGTCGGTTACTTTTACATGTCGGTTGTATGTTGTATTAAAACAAGTTTGTGTTTGTTCTGTTATTTTATGCATCTGTGAGGCGTAACCTGATCTCAAGTGACAAAAAGCGCTGGATTCTACTTTATTTATCCCAATATTTTACCGTAATAGAGGGGAGATTGCTAGGCAAACGACCACAGGGCAGGAACAGGAATTTGGATGTTGGACGGGATGAAGGGAGGACGGAAGTACACAGAGATAAAGAGGGCCCTGATGTAGAGTAGGCTGCCGGATTGGGTTTTGTTTTGAGTTACAAAATATTTATTTGGTAGTTGTGTCAATCGAAAAACCTTCCTTAACCGGTAGAAAACCTAATAAAAATAATCTCCAAATAAGGCAAGGGAAGGATGCATCGATATATGTGGAACATCTTCGGCCTTTAGGTAGACAGCATGGTCGCTATCAACGGATGAGCCCTGATAGTGCGCGAAGTAGTAATGGCGAAGAAGGATTTCTACCAGATAAAGCCATTCACCCATCTACATTTATTTAATACCCCGCAAGCCGCCATATTTAACTTAACTTATTTGGCCGTAGTTAGTACTGAACCTACGATTTGTAGTTTATGTCGTGTTCGCCACTTCCTTTGTTCTAAAATTTCAAAAGCGCTGTCTACGTTAAGCATTAATCCCCATTTCATGCACCAATCCGAGATTGTGTCTAAGTCTCTAGAGAGTAGCTCGCGATTTAGTTGGCTCCTTATTTCCCTGTATACCACCGTGTCATCAGCAAATAACTTGAGATTACTACTAACGTGTGCGCTTAAGTCATTAATAATGTATATTAAGAATAGAAGATGGCCTATTGCACTTCCCTGGGGGACGCCCGAAGTTATATCTCTGTCCTTTGAGCACAACCCATCGATGACTACTATTTATTTGCGATTTGACAAGAAGTCTGTAATTCCAACCAATACTTTTTGAGAGCGAAAGGCTTTGCAGTTTTGCTCAAAGTTTGGAACGTGACTTTATGAGCAGTCATAGTCACTATTCACGCACATGAACAGGAATAGGATTTATATGGCATGTCAAAGATGGTATATCAAACACCCTCCAACGGTTCGTCGTGAAATGATGTGGATTTATTTGGGAAACTCGTTCCAACGAATGATTTGCTTTGCACCAACGAATAGATTCGTGTATCAAGGCAACATTTTCAAAATGTAAATATCATTCGCCTTGACCGGGATTCAAACCCAGATTCCGCGATGTCTGGCCGAGTGCTTTAACCAGTTGAGCTACCGAGGCGTACATAGCTACGCTCCATGTCAGATTTTTTACGAGTCTTTTCTAATTCGAAAATTGATATATATTTCTGAATTTTTAAGCCCTTACATAACACAAATTAAATTAGCAACGTATGTAATGCCACAAAATAAAATGACCACAAATGATATAAACTCGGTGCCTCATTTAAATCATGCATTGCTTTACGTGCCGTGTTGACACCACCATTTTGACTGCTCTCTTTGTACCCACCGGCCGAGCGATAGTGGCCATTGGTGGCAGGAGAAGGGGACGGGGATACACTGCGGCACCTAGTCAAATGCATATAGAATCAGAAGCAGAACAGCTGCGGGCAACATTCCATAACACGCTCCGGCGTCGTGAAAGAGCTCAGCGCTAGTCCTGCCGCCCCGTGCCAAAATATGCAGGGATATCTGGGAAGCAGATCGATTTGCAGCCCTTCTACTGGTTGGTGCATTCGCCTGTCACCTTATGCGCATGGAACGGCCTGCAGAGCTCACATTTGGTCGAGGGGCGAACGAGTGAGGTATGGGGGTTAAGAAACCTGTGCAATGCAAGGAGGGAGCAATGCAATGGTCGTGGCGATTTTTAGCGAAAATGAAGAAAGGCGGTGGGGAATGAACTGTTTAAAATTAGAGGTGCCATTTTGTGGAGTGGGCGGAGATGTGCGCCCCTTCCCCTAGGCGGCAATCACGGTGAAGTCTGAGACACGCACATCCCGGGCGGTCAGCTAGTCCCTTGCCCACGGCCTCTCAGTTGCACCGAGCACCACGGTGGAAAATTCCTCTTTGACAGTTTTGCAGGCGAAATAGCTATTGTGGACCGGCTTTTTTTAGTGTAATCGTACGCGATAAAGTGAACTATAACAAAAACAAGGCCGAGTTTGTGGACACCGTTCCATCGTTGCACAATCTGAGATGCCTCCAGATGAAATAATTTCCCATGCGGCAAGCATGTAATCTACATAAAGTTCACATTCCTTTATGATTGCGGTTACATTTTTAAGAGCATTAATCCAACACAAGTATATTTGCAGTAGCTCTCATAACTATTTCAATTTTTGGTTATTTTTTTAAACTCTTACTGTAGTTTACATAACTATTTCACGCACTACAACATTGACGTAGTGGAATGGCTGGTGCGTTCCTATGACCTCTAGAGCTGCGTTGGCGGGAGTAATAATAACTGCTCCTGGTAGGGTCACTCATGCCAGATTGGTCGAGGGTTAGGAGTCAGATGAGAGGTGGTCCACGCAGCGAATTCCTCAGTGAGGCGGCTGCAAAGGCGTCTAACCCCAGTGGGGCGACCATTGAGCGATGGTGTCACGTTAAAAACAATATTGACGAAGGCAACGGGCAACCAACTCAATTATTATTCTCAAGATTTTTGTGATGGTAACCCTAGAGAATGAGTCCTGGCAACTGCGGGACTCGGCCCAAGCGGCCGTGTATCCTGCCCGGCAGCGGGGGAGGCAAGGCTTCCGCGGTCGTCATTCCACGAAACCCCCGCAGGGGAAAAATAAAAACAGCAGGGCAGAAGAGGCAATTAGTTAGAATAGGAACTTGGAATGTCAGGACAATGTTAGGGACGGGCTAATTACAGAATATTAAGCGAGAGATGGAAAGAGGTAACATAGGTGTTTTAATTAATTAAAATTGGCAATTTTCCACAAAAATAAAGTTTTTATTAATACGACCGGTTTCAATATAACTACATCATCTTCTAGTTAGTTAGTATTTACATAGAGACGTAGTAGATACATAGAGGTTAGATAGTAGTTACACTGAAACCGGTCGTATTAATAAAAATTTTATTTTTGTGGAAAAATGCCCTTTTTAATTAATCATGATATCCCACCATATCACGCCTGAAACGTCTCTTTTTATAGGTATTTTAGTTCTATGCGAGAAGATATGGAAGGATAGCTGGGATTACTGGAGTGATAATTATAGAATAATATACAGCGGGGGGAACGAGAGCTAACGACGGGTTGCCGTAGTATTAAACAAGGAGGTAGGAAGAAGCGTAGGCAACATAGAGCACGAACAGATAGAATAGGTATATAGAATAGAGATACTTGGAAATAGGAGCCTCCTTCGTTGACCAAAGGCAAACCCTCCAATCGTGCAGGACTCCCCTGAACCGATCTGGGGTCCATTACTCGACGGAGTCGGTAAGTAAAGTAGCGGATAGAATTCTCGATCACTGTAGGCCTTTTTTAGGATAGAGCTTAAGTCATTTGGTAGGTCGGTACCTTCTGGGGCTAGCGAAGATAATATGACTAACAAACATGTAAAAGTAAGCTACAACACTGGCATTGACGCAGAAAGACATTGGACATGCACTTCCCCAAAAACGCGTCCAAAATTACGATCAAACACATATACGGTAGTTATTCAAGAGAAAAATTATCTAAATATACTTGTATTAAATTGCTGAAGCCTCAAAAATACAATAGCGGATATCGAGCACATAATCCTATGTCCTTTGGCTGATATAGTATTAGGCACAGAGTTGGCTGTGTAATGACGTCAATGACCAAGAAAATTTCCCAATATATCTTACAGTTTACCGACACGATAGAGGTACAAGACCCGGAGGAGGAGTTTTCGCGGCAGTGAAGAGTAATCTTGAAAGCAAACTACTTTCATTTGGAAATAATAACATAGAAACTGTTTGGTGCACCATACTGCGATCCAATCAACCCAACATTAATTTATGCTCTTTCTATAGACCCCCAGACTCAGTTTTTCAAACACTTAATACCCTCAATGAACAAATAAATAAATTTACACGCAAAAATAATAAATGCATCAATATAATTGGTAGTTACTTTAACCTCCCTGGTATCGATTGGGACAGCAAAAGCATTCAATCTCGGACCCGTGATCGCGAATCTTGCAATTTCTTACTAAAATTGGTTCACAGAAACATCTACATAATACCCCGCAAGCCGTCGCAAGGGCGTGTGGCGGGGGGTGTTAGGTCACCAACCAAAATGAGGAAAGAAGAAATACCGCATTTAAAACCAACACACACATGCAAACCCCAATCCACAGCAGTGCACACATTCATAGAAACATCCCATCATTCCACGCGCATGCAAATACACATCTACCTCCCTTCACTCCACAAGCATGCAAGTACATAACTTAACTACAACAAATAATTGTACACCAGGATGCAGCAAGAAATTTATCAGGAACGTGCAAGTAGCTAAGTGAAATAACACCACCACAAGAACGTGCTACGTAAAACTCTCTCCTACCCAAGGTGAGGAATCTGGCCCAACGCTGCAGGTAGGAGGAGGGCTCACCCACGGAGAGGAACAAGGAATGGAAGGGGAAATTTAGTGTACCAGAAGCAAAGCAAACAATACTGTAAACAGCACTATATTACTTAATGGCATTCCAATGCGATCATGCGGGAAGGATTTTGACACAACACACAGAATATTAGTGAAAGTGCATGCAATTGAGTATAACTAATTGTTACCTAGACGCCGAGGGTGACCCTACAGTTGTTATTCCGTATTGTCCGTGGGTAGAAGGAGTCCCAGAGTCTGCTACTTCTGGCATCTATTTCCCGAATTTTGTACACATGATCCAAGCGACCAATGTATGTTGGAGCGCGAATAATTTTCGAGACCTCGGTGCTGAAACATGCGGATCCGAATATATTTAGTAAGTTTAACCTAGCATTGAGTCGTCTTTCTTCCAATGATTCCCATCCCAACTCCATAAGCATTTCAGTGACGCTTTTCGTTTTATCGTAACAGTTTTCCACGAAACGAGCTGCCCGGCGTTGGACCTTCTCAATTTCCCGAATGAGGCCTTTTTCACGGATCCCATACGCTACATGCATATTCTAAATGGGGCCTTACAAGAGCGTGATAACAACGTTCCTTGACCTTGGAGTTACTTCTGCCGACAATGCGTCTAATAAATCCTAATTTTTTATATGCTTGCCCACAGACTTTACGTATATGGGTCCCCCAAGTTAAGTCTTTAGTAAATGTAACACCTAGGTATTTCACCGTATCAACTACTTCAAGGTCAACTCCAGATAATTTGTAAACTAATTCCGTGGATCTTTTAAAGAAATTTACCACCGAACATTTATTTAGATTTAAAGGCAATCCCCATTTTGAACACCATTCATTAATGCTATTTAAATCACGTGCTAGAGTTAAACGATCCTCATCCCTAGATATCTCCCGATAAATCACTGTGTCATCCGCGAACATCCTTATCTTACTTTTCACTTCGCGGTTCAGATCGTTAACAAAAATCAAGAATAGTAACGGTCCGATAACACTTCCCTGAGGAACCCCCGAGGTTACTCGTACGCTGGTAGAACTAGCGCCGTCAAGGACTACCCTCTGTTCCCGGTCTGAAAGGAAGTCTTCAACCCAATTTATTGCCCCCTTGTGTATACCTGCGCCCTTTAATTTATGGATGAGTTTACCATGCGGAACCTTATCAAATGCCTTTTGAAAGTCTAAAAAGATCGCATCCACTTGCCTACCACTTTCACCCGATAAAAGTAAGTCATGTGTGAACAATCCTAATTGGGTCTCGCATGAGCGGGTTTTTCTGAATCCGTGTTGATTGTCACTTAAAAAGGTAATGTTATCAAGATGTCTCATTATGGAACTGACAATTATTTGCTCTAAAATTTTGCAACATATAGAAGTGATAGAAATGGGTCTGTAATTGCTGGGGTCCTCCCTGTCACCACTTTTAAAAATAGACGTTATTTGCGCGGTTTTCCAATTCTTAGGGACTTTGCACTCAGTCAGCGATTTGTTAAATATAAATTCGAGATACGGGGCGATGTTAGGAGCTAAGTGTTTTAGCACCCTAGCTGGTATGTTTTCGGGACCCGAGGATTTGTCTGGTTTAATGTCTTTGAGCAATTTGGTAATTCCTTGCTCGTCCGCTGTTATTTTTGCCATGGGTTCAGTATATATTGTTTCTTGGAGATACGTGGTGGCTACATCGTTCGTGAAGACGCTCTGGAAGAATTCGTTTAGAATGTTGGCTTTACCCTCACTGTCAGTATGAATGATATTGTTGCAGTCCCTTAAGCAAGCCACGGTTTGTTGACCCCCATTTACTTCCCTAACATATGACCAGAAAGCTTCGGGGTCAGTGTTCAAATACTCGCAGAGTACTTTACGCTTAAAGTCTTGCAAAGCGCTACGTAATTGTGTTTTAGTTTCAATTTTAGAGGATCTATACTTGTCCAAAAGCTGTTTATTGTCCAAGGGTGATGAGTTCAGACATGCTTCCTTAACCTAGATGTAACGTTCTCTCCTTTCGAAGGACTTTTTAACGCCTTTGTTGTACCACTTGGCGTCACGATTTGCTTTAACGTATTTTACAGGGATGAAATCTATTATTCCTTTGTGCATAATTTTTACAAACTGTGTCCAAGTTTCTTCCAAGGTGGCAAGACTTAAGCGCCTTTTGAAATCGTGTAGTGAAGAGTTTAAATGGCTGGCAAAAGTTTCTAAATCTGCTTTGTGATAATTATAAATTTTTCTTTTTTGCTTAACATTCTTTTTTATTTCTACGTTCAAGTTGATAATAACTGATTTATGGTCACTCATACCCTCGTCGGTTGATATACTATTAATGCGTTCCGGTGTGTTCGTAAGAAATAAGTCCAATATGTTCTTTCCACGGGTGGGAGTGCGTACTGCTTGATGGAGCGAGTTTCTTTGAACCAATTTTAGTAAGAAATTGCAAGATTCGCGATCACGGGTCCGAGATTTAACGCTATTGCTGTCCCAGTCGATACCAGGGAGGTCTACAGATCGTCGTACAGGGGGGTACTACAGATCGTCAAACCCATCCGCACGCCCTCGACGCCCTGAAATCGAGCTCAGTTCCTTAAGGGAACGGAACACCTCCTCGGAACCACGGTCCGTGACGTTGTTGGAGCCCACATGGGCCACGACCTGCAGCCGAGAACACTTCGTGCCCTTGACCGCCGCCTCGATTGCCTTCGTCAACTGAGGAACCCCTCCGCGTGGTATACACCAGGCAATCTATCTACCTCCCTTCACTCTACAAGCATGCAAGTGCATATGCTTAACTACAACAAATAATTGTACCCCAGGATGCAGCAAGAAACCCATCCAAGAACGTGCAAGCTAAATTTTAGTAAGTAGCAAGGCGAAATTCCACCACCACAGGAACGCGCAACATAAAACGTTCTCCTACCCAAGGTAAGGAATTTGGACCAACGCTGCAGGCAGGAGGAGGCCCCCCCACGGAGAGGGACAAGGTATGGAAGAGATCTTTCTTTCTCTATCTTTCGAATAGGCGAAGAGAGACTTTTCCGTGTCATAGTATACCAGAAGTAATAAATATATTAATTAATTGTATGAGCAATTTAATTGAATAGTAATATCTTGTTTAAACAACGGCATTTATTCCGCTCTTCAGCAAAAATGCAACTTGCCACCCTCAGCGTCTCGGGTATAATAATTCCTAATCAATTGCATGCACTTTCACCAACCCCGTGTGTTTTGCTGTCAAAGCCATATCATAGGACACATATCAGGACAATATGCGGATTCGCTTTAAAGACCCTGGGCTTCATTAAACGGGTGGTGGGGAAATGCAATGAGAAAGTTAAAGAGAGGTCTTATTTTGCTCTAGTTAGACATCATTTGGATTATGCCGCAAGTATTTGGGATCCTTGGGAGACAACCTGGCAAAAAGAAATCGATAAAGTCCAGAGAAAATCCGCCAGATTCGTGGAAAATATACATGACAAGAACACAAGTGTAACAGGTCTCTTAGGGGATTTAGGCTTGGTAGCTACTTGAAGTACGAAGAGAACAAGTTAGACTTAGACTTTTAGAAAGATTCAGAACCAGCGAGTTTAACGACGACACTAAAGGAATTATAATACACTACGCAGGTGGATCGGACCACAAAGATAAAATAAGGAAGATAGATTCCAATACAGATAGATTCAAATACTTACACTTTCCCAGAACAATCAGAAATCATAATAATAAGAATCCGAAGTCCATTTAGAAATATTAAAAACATTTAAGTTACACGTCGGAACAAAATTAAAAATTGCATAGGCATTCGGTTCAAATGTCGGTGCATTATGTATGTTTGTTGGTAGTTTTTGGGCTTTCATGTCTGTGGTTTTGCAAGTGTGAGGTGAATGGGTTCTTGCATGAATGTATGCCATGTTTGGTTTGTGGACTATAAATCTGTGGCTTCTGCATGCGGTTTTTCTCTTTCTAAATGACGGGTGGTGCCCTAACACCCCCCGCCACACGCCCTTGCGGCGGCTTGCGGGGTATTGAGTAGATGTAGATTTATATGTGTAGAGGTAATGGGAATGTTGAGACCAACCATGTTGTGGAAGAGACCACAAATGTCTTTCCGGAAAGAAACGTTCCAAGCGTCATTCGAAGGCTAGATAAAATGTTGGGAAAGTTGCAATGGGGGCTGAATGTTGAAGGCTAAAAGCATGAATAGGGGGCGTAATAAAATAAAGTTTTTATTCAAACCGTCTCATCTTTTTTGCAAACGGACCTTGCATATGCAAAGTCTTCCGTCACCTTCATGTGAAAACCTGGACGTGGAGGGAAGAAAAAGTAAATAAAAGCAGAAATCGCTTGCCTGCAAAAGACCAATAATTACTCGACCAAACGAAACCACGTTACTTCCGCTCGAGACAAAGGCTTCAGCAACAAAGCTCTCAAGTTACGAGTAAATCCAAACACGGTCTCCACGGACTAATGGGCCCAACCATCAACCCCCGCGCCCCACGCACATCCGAGGGAGTTCATCTCCTTGCTCGGGGACGGGGGGCCAGGGGGGAGAAGGCGACGTCACCCATGGAGTCGGGGAAGAGAATATCGACCCGCTCTCTGTCCCATCCATTTCGCAGTTCCGCTTTAGGCTTCGGTGGCGGACGGGTGGAGGGGGAAGAGGGGACGATGGGGAAGGGGGACGAGGAAGAAGGGGGACGAGGGGGAAGGGGGACGAGGGGGAAGGGGGTAGGAGGGGCGCGTGCCAGAACCCACGTGCCGGGTGGACGTGAATATTTCGTAATCAAGGCCCTTCAACGGTATTTTTCAGAGAGAATAGAGGCAGAGGGTCTGTCGGCTGTGCTTTGGCCCACGGGCCCTGGCGGTGCCCCCAGTAACCCCATCTCGGAGGTCCCTCCGGGTCAGTGTCGATGCCTTCCGTACTCATAAACATACGGCTCAGGCCCCAGGATCGTACCCCCTCTACGCTCACGCCACTGATTCTTCGCGCGCACATATTACTGAAATGTTAACACGCCAGATAAAAGTGAAATTCGAATCAGAACCGACACTGATATGCGTCTACGTGCAGCAAGTCCGCACTCTATCTTTGCTAGAATTTAGACGATGTCTTCGATTACCGTGAGATAAATCTTCCAAAAAAAACTCGGACGTTTGTGCTATTAAATGTAATGCCATGCGGGCATTGTTTTTTAGAGTGCAGTGGCTTACGCAGTAACTCATTTGGCCGAGTACTACCTCACGACGACAACATCCGATGAAGTCCTAATATGCGACCAGGCAGCTTAAAATGGCAGTTTCTCGCGACTTCTCGAACTCAGGGCTCCCGGGGATCTAATGACCGATGGCCGTCGCTCCTCGGCCGTAGGCTGTTCGCGCGGGACACCACGGACGCAGACGGGGGGCCCTCAGAACTTCAATATTTTTGTTTTCTCGTGTGCAATTCATTCGCCAACCAAATGTACGTGTATAGAAACACAAACATTGGATGTTCACATATTTAAAGTAAATTTGGGAAAAACTAATGAGTATGTTGCAGGAAAAAGGAATAGATTGGAGGGACAGGAGCCTGGCTAATCCCCAACCCGATCATGTCTCAGACCGCTCAGGTGCGAGTGGGGAACCGAGAGTTCGGATGGGCAGTGTTAGGAAGAGGGGTTATGCAGGGTTGTCCATTGTCACCGGTGCTGTTCAACGTATATGCGGAGGAAATGATTAAAGAGGCATAGGAAGAACTGAAGGTGGGAATGTAAGTCGGAGGGGATTTCGTAAAATCGGTTAGGTTTGCTGATGACCAAGCATTTATAGCTCAGTCAGCTAAGGGGTTGCAAGCATTGCTGATTGAATTGGAAATTCAGTGCAATAGATGTGGGATGAGAATCAATATAAATTGCTGTACAGAGTTTTAAATGCTGAAAAATGTCCACGGAGGGGTGTAGATAGAGAAATAAATATAACATGGCGCTTTGGTTTGATTTTTTTTACTATAATGCATCGTGCGCAGAAAGGAGGAGTGCCTGACTCTGTTATAAACTAGAAAGGACAAAGGGCGTCCAAGCTCCGACCTAAGTTTTTCCTATCCGGACCAGTTAAGGCGAAAGAAAGTCATAATTATATGACTTTCTTTCGCCACCAAAGGAAAAGGCCATTCTTCCCGAGAATCAAATCGGATTCCGAGAACAACGGAGCATCGGGCACCGCATCTTTCAAATCCATTACGGAGGGATTGGAAGCCCCAATCGGTAGCGACGATGCATCGAAAGCGTTCGATAGAGTGCGGCACGACGACCTGGTCTATTAAATGCGAACACTAACCTTCGAGAATAACCGGCCATGCCTTCCCAAGTTATACGACGCCTACCTTCCGCGACCAAATGGGGAACACGCGACTAATTCATACACACAAGCCTTGCAATTGTTATGAGTATATTATGAAATTTGAGACATGAATTTTAGCCAGTTCTCCTTCGCAATATTGCCCCAAACTGTGGTCAGTAGGTTACACTCGCCGGTGACTACACATACGATATGCATACACGTACTTGTACAGTCGCGATGCTTGGGGATGTGTGGGTGGATATCCGGTCAGGAAAGCTTAAGGATGACATTAATGTTGGAGCTGGAGTGCCTGCATAACGGGCGTACTATATTCACAAGTTTATGTGATTTTAAAACTTCTCCTGTATCCAAACAGGTTGCATATAGTTGTCGTCACACTCATAACCATAGCTACTGATTTGGGAGTTAAATGCTATACTCCTCCACTAAGTGTGTAAGATCTGTGTATTCCGTAACTGACGAAATCGTTCTTGAAGAAACATTGCCGTCTGCTACATAGTTCGTAGGCCAACATTCAGATTCTATGAATTCTATGCCTTCCTATGTTCTTTCATATATACAGGTATGATCTACAACCATTATTTTATTTTTTATTCTTTCGAAATTTAATTTTATGATATTTATGCTGGGGGGTCGCGATAATCCAAAGGGAGAGCGTTTGACTATTGACTGGGTTTGATTCCCGGGAGAGCCTCTCTGGGCACCCTCAGCTTCGCCCAAGCTATGTGATTATTCGGGTACCAGCTTTTCCTGGGAAATCATAACTGGCACAGGGAAAGGGACTGGCCCCTCTACCCTGATGTGTGAATTTCACACGCCTCATAGGGCTTACTACTGGGTGAACTCTACCTAACCGACTTTCAGGTTGTTTACTGTGATTATGGTTCTTGAAATTTATTCTACTACGACTACCGAGTACTGATCAATAGTTATAGGTGCTTTACAAGATCATATTTAGTGCTGGCATAATTTCCAACACTTTCTGTTAGCTTCGGCAAAAATATGGGAATGGAAACAATATTGTGTGAAACAATATTTTTTAGACAGTCAGCCAGCAGCCATAATTTTTTTCGGCATTTAAATTTAAAAGACTATCCAAAAGAAACGAGTTCAAGTTCATCTGATTTTCATATAAAATGTGCAATACGAGAAATGGATAGACGTGAGCTTTCGGAAAGCTGTCAACTAGACGAGAGTCCAGTATGACACCACTCTCGTCTGAGAGCGAACAAAGTAACCGGGAGCGGCGAAACAGTCACGCATCGCACCCTGCACGTCTCCTGGAAGCACGCTCCAATTGGCCGCAGCGACGTGACGTGCCCACGCCCTCCAGTGTCCCCCCGCCAATCGCTCGCAACTCGCGCTTTTCCGTGGTGCTAAAGTCCACATTCCTGGCCAAACTGAGAAAAATAAAATTAAGATATTTCGGATTTCTATGGCACGTTGACCTTCGGTGGGACCAAATGTAACACAGATGGGTGATTGGGTGCCTACCTGCGCATACAGTGCACACTCAAATTGAACGTCTCGGCGCACAGCACAAGTTAGCAGCATTGCATTTGAAATTAGCTTTAGTTCATATTAGTTTCAAGGCCGTTCTCTTTAGAGTGTTCGAATTTAGAAAACTGTTTTATAGAGGGTGCGGAAACATGACTTCCTTTTTTAAAAGCGTTTTGCGTTTGAAATAAGGAAGCTATGTTTCCTTACGCCCCGTATTTGGCTAAATAAGCATATTTCAAATAATTAATCGTAAAAAATATATTCCCCTCGAGGTTTTTTAATTAGAGGATGCTTGTAAGGGAATATTTATCGGAAAATGCTGACAAATTTCAGCTCCAAACATTATAAACTTATGATATCCTTCAATATCCGATCTCAAAACTGAAATCATGCCGTAGCTAAAAAGTATTAACCATCACCACAATAAGTGGTGGGCCCAATAATTAACCCATCACAGGCCCACTCGATGTCTAGGGTACGATTTACGAATCGCACCGTTTTCCGTTCTATTCAAGGTTTCCCCGGGTTATAAGGTCAACAATTCCACAAAAACCAATTTCTTGATCAGAATAGTTTTGTCTTGTCATCACTTCCAGGTAAAACTTGGCGTTGATAGACAGCCCTCCTCACACCGCAGGGACAAACTAATGCTCGGCGATGCCTTTGGCATAAAAACACAACGCTCATGACTTTGGATACGCTGACGCGCGCCCCTGCCTTTCTGGGACGTCACGCCAGGAGCTCTTTGTCTCGGGGTCACACAGGACTCGGCACCATCTGAAACAATGTCAACAGAACCAGCCTCATCTCCACTACGTTCCACAAATTCTTCCTAGAGGAATGGTCCCCGGCGACGTGCGTGGTCCTACAGGAAGAATAATATGCAGGTCGCGTAGGCCGTGAGTGAGTGCGAGGTGGAGGAGGGTACCGCGCTGTTCGCGGCCCATTCGCTGTGCATCACCGCGACTGCAGAATTTACATCTACTCAATATCCCGCAAGCCGTCGCAAGGGCGTGTGGCGGGGGGTGTTAGGGCACCACCCGTAATTTAGAAAGAAAAAACCGCACGCATAAGCCACAAATTTACACAGTCCACAAACAAAACATGGTATACATTCATGCAAGAACCCTTTCACCCCACACACACTTGCAAACCCACAAACTAACAAAAAAATACACATTCCCCTACATTTAAACCTAATATCTTTGAATTTGTTTCATTTTCTTCCGACTTATTCATTAAATGTTTTTAATACTTCAAAAGTGACTTCGGTTTCTTACTATTATGATTTCTGATTGTTCTGGGAAAGAATGAGTATTTGAATCAATCTGTATAGGAATCTATCTCCCTCATTTTATCTTTGTAGTCTGAATACTCGCCCAGAAGACATAGCACGCGCACGGCATACGTTCATCCAACACCATTTCAATGGAGCATCTGGCTGCAGGAGACTCTGGAGTACTAAGCTAGAGAGGCCAATAAAAAACGCATTTGAGATGAATTTCAACTGTTGTAGGGATTGGCAGTCGACGGGCCGGGGCCTGGAAACGGAGGCGACGGCAATAACGCTCGTCATTTTTTTCACAGATCAACAGTCGTTGTCCGACTCCCTTCACCGTTTCCCGATCATTCTCGTAACAATATATTACGGACTTGGATTTGATCCTACTCATGAAGTGCACTTCATGAGTAGGGTTTCCGAGCGGGATTACCTTCCCGCCATTCTCGCGATTTATTTCCGCTTCTTCGTTCTCGAATTCCGAGGAAGGTCCGGAAACGTCGGGAAATAAGAATTTGCGAAAATATTTAAATATGCTCCGGTAAACATTTCTCCTCGGCAGCAAAAAATAACTTGAGTGAAAAGAGAGAATGGAAGTTGCTCTGGATTGTAAAACGGTCTGTAGAAAAGGATAGAGAGATTTTTAAAGATCATAAATCCGATTAAGACTGTTTTACGAGAATTTGAACCTCGGTCACTTCTGGAAAGAAGAGCATTTTGAAATAATGAGCGTATGTTGAATTGTTTCCAACCTGTAAGATTAGCAGTTCGAAGCCTTCAGCAATAGAGAAGCTCTTATAAGTGAAGGAACTTTAAAGTTCCTGTTCAGTAATTTAGAAAAACAGAATTCTTCAATGACCCAAATACTTTCAAAAGAAGTGAAATTTGAATTGGTTAAACATAGCAATAGAGATCTCGAGTCTCTCAAAAAGCCCTTGAGCAACGTTATTTGTCTAGATAAGATGGAAGAAAATGAATTTTTTTCCTTGTCAAGCAAGAATGAAATTTAGCGATTGGCGAAATCATTTTTTATTAGGTAATGTACCGGTTAAGGTAGGTTTTTGGATTGACACAACTATAAAATTAATATTTTATAACTCCAAACAAAACCCAATACAGCAACCTACTCTACATCATGTCCCCCTTCATCTCTGTGTACTTCTTTCCTCCCCTCGTCCTGTCCAACATCCCTATCCTGTAGTAAGATCTGGTGCTTTCCATGATGACCCACGTTTTGATGCTCGACTCGTGCATCGTCCTCATCATCCCTGAGGACGATGCACGAGTCGAGCATCGAAACGTCGGTCATCATGGAACCCCTGACCCGGTTGAAGACCCGAGAAAACTTCACCAAAATCCCTATCCTGTTCCTGCCCTTTCCTCGTTTGCCAAACATTCTCCCCTCTATTACCTTCTTCATCATCCCACTGCCGCTCAATACGCCTTTCATCCATTTTTCCTGCCTCCATAGGATTTCTCTCAACAAACCCCTCTCCTCACCCACCATCTCCCCTACTTCCTCATTTGTTTTCCTTTCGGTCCATTTCACCTTCTCCATTCTTCTCCACACCCACATTTCAAAAGCCTCCAATATACGTCTATCCTCCTACTCCAGCGACCACGTTTCCGGGCCGCACATAGTGCTACGCTCCATATCAAAGTTTTTACGAGTCTTTTCTCAACTTCCCTACTCAACGTCCCCGGCGAAGTCATAAATGGAAAGAATTTTTAAATGATGATGAACAGCAGAAGTTCCAAAAAAAGAAATAAATAAGTCCTTACATAGACTTTTGACATTAAATCAGAATCTAATCTGAAGAGTGAATTGACTAAAGCAATATCAACTTCGACATCAAAGCCCGTAGACAAAATATTTGGAAGGAAATGACCTCATATGAAGCAACGCATTCTCTCAATCCCGACTTGAAGATGCTTTTACACGCAGTGATAACAATTCGACCAACATCTACAGAAAAGGAAAGAAATGTTTCCACATAAAGTTTATTTGTTACAAAGCAAAGATTGCGATTGTGTAATCGGGCAATTAATGCTCTATGTCTCTTACAGTTTCGTTTTTAAAATGACTAATAACAACTATTCTAATGATTTTTATTAATTTTTAAACTAATTACATCTACATTTGTTTTCCAGTAATGCTAAAGTCAGTGAATAAAAGTTTCAAATGAGATTGGGAATTTTTATACATGGTATGATGTACGTAGAAACTCTTAATGCTATAAGGTTTGGTTAAATGAAGTTTGCATTGATTACATTGTTTATATTTTCATAAACCTAGCCAAAATACAGTATTACTATAGCGTCCCCTGTTTAGCATAGAGAGCAAAAAAGGCGCTAATCATGAAATTACGGTCGACGTCCATTTTCATAACTTTATCTACTCGAGCTTTGCGTTGACCTATGACATATAGGTGTGTCTGGAAACCTGTGAAAGACTGCGTCAGGGCCAGGAATCCGGTTTCCCCACCTTATCTACGGGCTTTCTCTTTATTAGCATATAGTGCTACAGCCATTAATACCCATGATAAACGAAAATTTAACAAAAATGATTATTCCTGGAATTCTCGGGAAATACGATTTCCCCTTCTCAATTCCCGAAGGTTACAAAATGTCGGGAATGTTGGAAACCCTATTCATGAGTACGGGGTCTAAACACCCCAAAATAATGTTCCCTTGTATCCTTCGTCAAAATCAGCGCACAAGTTAGGGGTGCATGGTAAGGAGAACCTTGCCGAGTTACTACTTTCGAGTGCATGGCCTGGGAGCACAGGAAGAAGCATCCAACAAATGTGTCCAAGTATCTAGACGATATGCTCGAGAGAGGCACTGTTGGAGGCCGTTTCTCGCCTGCTTCTGGTCAATTCGGACACACATGCCGTATCTCTGGTCAACGAAACCACACAAAATGTTAATACGCTCTCTGTCGGCCGGAACTAGCACGGCACGCTCTTTCTCCCCAAGTTCACGATAAATATGATGACGATATTGTGACAACAGGTCAATGTAATCCCCTCCCTTATAGAATATATATAATATATAGAATGAGAATATGTATATATAGAATATATACAAATTGAAACAAACCAAAATCGCGAGGGTAGATTCCTTTAAATACTTAGGTGTGACAATTACTCACGATCTTTCCTGGGGAAAACAACATACGAGAAATATGTGGTCGTGCAAATAAAAAATTGGGAATTGTGAAGAGAGTGCTAGGTAAGTGCGACGAAAAAGTGAAGGAACGATGTTTCCTTGCTTAGTCAGGCCCCACCTAGTGTATGCTGCCAGTGTATGGGATCTTCAAAATATAAATTTGATTTCGGAATTGGATCCAGTTCAGCGGAGGGGGGCTAGATTTGTCTAACATTGTTATGACCAACACAGTAGCGTATTTACTTCGCTAGACAATTTAGGTTGGGATTCTCTTACGCAGATGCGTTTAAAATATAGATTAAACTTATTAAAAACATTTAAAGATGGACCCTTTTCCGATGACGTCAAGGATATAATATGAACACCAACGCATTGCGGTCGGAGGGAACACGATTGTAAGATTAGAGAGATAGACTGCAAGACTGACAGGTTGAAAATGTCATTTTTTTCCTAGAATGATAAGAGACCTTGTAGTCGAAATACCTCAGGAGTCAGTTCAACACAATAAGTATTTACGTACGGGTTAGCGACTGCGCGTGGATATATATATATATATATATATATATATATATATATATATATATATATATATATATATATATATAGATGATGCGGAAGTAATCACGAGAGCAATATAACTTTTGGACGGCACAATAGAACACAGAATAAAACAGATAACACGTAAAAGGACACTCCCACTGTAGATGATTTAAGCTTTCGGCCTACTCCGAGGCCTTCTTCAGGTCAGACTGCCGTCAGAGGCCGAAAGCTTAAATCATCTACAGTGTGAGTGTCCTTTTACGTGTTATCTGTTTTATTCTGTGTTCTATTGTGACGTCCAAAAGTTATATTGCTCTCGTGAGTACTTCCGCATCATCGATATATATATATATATATATATATATATATATATATATATATATATATATATATATATATATATATATGTATATTCATTCAAACAGAAATAGGTGTAAGGAAAGGGGATAGGAAAACACATAAAAGGCGAACACAGGACGAGTGGGGAAGGCGGTTTTTGAGCAGATCACGAAAGTAAAAATATTTCCTTTTTTTACTTTCGTGATCTGCTCAAAAACCGCCTTCCCCACACGTCCTGTGTTCGCCTTTTATGTGTTTTCCTATCCCCTTTCCTTACACCTATTTCTGTTTGAATGAATATTTGTGCGCCGTATGGCGGGATTTTCAAGTTTTCAAGGGATAGGAAAACACACATAAACGGTGAACACAGGACATGTGGGGAAGGCGGTTTTTGAGCAGATCACGAAAGTAAAATTTTATGTGTGTTTTCCTATCCCCTTTCCTTTTACCTATTTCTATGTTTGAATGAATATTGGTGCGCCGTATGGCGGGATTTTCAAGTTTGAATATGTGTTTGGCCAATGTGGCTCGTCTCTTCTTCTGGCTATGCGTGCCATGAAACGCACCGTTCCTATCCTTTATAAGATCGCATGAATGCTTTTCTACTATCCTTTCCCCTTCTTGTGTCCCGTCTATTTCTCCTTTGGTGGGTGAAACAGCTCCATAACGCCATTTCTCGGGCAATATGTATCGGAGCACTTTGGCGCTTTTTAAGATCGCAGATCTCAATGTAAATCAGGTTTCCTTATTAGCTTAGGTGGTAGAGCATCCGCCCGGCAAGTGGAAGGCCCGTGGTTCAAATCCCGGATAAGGAAATATTTTTACTTTCGTGATCTGCTCAAAAACCGCCTTCCCCACATGTCCTGTGTTCGCCTTTTATGTGTGTTTTCCTATCCCCTTTCCTTATGCCTATTTCTATGTTTGAATGAATATTTGTGCGCCGTATGGCGGGATTTTCAAGTTTGAATATATATTATATATATATATATATATTATAGTTGTGTCCATCCAAAAACCTACCTTAACCGGTAGATTACCTATATATATATATATATATATATATATATATATATATATATATATATATATATATATATATATATATATATATATATATATATATTATTAGGTAATCTACCGGTTAAGGTAGGTTTTTGGATGGACACAACTATCAAATAAATATTTTGTAACTCCAAACAAAACCCAATCCAGCAACCTAAACTACATCAGGCAGGTCCCTCTTCATCTCTGTGTACTTCTTTCCTCCCTTCATCCCATCCAACATCTATCATCCCTATCCTGTTCCTACCCTTTCCTCGCTTGCCCAACATTCTCCCCTCTATTACCTTCTTCAACATTCCACTACCGCTCAATACGCCTTTCATCCATTTTTCCTGCCTCCATAGGATTTCTCTCAACAAACCCCTCTCCTCACCCACCATCTCCAGTACTTCCTCATTTGTTTTCCTTTCGGTCCATTTCACCTTCTCCATCCTTCTCCACTCCCACATTTCAAAAGCATCCAATCTACGTCTATCCTCCTGCTTCAGTGACCACGTTTCCGCACCATACATAGCTACGCTCCATATCAGAGTTTTTACGAGTCTTGTCTTAACACCTCTACTCAACGTCCCCGTCATCAACTCCCTCCTCCTTGAGAAAGCCTCCTTGCCTAGCGCAATTCTTCTCCTTACGTCCCTACCACTTTGACCGTATTGGTCCAAAACACTTCCGAGATATGTAAACTGTTCTACCTGCTCTACTTTTTCCCCGCCTATTTTAATATTTAGCTTAGCCTTTTTCTTTCTGGAAAATCGCATAACCTTTGTTTTATTAATATTGATTCTCATCCCATATTTATCGCACTGAACCTCCAATTCACTCAGCAATGCTTGCAACCCCTTGGCTGACTGAGCAACTAATGCTTGGTCATCACCAAACCTAACCGATTTTACGAATTCCCCTCCGACTTTCATTCCTACCTCCAGTTCTTCCCATGCCTCTTTAATCATTTCCTCTACATATACGTTGAACAGTACCGATGACAATGGGCAACCCTGCCTTACACCTCTTCCTAACACTGCCCATCCTGACTCTCCGTTCCCCACTCGCACCTGAGCAGTCTGAGACATGTACAGGTTGCGGATCAGTCTCCTGTCCCTCCAATCCATTCCTATTTTCTGCAATACACGCATTAATTTTTCCCAATTCACTCTATCAAACGCTTTTTCGAAATCTACAAAACAGGAAAAAACGTCCTGATTGTATTCTATATTCCTCTCGACTAGTGATCTCATTACTGCAATGGCATCACGCGTACCTCTTCCTTTCCTAAACCCAAACTGATCATCCCCTAAGTAATCAATATATATATATATATATATATATATATATATATATATATATATAGCTACAGGTTCCCCCCATCTTCCCCCCCGATATGAAAAACCCCAACCCCCTCATCCCTTACCCTTTCCTCCTGGTGCTACACCCCCTGCCACACAACTTTTTTGGTGGTTCGCAGGGTATTTATGTAGATGTTGATGAACAGGTCCACTTCATCGACCCTACGACCCAGTTAATGATCCGCAGCATTACTCATCATACGCAGCATAGCTCTCGAACACAACGACCAAATTGCTGTATTCTATTTTTCGCTTTGAAAATAAATTTAAAATAATTTTCAGTTTTTCCATCGAGTATTTTCAAGTCTATGTGAATATTGCTGAAATGTTTCAAAAGAATTGTGTCGGTATGCATCATTATAATTTCATGTAAATTCATTATTATGAAAAACATGCACACAATTGCCCAAAATAAATGTTAGCAACAGCGCACCACAGTATGAGAGATCATGCCAATAAATTAGAGGAGTGGAGTGTAGAACAGATAGATTAAAGATATCCTTTTACCCACGAACTATAAGGCATCAGAATAAGGTTTTCCGACAGCGCTAGGGAGGGGTATTCGGGTCAAAATTAGTCTGATGTCTACTCATCCCCTGCCACACACCCTAGCGGTGGATCGCAGGGTACTAAATCAAATTAATAAATGCACTAAATACTGCGAATGGGTCACTTGACATCCCGCGCGCGGCTCACACGGCATGCGAGGAGAGGACAGGGATAGGTTTCTTCGACGGAAATCCAATGAAAGCAGTGAGGTTTTTCGCAGAGCTATTAATTTTTGCTTCCCCAACAAACGAGTTGTAAAAATGCTAGTATCACAACAATATAATATAAATACATAAAATAGACGATAAATATAATTTAGTTAAATTTAATATAAATAAATTTATAATTTCAAATAGTAAATAATACTTTATTTTCGGTTGGCATAAATAGACTATGTATTTTATTCATCGGCTTGCAAATATATATTCCCTCTGTATCGGAAGTAAATATTGAGTTATGCGTAACTTTCCCTTAATCTATCTGTCAACTAATTAATCTAACTTTCTTTGTGACTGGATCTCCCAACCTGTTTTCTTAACTCGGCATTTGTATCTCTACATTGTCGACTAAATATCTAACCCGTATTTCATTTTTTTAGCAGTTATTCCCCCGTTACCGTTATACGAACTTCCTTCGCTGGACCTCAGATCTTTGACGCTCATTAATCTGACTATGACATATGTGAGATAGTATCATCTTTTATTACATTCTATGTCTAAAAACTCGGATTATTTGTTTCAATAATGAAATTAGATTTGTTTCTCCCGAAAAAAAATCTTTTTGTAATTGAATGTCAATGCTCCCAGTTATTTATCCATGGCAACAATGTCAACAAATGAGGAATTCCACTTAAACTAGATGGCGTGTTTCAGGAACGGCATTTTGTGTCAACTACTTGATTTCTAGTGCCTCTGGAGCCAAAGTTCACCAACTCACGCTTCTTCCAGATTAGTCACCGATGATAGAATTAACTCCACCTGAGAACTCCGGGGCAACAGAGCTTTCGAATGTGAGTTCCTGAAGTCATTCCAGGAGTCTCGCCGAGCGCACGGCAAGTGGATCGATCGACCCGTGTCCAGGGTCACCCCACCCTATCCCCCCCCCTGGAACCCGCCTCTACGATCCGGACACACTCCAGCCATTCCGACACTCGTGTGTTACGACGTCGATTCCACAGCTACCTCCAAACTGGTGATGCATCATGGTGTGCGCACTTTTAGGTGCTTTAAACGAAAGGCGTTAGGAGTTCAGACGTCCTTCGAAGTAGTACTGCCATCTATGTAACTAAGGGTAAGAAATTTAAAGCTGACATATCAATGTAAACATTTTGACATTTGAGATAGCTTATGCAAAAAATTTTGTAGTGCAAAAATGTGTTATGGTAGCAAAAATCACGTTGTTGTTTGTACGAAATTCTTACATCACTTGGCAATTCATTTCGTAGTTTTTAGATTAAAAATCTTCCTTTTTTTTCAAAGTAAGTAAGTTAGGCAATGTTTTGGGCTACTTTCGTATTAATTTCCTTTTGTCGAGCTACATTTACTTTGTACTGGTCTACCGTTTTTCTTAAGATTTAGCTTGAATTTATCATTTCAGATCTATCAGTTTCAAATTCATAATTTTCGACTTACAGGTAGCTAATGTATTCTTATTAAATGTATTATATTATTAAATAGTAATTTACTCCAGGGTACTTTTTCCTTCGTTAATCCCTGTCATTCGTTATTTCAAGACATGCTTTGCGTCGCGTGCAGTGATTTTATCTTTAGGTTTGATTGAGAATAGTTTTCATATGTATTTTTATTTTATATTAGTATCATTTAACTTTTTAGCATAGAATTAGTTTTCGCCCGTACATCTATGATTTATTATTGTAATTGCTTTTTGGGTTTTCACCGTGTAGTGAAATGGTGATTCCCTTTGCCAAGGTTTGGAAAACGATCTATGATTACTCAGTTGCATGAATGAATTCAGCTAAATTTTTACTAAGAGCACTATAAAATGTCTTCCCTAAAAACTACGAGCTTGACATGGTGAAAGAGCTTGTGCGTTCTGATGACCACTAGAGCAATGCTGGCGTGATTATTGATACCTGTGCACCTGGGTCACCCATGCCAGAAGCGAGGTCAGTAAATCAAGAAATGAGACTGGCAACGTAGCGTTAGATCTGGCAACACTGAAGGCGCTGGGCTCGGAGGGGCGGCAGGGAAACATGTCATCCCCCTCCAGTAAGGGTTTCACATAATCCAATGTCATTTGGCTGATAAAGTATTAGGCACTGAGAGTGGGCTGTGCAATGACTTCAATGACCAAGAAATTTTCCCAATAAATTTTACAGTTAACCGACACGATAGAGGTACAAGACCCGGAGGAGGAGTTCTCGTGGCTGTGAAGAGTAATCTTGAAAGCAGACTACTTGCATTTGAAAATAATAACATAGAAATTGTTTGGTGCACCATACTGCGATCTAATCAACCAAACATTAAATTATGCTCTTTCGATAGACCACTAGACTCAGATTTTAAGACACATAATACCATCAATGAACAAATATATAAGATAAAACGTAAAAAAAATAAACGCATCGACATAATTAGTGGTGACTTTAACCTCCCTGGTATCGATTGGGACAGCAATAGCGTTAACTCTCGGACCCGTGACCCCGAATCTTGCAATTTTTACTAAAATTTACTAAAATTGGTTCAAAGAAACTCGCTCCATTAAGCAGTACGCACTCCCATCTGTGGAAGTAATATTTTGGACTAATTTATTACGAACACACCGGAACGCATAAGTAGTGTATCAACTGACGAGGGTATGAGTGACCATAAATCAGTTATAATAAACTTGAACGTAGAAATAAAAAAGAATGTTAAGAAAAAAAGAAACATTTATAATTATCATAAGCAGAATTTGAAACTTTTGCCAGCCATTTAAGCTCTTCACTATACGATTTCAAAACTCGCTTAAATCTCGCCACCGTGGAAGAAACTAGGGCACAGTTTGTTAAAATTATGCAAAAAGGAATCACAGATTTCATCCCTGTGAAATACGTTAAAGCAAATCGTGACCCCAGGTGGTACAAAAACGGCGTTAAAAAAGCCCTTCGAAAGCAGAGAATGTTACACTCTAGGGTAGAGAAAGCAGGTCTGAACTCATCACCCTTGCACAATAAACAGCTTTTGGACAAATATAGATCTTCTATAATTGAAACCAAAACACAGTTATGTAGCATTTTACGAGACTTTAAACGTAAAGTACATTGCGAGTATTTGGACAATGACCCCAAAGCTTTCTGGTCTATATAATACCATACATCTACATAATACCCCGCAAGCCGCCGCAAGGGCGTGCGGCGGGGGGTGTTAGGTCACCGCCCAAAAAAAGGAAAATAGAAAAACCGCATTCAAAACTAACACACACATGCAAACCCGAATCCACAGTAGTGCATATATTACAGAAAAATCCTATCATTTTAAAAGCAATCAAATACACATCTACCTCCCTTCACTCCACAAGCATGCAAGTACATATGCTTAATTATAACAAATAATTGTATCGTAAGACGCAGCAAGAAATCTATCCAAGAATGTGCAAGGTAGATTTAAGTAAGTAGTAAGGTGAAATACCACCACCACAAAAAGGTGCTACATAATACGCTCTCCTACCTAAGGTGATGAATTTGGCCCAAAGCTGCAGACAGGAAGAGGGCTCCCCCATGGAGAGGGATAAGGGATGGAAGTGGAAATTTAGGATACCAAAAGCAGGGCAAAAAATACTGTAAACAGCACTACATTACTTAATGGCATTCCAATGCGGTCATGCGGGAAGGGTTTAGACCCAATACACAGGAGGTTAGTGAAAGTGCACGCAATTGAGTATAAGTAATTATTACCTAGACGCCGAGGGTGACAAGTGGCATTTTGGTTATCTCCGAGTGTGACCCTACAGTTGTTATCCCGTATTGTCCGTGGGAAGAAGGAGTCCTTGCGTCTGCTAGTTCTGGCATCTATTTTCCGAATTTTGTACACATGATCCAAGCGACCAATGTATGTTGGAGTGCGAATAATTTTCGAGATCTCGGTGCTGAAACATGCGGATCTGAATTTATTTAGCATGTTTAACCTAGCTTTGAGTCGTCCATTTCTAATGATTCCCATCCCAACTCCATAAGTATTTCAGTGACGCTTTTCGTTTTATCGTAACAGTTTTCCACGAAACGAGCTGCCAGGCGTTGGACCTTCTCAATTCCCCGAATGAGGCCTTTTTCACTCGGATCCCATACGCTACATGCATATTCTAAATGGGGCCTAACAAGAGCGTGATAACAACGTTCCTTGACCTTGGAGTCACTTCTGCCGACAATGCGTCTAATAAATCATAATTTTTTATATGCTTGCCCGCAGACTTCACGTATATGGGTCCCCCAAGTTAAGTGTTTAGTGAATGTAACACCTAGGTATTTAACCGTTTAAACTACTTCAAGGTCAACTCCCGCAAATTTGTAAACGAATTCCACGAATCTTTTAAAGAAATTTACCACCGTATATTTATTAAGATTTAAAGGCAATCCCCATTTTGAACACCATTCAATAATGCTATCTAAATCACATGCTAGAATTAAACGATCCTCATCCCCAGATATCTCCCGATAAATCACTGTGTCATCCGCGAACATCCTTATCTTACTTTTCATTTCGCGGTTCAAATCGTTAACAAAAATCAAGAATAGTAACGGTCAGATAACACTTCCCTGAGGAACCCCCGAGGTGACTAGTACGCTGGTAGAACTAGCGCCGTCAAGGACTATTCTCTGTTCCCGCTGTGAAAGGAAGTCTTCAACCCAATTTATTGCGCCCTTGTGTATACCTGCGCCCTTTAATTTATGGATGAGTTTACAATGTGGAACCTTATCAAATGCCTTTTAAAAATCTAAAAAGATCGCATCCGCTTGCCTACCACTTTCCCCCGATAAAAGTAAGTCATGTGTGAATAATCCTAATTGGGTCTCACATGAGCGGGTTTTTCTGAATCCGTGTTGATTGTCACTCAAAAAGTTAATGTTATCAAGATGTCTCATTACGGAACTGACAATTATGTGCTCTAAAATTTTGCAACATATAGAAGCGAGAGAAATGGGTCCGTAATTGCTGAGGACCTCCCTCACCACTTTTAAAATTAGGCATTGTTTGCGCGGTTTTCCAATTCTTAGGCACTATGCACGCTGGGAGGGATTTGTTAAATATAATTTCGAGGTACGGGGCGATGTTAGGAGCCAAGTATTTTACCACCATAGTTGGTATGTTTTCGGGACCCGGGGATTTCTTGGGTTTAATCAATCTGAGCAATTTGACAATTCCTTGCTCGTCCGCTGTTATTTTTGCCATGGGTTCAGTATATATTGTCTCTTGGAGATACGCGGTGGCTACATCGTTCGTGAAAACGCTTTAGAAGAATTTGTTAAGAATGATGGCTTTACCCGCATAGTCAGCATGAATGATATTGTTGCAATCCCTTAAGCAAGCCACGGTTTATTTACTCCCATTTACTTCCCTACCATATGACCAGAAAGCTTTGGGGTCAGTGTTCAAATACTCGCAGAGCACTTTACGTTTAAAGTCTTGTAAAGCGCTACGTAATTAAGTGTTTGTTTCAATTTTAGAGGATCTATACTTGTCCAAAAGCTGTTTATTCGCTAAGGGTGTTGAGTTCAGGCCTGCTTCCTTAACCTAGACGTAACGTTCTCTCCTTTCGAAGGGCTTTTTAACGCCTTTATTGTACCACTTGGGGTCACGATTTGCTTTAACGTATTTTACAGGGATGAAATCTATGATTCCTTTTTGCATAATTTTTACAAAGTGTGTCCAAGTTTCTTCCACGGTGACAAGACTTAAGCGGGTTTTGACTCGTGTAGTGAAGAGTTTAAATGGCTGGCAAAAGTTTCATAATCTTCTTTATGATAATTATAAATTTTTTTGTTGGCTTAACATTCTTTTTTATTTCTACGTTCAAGTTGATAATAACTGATTTATGGTGACTCATACCCTCGTCAGTTGATACACTACTTATGCGTTCCGGTGTGTTTGTAAGAAATAAGTCCAATTTGTTCTTTCCACGGTTAGGAGTGCGTACTGCTTGATGGAGCCAAATTCTTTGAACCAATTTTAGTAAGAAATTGCAAGATTCGCGATCACGGGTCCGAGAGTTAACGCTATTGCTGTCCCAATCGATACTAGGGAGGTTAGAGTCACTACCAATTATATTGATGCGTTTATTATTTTTGCGTGTAAATTTATTTATTTGTTCATTGAGGGTATTAAGTGTTTGAAAAACTGAGTCTGGGGGTCTATAGAAAGAGCATAAATTAATGTTGGGTTGATTGGATCGCAGTATGGTGCACCAAACAGTTTCTATGTTATTATTTCCAAATGAAAGTAGTTTGCTTTCAAGATTACTCTTCACTGCCGCGAAAACTCCTCCTCCGAGTCTTGTACCTCTATCATGTCGGTAAACTGTAAAGTTTATTGGGAAAATTTCTTTGTCATTGATGTCATTACACAGTCAACTCTCTATGCCTTATACTATATCAGCCAAATTACATTGGATTATGTGCTCGATATCCGCTGTTCTATTTTTGAGGCTTCAGCAATTTAATACAAGTATATTTAGATTGTTTTTCTCTTGAGTAACGCCCTTGTTTGTGTCTGACCGTAATTTACGACGCGTTTTTGGGGAAGTGCCTGTCAAATGTCTTTCTACGTCAATGCCTGGGTTGTCGGTTACTTTTACATGTCGGTTGTATGTTGTATTAAATCTAGTTTTTGCTTGTTCTATTATTTTTGGGATCTGTGAGGCGTAACCTGACCTGAAGTGACAAAAAGCGCTGGATTCCACTTTATTTATCCCAATATATGGCCTGCGCTCTTGCCTTCCAACTATGCTAAACCCTAGAAACGTGTTCGTGTAACCTACTCGTTAGACACTGTGATGCCAAGGCAGTATAATAGACCCCGGAGCGATTTAGGGGTACCCGACACGATGAGAGGACAGGCCTCAGATCAACAAAGTCCGCTCCGATTTCCCGACAGAATCCCAACAATCTCTCGTTTATACCCTCTACTCGGCTCCAAACGAGCCTTCCGCGGTCAGTACGTGGCACAATACTATATGTAATACTTTTTTTTGCGTGTAAATTTATTTATTTGTTCATTGAGCCAATGTTATTGAGGCTTCTGCAATTTAATACAAGTATATTTAGATTGTGTATCTCTTGAATAACGCCCTTGTTTGTTTCTGACCGTAAATTAGGACGCGTTTTTGGGGAAGTGCACGTCAAATGTTTTTCTACGTCAATGTAGCTGTCGGTTACTTTTACATGTTTAATAATTATTTTAACTTCCATAACCCCAGAAGTTACGGACCCACTAACTGACCTCCCCTCTATCCTAAGAAAGGCCTACAGTGACCGAGTATTCTATCCGTTACGTTACTTGCCTACTCCGCCGTGTAATGGACCTCAGATCGGTTCAGGGGAATCCTGCACGATTGGCCATAGGTCAACTTTGGAGGTTCCTATGTCCGTGCAGAAACGCCACAGTCTCTGGTTTATGCCTTCCACTCGTCTCCAAACCAGAGACCAGCGATCCTCCCTCGGAACAATACTGCAGATCGTCAAACTCATCTACATCTCCATCTACTCAAACCCCGCAAGCCGCCGCAAGGGCGTCTGGTGGGGGGTGTTAGGGCATCACCCGTAAATTAGCAAAAAATACCGCATGCAGAAACCAAAAATTTATAACTCACAAACCAAACATGGTAAACATTCATGCAAGAACCCTTTCACCCCAACCCTTTCACACACATGCAAATCCGCAAACTTCCAACAAACATACACATGCACAATCTTTGAATTTTTAATTTTGTTCCGACTTAAATCCCTTAAGAGACCTGTTACACTTGTGTTCTTGTCATATATATTTTCCACGAATCTGGCGGATTTTCTCTGGACTTTATCGATTTCTTTTTGCCAGGTTGTCTCCCAAGGATCCCAAATACTTGCGGCATAATCCAAATGATGTCTAACTAGAGCAAAATAAGACCTCTTTAACTTTCTCATTGCATTTCCCCACCACCCGTTTAATGAAGCCCAGGGTCTTTAAAGCGAATCCGCATATTGTCCTGATATGTGTCCCATGATATGGCTTTGACAGCAAAACACACGGGGTTGGTGAAAGTGCATGCAATTGATTAGGAATTATTATACCCGAGACGCTGAGGGTGGCAAGTTGCATTTTTGCTGAAGAGCGGAATAAATGCCGTTGTTTAAACAAGATATTACTATTCAATTAAATTGCTCATACAATTAATTAATATATTTATTACTTCTGGTATACTATGACACGGAAAAGTCTCTCTTCGCCTATTTAACCTGACCTCTATTTAACTTTCTCATTACATTTTCCCACCACCCGTTTAATGAAACCCAGTTTCTTTAAAGCGAATCCGCATATTGTCCAGATATGTGCTCCCCATGCGTGGTGTTAGAACTACCCCCAAATATTTTACTTGATTGGCCGTAATTAGTACTAAACCCTCTATTTCATAGTTTATGTTCTTCCTTCACTTCCTTTGTTCTAAAATTTTAAAACTGCGCATGTGTCTACGTGCATTAATCCCCATTTCATGCACCAATCTGAGATTGTGTCTAAATCTCTAGAGAGTAGCTCGCGATTTAGTTGGCTCCTTATTTCCCTGTGTACCACCGTGTCATCAGCAAATAACTTGAGATTACTACTAACGTGTGCCCTTAAGTCATTAATCTATATTAAGAATAGAAGAGGCCCTATTACACTTCCCTGGGGGACGCCCAAAGTACATCAACCCATCAATGACTAGTATTTGTTTTCGGTTTGACAAGAAGTCTCTAATCCAATTAATAATTTTCTCATTGATTCGAAAGCATCTAAGTTTATGTAACAATTTATTGTGTGGGACTTCATCCAAGAATTTTTTGAAATCTAGGAATACTGCGTCGACTTGTGTGTTGTTTTCTCCCGATCTAAGTATATCGTGAATGAAAAGACCTAATTGTGTTTCGCAAGATCTGCTCTTCCTAAATCCGTGCTGGTTGTGGCTGGGTATTTTCCTACTATCAAGAAACCTCATAATGTTACTGACAATAATGTGTTCTAATATTTTACAAGAGATCGATGCCAAAGAAATGGGTCGGTAATTGGTTGGTTTATCCTTATCCCCGCCTTATCCCTATAATGGGAGTTATATGGGCTAGTTTCCAGTCGCGAGGAACTGAGCCATCTTCTACCGATTTTAGGCATATAATTTCTAAAAACGGGGCAACGTCTTCGGGTAATTCCTTTAATATTCTAGCAGGTATTTCTTCCGGACCAGGTGATTTGTTTGGTTTGATGCTACGTAGTAGATGTTCTATTCCATTCTTGGTCAGTGTTATGCCGCTTGTGCGTTTCCCGGGTGGCTGTGGAGGATCGTTTGGTGGGTTTGTGTCTTTATTGTGGACGCTCTGGAAAAAAGTGTTAAAAATGTTTGCTTTTTTCACGCTGTCTGTAATAACTTCTCCGTTTTCCGTCTGCAAAGAATGTACAGTTGGACGTTTACCCTGTATTTCCCTAACATAGGACCAGAATGACTTTGCGTTCGTTCAAATTCGCCTTGTTGAATAGGTATATTTTACGCTTTTCTTTGTTAATTTTTACGAACTTTTTTTAACTCTACAAAAATTGCCTTATGGTCACTAATTCCGTCCATTATTTCAATGTTTGTTACGATTTCGGGCGTAGAAGTCGCGAAGATATCAAGTATGCCGTGACCCCGTGTGTGCGAGAACCACACACCCTCAGAGAACCCATCCGCACACCCTCGACGCCCTGAACTCGCTTTACTTCGGAGCTCAGTTCCTGAAGGGAACGGAAGACCTCCTCAGAACCACGGTCCGTGACGTCGTTTGTGCCCACTTGTGCCTCGACCTGCAGCCGAGAGCACTCGTGCCCTCGACCGCCGCCTCGATTGCCTTCGTCACCTGAGGAACTCCTCCGCCTGGTATACACCAGGCGGTCACCGACAAGGCGCGCCCTTTCCCTCAATGGGATCATCACACGGCGGACATTCTAGCTACCTATCACAAACATTCCCTCCCTTCCCGGCCGCTGACGTCTTACCGCCGGCAGCACTCTCGGAGCACGGGTAGGGGCTGCAGATACGCCAGTACTCTCTTCCGAAAGCACCTGGTACCTATTGGAGACGGGGATTGGAACTGCCGCTGCTGTGTCCAATTCCCGCCGCGGCGTTACCTTCCTTTACTCCGTGAGACAACCCTCCAATCGTCCGATCTACGGAGGGGCGAAACTCCTTCATTGGGAGGTGGGGCACAAGGTAAGTCCGTGATCGTCCAGCCACTTATAGCAATCGGACGAATCCGTGCCGCCCTATCGGCGTGGCGGACTTTCGACTTCTTACCTATTGCACCATCCCCCTCGAGAGAGATCACCCGGCCGTCAATCTTTGATTGGAGCTCCCGCAAATATTCTCCAACGTGGCGATACGAGCCCTTAGAGCCGCGCATTCACCAGCGTTTTTAAGCAGAACAACAGGAGATCTAGTTGAAGCCATCCTAGTTTGATTAACGAGTTCCCTAAAAAAATAAAAATAAAAGCTAACCTAAACCTCCTATGCTAGAGATATGTTTTATGCATAGGGCGGTACTCTAAAGTAATATAACGACACTGTTAACTTAACGTGATGGACTCTGTATTTTAAGTGGCTACTCAGTGGAAAATAAGAGAAAGAGAGAGAGTACTCACCAATAACCAGCCAGAGGAGCGGGAAACAAATAACTACAAGCCACTAACAATACCCACTAAAATTACCACCACACTATTCAAAACTAATAACAAACACCACAAATGCTAAATAAACGAAACTATTTCACAAAATTAAAGTTAATACCACACTACACTTCACTAGGGAAGAATATGCACAGCGGCACACAAGTAACAGCAGGCACGCAGATAAGCTCGGCTACGGTCTAGCCGGTTCCAGCGAGCGAGGTCAGGCACGTGTTCTCGGCAGAAGCCAGGTAGAGAATAAATATTAATAAAACTAAGGTTAAGCGATTTTCCAGAAAGAGGAAGGCTAAGCTAAACATCAACATAAGAGGGGGAAAAAATAGGTAGAACAATTTACGTATCTCGAAAGTGTTTTGGACCAACATGTTCGAAGTAGCAGGGACGTAAGGAGAAGAATTTTGCTAGGTAAGGAGTCTTTCACAAGGAGGAGGGAGTTGATGACGGGGACGTTGAGTAGGGATGTTAAGACAAGACTCGTAAAAACCCTGATATGGAGCGTAGTTATGTACGGCGGAAAATCCACGGGGAAAGAGGTCGTTATTAAAAAGAGACGTTTCAGGCGTGATATGGTGGAATAACATGATTAATTAAAATTAGCAATTTTCCACAAAAATATAATTTATTAATACGACCGGTTTCAATGCAATTACATCATCTTCTGGTAACAGTCATATTCTATAATTTTCACCATGAAGTCGGGAGTGGGCAATAAAATCAATTTCCAGGATTTAACTATCGAAATTATAGACAACACACACACTTTTGCAATATACAGAAAACCCACTTACACCGATCAAGTGATACCATCAGACTCCTGCCACCCCATCACCCACAAACTAGCCAGCTTCAATTGTATGATCCACAGACTAATCAGTATCCCCTTGACCAAATCCAACTTTGAACTAGAGGTCAAAACCATTAAACACATAGCTTTTAAAAACGGTTACCAGGTCAACCTAATAGGTAATTTATTAAAGAAAAAACTTAAAAATCAGGCCCTGAAGTTAAACGTTTCCCTCTCAGTCACCACTACTTCAGAGCGTAAGTGGTGCAAACTCCCATTCCATAACTCCGTGTCCTATAAAATTGCCAACAGGCTTCCCAAAGATCAATTCCGCATTTCATTTTAAACCCCCAATAATCTGTTCAAAGCCTAATGCTCCAATAAAGACCCCATACATTGCAATAACCAAAGTGGTGTATACGAAATTCAGTGCGAGTGTGGTGCTACGTACATTGGCCAGACAGGCAGGAGTTTTTGGACTCGCATCAGCGAACATAGGAAAGGTTTCATCACCGGGCTCACCAATTCCATTTTTGCCAAACACCTTCTTGATTTCAAACATTTTTGTAATTTCAATTTTAAAGTGCTTCACAACCTGACCAAAGGTAAGAAATTAGACGCCATGAAACAGCTGGAAATTTTACATCGGAAGGACTTGGACCTCATCAACGAATTCCAATTCTCATCTTCACCCTCCCCCCTCCTCTCCATCACCTTCCCTCGACGTACGTGTAACCAGTGATCCCCTCTCCTTAACTTTCTGAATTCCCCCCCCATCCCCCGGTGCACCCTCTGACCATGTTATCCCGAAGAAGGCTGGAAGCTTTATGTCCCCACTCCTTTCTCCCTCTTCCTTCCTCCCACCCTAACCCTCCCACTCTTTCGCCGACATTTACAGGTGAATCCCCTACTCCACCCCTTCTTAATCCCTCGCTAGGGGTCTCCTTCACGCCGTCTGCGCCCACCCCCCTTTGAACCATATAGACAGTGATCGCATTCTTTACTCCTTTTTGCACAATTCTTTGTGAATGGATATCTTCGCGGCCCGGGAGGGAAAACCCCGGTCCACCTTTCTCCACGGCTCTAGGAGATTGGCGCCGCACTGAGATTCCACCCTCAACGAGACAACCCTTCCAGCCAGCTGTGAGGTTTTCCGGACTGTGTTAATTTTTCACCCCTTCTCCTCACCCGAAAACTTTCTCCACCCCCATTGTCACCCACGTTGCCCACGTTCCTTCTCCCTTCCCTCTTTTTCCCCCCTTTTTTCCACTTCCCTCCCCTTACTTGCTTTTCAGCATATGTAGTAGACAACGAGAATATGACTGTTACCAGAAGATGATGTAGTTGCATTGAAACCGGTCGTATTAAAAAAAATTTATTTTTGTGGAAAAGAGGTCGTTATTGTTATATTTTAGCATGGATGGACAGATATAACTGGAAGTTTTTAGTTTTATAATGTTCCTGAGTGGACTGAGTCCAGAGAATGGACTGAGGTAATTCGCACCTCACTGGGTCTATATTAGGAAAATAAATACAATGGAGTAGAACATGCAATTTCCTTTGAAGGAGTCTTTTACGGAAATGTTTTACAACTATACTAGGGTAATAGTATTAAAGGAGCCCAAATAGGTCGGCTTCCCGTAAACATGAAATTGCTCTAGATATGGCTTCAGGGTTAACACTAAGGTATCGTACTTTCTGTTCATTGAAAATTCGCACGAGAGGGCTTTATTGCATAAGTAATAGGGGCGAGAGTTTCGAAACAGAAAGGGACTGCGTCGAATGAATATCAGATAGCGAAATGGAAAAAGCGGCAAGGGTGATATAGTCGATATTTTCCTTTTTATGTTTTACATCAATTGATGGTCATTTATTATTTCAAAAATACCAATTGAATTCCAACCACATCCGTGTATTCAGCATTTCATTGGCTGCTTTTGGGTAATTAAATCATTAGAATAAATTATATAATATTGACTTCATCGTACACTTGTGTCCAATCTATTTTTTTCACGTATTCCCTACATTTAGAACAATCAATTGAAGTTTTGACATGGATGATATGATTAATCGTTCCTTTCCTGAATTTATTGCGCGATGTTCAGTTACGCAAATACAAAAATAGTCAACGAATGCTCAAATACGTATATCCTAGAGCAGGAGGTGCGAATTTACGTTAGTTAACAAGACTATCAATTGTGAGATCAAAAGTAGTAGCAGATATTTATTTTTTGAGATTCATTGCTAAAAACCAAAATTATAATATTAAAACCTGCGGATATATAATAAGGCTATTTGTTATGCATCTTATAAACGAGTTTTACGTAAAAAAAATAACCGCGGAACATTTACGTAGCATGCACTAATGTGGATATGGGCTTGCATGTATGTGTTAGTTTTGAATGCGGTTTTTCTTTTTTCCCTTTTTTGGGTGGTGACCTAACACCCCCCACCACACGCCCTTGCGGCGGCTTGCTGGGTATTATGTAGCTGTAGATGTACACATGCTTATTAACTACATACGTAAATCGTACTACGTATGTAAAATAACTACACGTAAATCAAACTCTAAAAAAATCCATTTTTTAATTTAATAATAGACAACTGAAGATAAACTTACAATCTTAGAACATAAATGCAAATATATTTATGTATTGTTACATAAAACAATAGTATATTTTTCTCTAATATCGTTATTACATTTACATGAGAGTTGTCGTAAGAGTTACTGTGGAAAGTTATTCCATTGCTATGAATCTAAATATTTATTAGTACAACTATTGTGGACTTTAAGCGTATGAAGTTTAATTGAACTAAAAAGTACACAATATTACTTCTTATACCACCTTATTCCTCTCCCAGGCTGACTACCCGAAGGGAGCACGAGATTTTTTCTTGTTTTTTGACAATAGAGGGTACATTTGCTGAAATTCCGAAGTTGATGAGATTTTCCTTTTTTGCTGAGAAATCTGCTGGAAGTCATTTGCTCTATTAGAAACCAACTGTGGAGTTTCGAAATAATATATCCTATTGTGTGTCTTTAATAGTTAACAGGTAGGCAGGCTTACTTAAGCGGCATGCAATGGAATAAAAATTATTCATGCGCTGCTCTCAATACGACGGAAAAGTGAAATTTGTTAATGTAATAGAAATTAAAGAATACGAGAATGAGTAAGTTTGCCGGTCCTCGTCTGCCAATCCAAGGGTCGCGGGTTCGATTCCCGCCTGGGTGGGTTTTTCTCCACCTAGGGCTCGGGTGTTTGTATTCGGGTTTATCCTTATCACTATTAATAGTCCGATGTAAAAGGTCAAAAAGTGCTGTTTACGGACTAAGGCCGAATAAAGTTGCACATCGAAGAGATATGAAATCGCCACATGCAGCTAATTGGCTGTTGACCCTGTTTTTCCTGATTAACGTTAACTTAAAATCGATCTTTCCTTCACTTTACACTTGAAGATAGCTATTGAAACAACGCTAATTTCAAAATCATTTCATGACAACCCTCCCATTTCCGCAAAATGAGAATTGACAGAATGGAATTGAAATAATCTTCAGTTTATTGCGAAATGAATGTTAAGGCAAATCTAATGAAATGGAAGTTCAATCTTTTCTCCCAACACTTTAATCGGCAAGATCTTCTGTATTCGTCTTCAATCTCCAAGGAGAAAAATAAAATGTGTTTCAAGGTTAAGTAGAAATGATATTATATTTTAATAAACCCTTCATCACTTGGCGTTTTACAGTTTAAGCATTGAGCTGTTATCGGTGGATCCGCTATTGCTTATACAATTTTAAGCGCCATTATGAATTAGTTCATTTCCCCATACATTTTATAGACATACAGGTGCTGGTGGTTATCTCGTAAATCCCCGCCGACCTCAATGGGCCGGACCGATTTTTCATCTCGAGAAACAGCAAATCCTTTCAGCCTTATGTGTCACTGTAAGAACTAATTTAGTGGAACACACAAGTTTCAGGAAAGTGGAAATACGAGTCGCGAGTTAACTGCGCAGCGTCAAAGAGTGATGGCAGAGGGCGTTCGACTCGAGAGTCTCGGGTTCGTTCTTTCCCTCTCTCTCTCGAGTGGGAGAGAGACGGATGGGACCACGCCGTCCGCCGAGAGATCCAATCATTTCCTCTCGGCACAGAAACTTGGCAAGAATCCGAGGAATCGCGGTCATATACATAACGAGGTGAACTCTGCGCTTGCCTGTGCCGAACTGACCGGCAGAGTGTGCCGTAACCGTTAGCAAGGATGCCTCACGTGGTACAAGGGGTGCCAGCGAACGTGCACGAGCGGAACAGAGCCGTTCATCGGACGTGAGAACACGTCACCCCGAGGATCAAAGGCGCCACCATGCACGACTCCGGCGCCACCCACCCCCGGGTTCCCCGATCCCCGCCTTCGCCCACACCCCCTCGATTTCCCGCCTGCCTGGAATTTCACTCGGCGACGCGCAGGGAAGACTGCTTGAGCCTCTCTCCCGCCGCTGCGAACCGCGCGGACACGGGGGGGGGGGGGGCGCTCTCGGCGTCAACCCTCGACTGCTTCGGCCATTAAAAAGTAAAATCCGGCCGAGGGAGGGGAGGGAGTTCAGTCACCCCGCTTCCTACCGCTCTTCTCCCGCCTCCCCGAATTCCGATTCGCCCCAAACGTGACCGCCTCCCACCGAAACAGCCTTCACGGGGTCCCCAGCCGCATGGGGGGGATAACGGGACTGCGAGAAGGGAGGGAGGGGTGCCATCATGCCGTTGGGAGGGACTGAAGTGTGCGTGGTGAACGCATACTGAGAAATGGAAAATTCACGCACTCAGATATACCGAAAGCGCTGGTGAACAAATACTTCTTACAGATTATTATTTCAATAATTTATTGTTTGCAAAAATTAATTTGCAATGATATTTAGCTGGCCTAACATGTGATGCATGTAAGGCACTAGTTTCATTAATTGGACTCCAGTAATGCGTCGCCGGCGGTAAGTACAAGAAGGTTCAGTAGGGCTGCGATAGGGTCTGCTGATTAATATTTACACACTTCCACGGAGACATTTCTTCACGATGGAGAAGAGAAGATATAAAGTGGCTGCGAATGGACCACATTGAGGATCAGATTGATTGGTCGACATTGATGAGTGATGCAGTTCTGTACGTAAAATGACAATAAATGAAAGTTTCAATTGAAATATCTAAATTGTAATTATTCATACGCGACTGGATTCCTCGGGGGCAGCACTGACTATAGGCGTGCGTCAGTGGTCCATTTGGTTTCCGTTAGCTCAAAACTCGCCATCGATCAACTAGGTCCATTTATAAAAATCAGAGCGTACACAGACTACTTTTCTAGCTAACCTGCCTTTTGGAACCTTCGTAACCATCACGAGGGTGCCAACTCCACCACTGTGGATACGGTACTTCGGTGATTTTGAAAACTGACATCTCATTCACATGGTCTCTCCTACCTATTCTAGTTGCATATGGCAACACTTAGTAAATTGGGAATACCAAGGTTACGATAATTCATGTGATGGAGTCGTATTCGTGTGATGGATCGTAATTCACGATAAGTCACTGTATAAGTAATTTTTCATAATAAATATTTTGTTTGCTGATTAGATTTTATTCTTGACACTCTTGCCCGCAATTGCCATACAAATAGGAAAATGCGGGTAAAATAAGGGAGATAGATTCCAGTACAGATAGATACAAATACTCAATCTTTCCCAGAACAATCAGAAATCATAATAGTAAGAAACCAAGTCACTTTAGAAATAGTAAAAACATTTAATTTACAAGTCGGAACAAAGTTACACATTGCAAATATTTTAGGTGTATCTGTAGGTGCATGTGTATGTTAGTTGGTAGTATGTTGTTTGCATGTGTGTGGGGTGTAAGGGTTATAGCATGAATGTATGCAATGTTTTGCTTGGGGCCTGTATAAATTGGAGGCTTTTACATGCAGTTTTATTTTTTTTCTTAATTACGGGAGGTGCCCTAACACCCTCCGCCATACGCCCTTGCGGCGGTTTGCGGGGTATTAAGTAGATGTAGATTTACCGTAGTACGATGGGTCTATTAATACATTATCAACCTAATCGCTAAAAAGTATTACGTACACGTACAGTACACGTTCGTACGTACAGTACAGGTTCCAGAAGGAACTACTATTAAAAAAATTCATCACTACGCACTTTTTAAAGTTTAATTCTAATTTCTTCCTTTAATTTAATTTAATTCTACTACCAACCAACCGGAAGCCAAGTAAAACTTTTTCAGCAATGTAGCAGCCCGCTAGTGAATCACCTGACTAGTTACCGAGTGTCGTTCTCCCCGTGCACAATAATCATTCCCCTACTCCTCTGCCAACTAATCTGGCGTCAGGCGGGCTTTTTGCAACATTGTGTTGATTCCCCCTCCTCCCAGCCAGCTAATTATCTAACTGGTTTTTATCTAATCTAATTATTGCTAATTTGTCAATATTACCAATCCTTCTTCTCCACTTCAAGGCTTGACCACATTTTGAGAGAACCTACGGTGATTCTTCTCCTGGACCATGAGGCCAAGCACAGGAATCGTGAGGCGAACGAAAGGCCCAGACAGCATTTCCCACGCGAAACTGTATACTCTTTTGTCATTAAGGGGGTGGATCACGGCGTACCAACGGGAGAAGTCATCCGCGGCCTGGAGAATGCGGAGGTTCTGGTGAATAAGTGCTGGAGGATCAAAAGCCACAGAACCCCAGCATACACAACGGTGCTGACCGAGGACGCGCATGTAGCACGCATCATTCTGGCCCTTAAAAGGGTATTGGTATAAGGAGACTGGTATCACTGCGAACCGTCGCATCCTCCTTCAGTAACCCGTAATGGATAAGTGTTCCACGGTGTCTTTTGTCAACATTCGGGGTGCTGCGCGGCAAAAAAAGGCCTCTTATAGAAAGGCACATACGGGCAAAGGGAGTTTCCATCACGGGGTTGGTGGAGACTAACCTTCACCCTCACTCAAAATGTAAAATTTCCCATTTTTAGGAATTCAGCACCCCGCGACTCATGCCACGATCCGGAGGAGTAACACTTCTTATCCGGGACGACATCGTTGCCAAGAGACTGCAGTTCCCGGAGCCGATGGAGGACAAAAACGAGGGGGTCCTCACACAAATAACCATTGACATAAAACAAATCAACATTGGAGTCCTGTACTCGAGGACACAGGACAGTCTCCCCACTAAGGCCCTTAAATACATAACCTCACTACGACAACCATACATTATACTTGGAGACCTAAACGCCCGTAGCCACTCCTTTCGCGACAACCTCACCAACACTAAGGGACAGGAACTGGAAAACCTCATTCAAAACAACAACATGATCCGTTTAGACATTGGGACACCAACATTTGTGGGCAGGGGTCCATCCTTTCCCGACCATGCCCTAGTTTCTCCGGACATTCTCCATCTTTGCGGCGACATTTCCGTCGGTGACTGCCTAACATCCGACCACATGCCATTCTCTTTTCCCTCCCTCCTTACCACCAAGGTACACAGCAAGAGCTACATTACAACAGACTACTCAAAAGTAGATTGGAAAGCCTTCAACACCAGAATCGGGAAGCACACGGAATCCATCAACACCCCTGCATCCACAGCAGGCGTCGATACAGCTGTGGACACCGTAGAAGAGGTATTTCGGGACGCAAGGCAGCACTTTCCCACAAAGAAGATAAACCCAACAGGTCCTCCACTACCGCAACACATTGTCGCCCTTATCAAGGGAAAAAGAAAACTCTACCGTGACTGGATAAGAACTAAAGATCCGGCATTGAAAACAGAGTGGAATCATTAGAAGAAAAATCACCCAGTACCAGGAGGTGGCTTGGGAGAATGAATGTCACACCCTGGACTACAGGAATGGCAGCAAATTCTGGAATAAATTCAAAATGCTCACGGAACAGAAAAGGAAAGAAGCCACGAGCCTCATTGTACCAGACAACACACCCACTGCGCTCCCTGAAGAAAAGGCAGAAGAGTTCCGGCGGGTACTGGCTACGATATACATGTACCAGCCAATGGAGGATAACCTGTTCGACGTAGACCATGCCCAGCAGGTAGAAAACCATCTGGCCTCACTACCCTACTCCCTGCTGCCTACATGCAATACAGAACCACAAATGGATGATATAAAGGGGACCTTCGATGCAGACGACCTCGCACACGCACGACCTTGGAGGAACACAGCCCCAGGTGAAGACGGGATCACCAGCCGGCAACTTAAGCACGCCCCATCATGCCAGCCTGCACACCTCAAAATATTCAACGCCATTATGGCTATGGGTTACTACCCAAAGAAATAGAGGAAAATGACAATGATTATGTTGCCAAAACCAGGAAAAGACGCCAAGGAAGCAAAAAAATTCAGACCAATCAGCCTCACCAGTAACCTTGGCAAGTGGTTCGAAAGAATTCTATTAAGAAGAATGGCAACCTCCTTCGAAAACAACGGAGTTCTGCCACAACACCAGCAAGGTTGCCGCCTAGGCAGGTCAACAGTCGACCCCCTAGCACTTCTTACTACGGAAGCTGCTGAAGCAATAAATCAGCGAAAATACACGGCGACCCTTTTTCTAGACATAGAGAGGGATTTTGACGAGTGGCACAAAAGACTCCTGTACAAGCCGTCAAAGATGCCAGGAATCACACCACAACTAATACAACTGATTAACATTTTTCTCTCCTATAGGGTTGCCAGGGTAGGAGTTGGCCAAACACACTCAACGCCATTTCATCCCACAGCTGTCGGTGCCTCAAGGCACAGTTATATATAAATCCCATCATGTGAGGATTACAGAACAATAAGTTTGATATCCCACGCAGCTAAAGTTCTTCTCAGGATCATCAACAAAAGAATTGAGAGTAAGAAAATGATTACTTAGGGGATGATCAGTTTGGGTTTAGGAAGGGAAGAGGTACGCGTGATGCCATTGCAGTAATGAGATCACTAATCGAGAGGAATATAGAATACAATCAGGACGTATTTGCCTGTTTTGTAGATTTCGAAAAAGCGTTTGATAGAGTGAATTGGGAAAAATTAATGCGTGTATTGCAGAAAATAGGAATGGATTGGAGGGACAGGAGACTGATCCGCAACCTGTACATGTCTCAGACTGCTCAGGTGCGAGTGGGGAACGGAGAGTCCGGATGGGCAGTGTTAGGAAGAGGCAGGAGAAGGCAGGGTTGTCCATTGTCACCGGTGCCGTTCAATGTATATGTGGAGGAAATGATTAAAGAGGCATGGGAAGAACTGGAGGTAGGAATGAAAGTCGGAGGGGAATTCGTAAAATCGGTTAGGTTTGCTGATGACCAAGCATTAGTTGCTCAGTCAGCCAAGGGGTTGAAAGCATTGTTCAGTGAATCGGAGGTTCAGTGCGATAAATATGGGTTGAGAATCAATATTAATGAAACAAAGGTTATGCGATTTTCCAGAAAGAAAAAGGCTAAGCTAAATATTATAATAGGCGGGGAAAAAATAGAGCACGTAGAGCAGTTTACATATCTTGGAAGTGTTTTGGACCAATATGGTCAAAGTGGTATGGACGTAGTAATAAACAAAGTGGTAATTGTACTTCCTTGTTACTTTTATTGACCTGTTATATAAATGTTATTCGTTAATTGTTACTGTTATTGTACAACTATTAGGATAAATGAACACCTTTTTGAATTGAATTGAATTCCGCCTCAAACTTTGTAGCCCCCTCTTCCTACTGTGTATATACAGGGTTCGTCCGGAAAATAAGTGTACTGAGCTCAGGAAAAAAATTATTACACTTTTACATATCTTAAGCTAATATTCCTCAAAATAGGACCCTTGTGAGTCGATACACTTGTTCCAGCGGCGTTCCCATTCCTGGAACGCTCCCGCGAAGGCATCATCGGGAACCTCTCGAAGACACGTCGTCACGGGCTCTTTGACGGCGTCCAAAGTCCCGTATCGCGTTCCTTTCAAAGTCCTCTTTATCTTCGGGAACAGAAAGAAATCCGGTGGTGTGTGGATTATTTTTGCAGTGATCCGCAAGTTGTGTCGCGATTTCCAAACGATTGAGTCTTTGATCATCACTGAGCACTTTCGGCACCAACTTTGCACAAATTTTTCGCATCTGTAATTGGTCCCTAATAATCTCGTGCACTATTGTTTTTGGCACATTACACTGCTCTGCTATCATCCGAACACTAAGACGACGATCAGAGTTCAGTACGTTGCGAACTTTTCGCACATTTTCGTCGGTGAGTGTCGTTGATGAGCGTCCAGGCCGTGGTTCGTCGTCGACCTCATCTCTGCCCTCCACGAACATCTTGTGCCACTAAAAGATCATGTTTCTGGACATTGCTGACTCCCCGTAAGCCTGGTTAATCATACCGACAGTTTCGGTAGACGATTTCCCAAGCTTTACCGCAAATTTGATGGAATAACGCTGCTCCAAAAACTTCGGCATCGCGTTCCGTGACGTGGGTCGAGCGTGGAGGTTCGCGTTAACAGAGCTCCTCACTACACCACAGCTCAGAGCCGACTGCCTTTTTCAGCGTCGCTTGCCAACATACCCCCCTCTAATCGCAGTCCGTCAGAGCGGTGCTGGGCGCACCTGGAGCGGCGGGAAAAATCAGTACACTTATTTTCCGGACGAACCCTGTATACTGTGCTTGACTTGCATTTTTACCTGATGATGTTATGCCATAGCGAAACCTAGGTCGTGAGAATTAAAAAAATTTAAGTGGAAAAGCCAAGTTGTTTAATATCCAAATGTAAGTATCTACGTCAATTGAAAATCATGAAAAACCATAACTGGCCTGTGTCCTTTACAGAGGCATAAGGCAGCGAAGAAAGTGGAACGTTACGTAGACGTGCGTGGTTAAAATGACACGAAATATTCGCCAAAACAATAAAAAAACACGCCTGGGGAGTGTGGCACTCGCAAGTCACTCGGGAATTGCGCCTTCTTTCTTTCTTTCCTTGCCACTTTGTGCCGCCAGGATAGATTCTCTCACTTACCGTCGGAAGGTTTCACATCAATGTGACTGCCAAAGGTAATGAATATTTATCAATTTCTTTCATATTTTCCTAAATAATTAGTTTTTGGCACTACTTCAGCAAACAAGAGCAGACTTCGGGATCGTTTCTCTTGGGAGCAGTGGCACGAATGAAACACCTGCGATTCTGAATGCTTCGGAAGCAAAAGATATTTTCGGGGGGTCGAAGTTTGAAATCCTATGGTTTAAAAATCTTTTGACTAATTTTAGGAATAAGTTTGACTTAGTTATTTTAAACTCATAATTTGAACATTAAAACACGTTTTACTCTCACCTTCGGCTCCTTGAACCTGCCCCAAATAAATTTAGCATTTTTTATCTGGGGTCTGATACAGATTTCCAAACAAATGTTGGTAATTAGTACGTTAACACCTCGTTATTTACATCTCCTCTCTTGTGCGCAAAGAGGTGTTCCTCACTTAGATACGTACTTCCTTCACCTGCTGTTAACATGATCTACAGAAATACACTGCAACTAAAAATTAAGGAAGACTAAAATTATTTTTGTTGCGTGCGTGGCGTGCGATGGCACATACCCTGGCGGTTGCTTGCCGAGTGCCATCGCAGAATAGATCAGAAAAAATAGAACAGGAGAACAACGGAGTGACGCGAGAGTTGAGAAGAGTCCATTCGCCGAAGATAGGAGAGGCAGTGCAAATGGACAGAAGAGAGAAAGTCTCCCTTCTGTCCATTGGCAGCACTCGCCGCCGCCGGCGGGAAGACTGGCGAAATAATCTACATCTCAATACCCCGCAGGTCACCGCAAGGGCGTGTGGCGGGGAGTGTTAGGGCACCACCCGTAAATTAGGAATAAGAACCGCATGCAGAAGCCACAAATTTATAGCCCATCATGCGCGAATCCATATGCCACCGTCGGTCGTGAAACGAAATATGACTCGAAACATTAATTGGCGGCCTTAACCTACGTCCTTCCATCCGTAGCTTCCGAAGAGTAGCAGTAGTAGACATATGGGAGGTCATTTGCCCCATTGACAAGCAACCTATTGGAACATAGGAAGTGGCGAAGAGGGCATAAACTACGAAATAGAGGGTTCAGCACTAACTACGGCCGAACAAGTTAAATATTTGGAGGTAGTCCTAACCCCACGCCTTTCATGGGAAGTACATATCAGGACAATATACGGATCCGTACTAAAGAAACTGGGCTTCATTAAACGGGTGGCGGGGAAATGTAATGAGAAAGTTAGAGAGAGGTGTTATTTTGCTCTAGTTAGACCACATTTGGAATATGCCGCAAGTATTTGGGTTCCTTGGGAGAAAATCTAGCAAAAAGAGTTAGATAAAGTCCAGAGAAAATCCGCCAGATTCGTGAAAAATATGTATGAAAAGAACACAAGTGTAAGAGGTCTCTTAGGGGATTTAGGCTGGGAGTCCCCTGAAATACGAAGAGAACAAGCCAGACTTAAGCTTTTAGAAAGATTCAGAACGAGCGAGTTTAACGATGACACAAAAGGAATTATAATGGCCCCACACTACCTAGGTAGATCAGGCCACAAAGATAAAATAAGGGAGATAGATTCCAATGCTCATTCTTCCCCAGAACAATCAGAAATGATAATAGTAAGAATCCGAAGTCCATTAAGAAATATTAAAAACATTTAATTTACAAGTCGGAACAAAATTAAAAATCGCTAAGATATTAGGTGTATCTGTAGGTGCATACGATGTTAGTTGGTAGTTTTTGTGCTTTCATGTGTGTGGGGTGAAAGGGTTTTTGCATGAATGTATATCATGTTTGGTTTTTGGACTATAAATTTAGTGGCTTCTGCATGCCATTTTTTTACTTTCTGAATGACGGGTGGTGCCCTAACACCCGCCGCCACACGACCTTGCGGCGGCTTGCGAGGTATTGAGCAGACGTAGATTAGGAATGGATGGGAAAGGAAGAAGTTTGGAGAGAAATCCGGCGTCGGCATTAGCCTACTATTGACGAAAGGCGCCAAGGGGTCCCATCCGACGTACATCGTACTCACTCAAAGTGCTCCCCACAAAGCACCTCAAGTAGGGATCGGGATACCACTGAAAAATATCTGTCATCGCCAGGATTCACACCCGGGTCCTCTGGAAGGGAAGCCAGTATATTAGCCACTGCACCATCCTGATCTCTTATCTCACGAATAACTGATTGTCAATCAAGGAACTCCATCAATTAGGTTCAAGCTACGTAATCATTAAGAGTCGATTTCGTTCTCATTCGTTAATCTTTCCTTTTACCTTAGATGTGCCTTTGATTAGGACGCCTCTTAAACGGTAATTACGAAAACCAATGATTAATTTCCATGACTCCCGGGGCAGACTGAATATGTATTGAGAGCAAACAGCCCAATTCACTTCACATATGTGGAGTGGGTGGAAGGCAACGGGAAACCAGCCACATTATTCTCCCTAGAATATGCAGCCTTGCATTCAAAAAGTGACACAATGGCTTTCCTCCCGGTAAAATATTCCGGAGGTAAAATAGTCCCCCAATCGGATCTCCGGGTGGGAACTACTGGAGGGGAACATCAGTCAAGTTGGGTAATGCAGGATAGGGATTGCCACTTGTCACCATCGGCGTCTAGGTAACAATTAGTTATACTCAATTGCGTGCACTTTCACTACTCTCCTGTGTGTTGTGTCAAAACCATTCCCGCATCACCGCATTGGAATGCCATTAAGTAATGTAGTGCTGTTTACAGTATTGTTTGCTCTGCTTCTGGTACCCTACATTTCCCCTTCCTTCCCTTGTCCCTCTCCGTGGGTGAGCCCTCTTTCTACCTGCAACGTTGGGCCAGATTCCTCACCTTAAGTAGGAGAGAGTTTTATGTAGCACGCTCTTGTGGTGGTGGTATTTCGCCTAGCTACTTACTAAAATCTAGCTTGCACGTTCCTGATAAATATCTTGCCGCATCCTGGGGTACAATTATTTGTTGTAGTTAAGCGTATGTACTTGCATGCTTGTGGAGTGAAGGGATGTAGATGTGTGTTTACATGCGCGTGGAATGATAAGATGTTACGATGAATGTGTGCACTGCTGTGGATTGGGGGTTGCATGTGTGTGTTGGTTTTGAATGCGGTATTTCTTTCTTTTTTCCTTTTTTGGGTGGTGACCTAACACCCCCCGCCACACGCCCTTGCGGCGGCTTGCGGGGTATTATGTAGATGTAGATGATGTAGATGGATATGGAACGTGAGATCATTGGGAGTGTGCGGGAAGTTGTGAAATTCCCATACGGAGATGGACAGATAGGGAATTGACATCCTAGGCGTGAGCGAGGCTAAGTGGACTGGGGCCGATGACTTCTACAGCGACGGATACAGGGTGATATACTCATGAGACGACCGGAGAATTGCAAGAGTGGGTATCATATTCAAGAATGAGTGGGGAAGAAGAGTAAATCGTGCTGGCAATACAGCGATAGGAAGAAACTTGGACACAGTTTGTCTAAATTATGCAAAAAGGAATAACAGATTTCATCCCTGTAAAATACGTTAAAGCAAATCGCGACCCCAGGTGGTACAACAAAGGCGTTAAAAAAGCCCTTCGAAAGCAGAGAATGTTACACTCTAGGGTAAAGAAAGCAGTCCTGAACTCATCACCCTTGGACAGTAAAGAGCTTTTGGACAAGTATAGATCCTCTAAAATTGAAACTAAAACACAATTACGTAGCGCTTTTCAAGACTTTAAACGTAAAGTACTCTGCGAGTATTTGAACACTGACCCAAAAGCTTTCTGGTCATATGTTAGGGAAGTAAAAGGGGGTCAACAAACCGTGGCTTGCTTAAGGGACTGCAACAATATCATTCATACCGACAGTGAGGGTAAAGCCAACATTCTAAACGAATTCTTCCAGAGCGTCTTCACGAACGATGTAGCCAACACGTATCCCCAAGAAACAATATATACTGAACCCATGGCAAAAATAACAGCGGACGAGCAAGGAATTGCCAAATTGCTCAAAGACATTAAACCAAACAAATCCCCGGGTCCCGAAAACATACCAGCTAGGGTGCTAAAACACTTAGGTCCTAACATCGCCCCGTATCTCGAACTTATATTTAACAAATCACTGACTGAGTGCAAAGTCCCTAAGAATTGGAAAACCGCGCAAATAACGTCTATTTTTAAAAGTGGTGACAGGGAGGACCCCAGCAATTACAGACCCATTTCTCTCACTTCTATATGTTGCAAAATCTTAGAGCAAATAATTGTCAGTTCCATAATGAGACATCTTGATAACATTAACTTTTTGAGTGACAATCAACACGGATACAGAAAAACCCGCTCATGCGAGACCCAATTAGGATTGTTCACACATGACTTACTTTTATCGGGTGAAAGTGGTAGGCAAGTGGATGCGATCTTTTTAGACTTTCAAAAGGCATTTGATAAGGTTCCGCATGGTAAACTCATCCATAAATTGAAGGGCGCAGGTATACACAAGGGGGCAATAAATTGGGTTGAAGACTTCCTTTCAAACCGGGAACAGAGGGTAGTCCTTGACGGCGCTAGTTCTACCAGCGTACGAGTAACCTCGGAGGTTCCTCAGGGAAGTGTTATCGGACCGTTACTATTCTTGATTTTTGTTAACGATCTGAACCGCGAAGTGAAAAGTAAGATAAGGATGTTCGCGGATGACACAGTGATTTATCGGGAGATATCTGGGGATGATGATCGTTTAATTCTAGCACGTGATTTAAATAGCATTAATGAATGGTGTTCAAAATGGGGATTGCCTTTAAATCTTAATAAATGTTCGGTGGTAAATTTCTTTAAAAGATCCACGGGATTAGTTTACAAATTAGCTGGAGTTGACCTTGAAGTAGTTGATACGGTGAAATACCTAGGTGTTACATTCACTAAAGACTTAACTTGGGGGACCCATATACGTAAAGTCTGCGGGCAAGCATATAAAAAATTAGGATTTATTAGACGCATTGTCGGCAGAAGTGACTCCAAGGTCAAGGAACGTTGTTATCACGCTCTTGTAAGGCCCCATTTAGAATATGCATGTAGCGTATGGGATCCGTGTGAAAAAGGCCTCATTCGGGAAATTGAGAAGGTCCAACGCCGGGCAGCTCGTTTCGTGGAAAACTGTTACGATAAAACGAAAAGCGTCACTGAAATGCTTATAGAGTTGGGATGGGAATCATTGGAAGAAAGACGACTCAATGCTAGGTTAAACTTACTAAATAAATTCAGATCCGCATGTTTCAGCACCGAGGTCTCGAAAATTATTCGCGCTCCAACATACATTGGTCGCTTGGATCATGTGTACAAAATTCGGGAAATAGATGCCAGGACTAGCAGACTCAAGGACTCCTTCTTCCCACGGACAATACGGGATAACAACTGTAGGGTCACACTCGGAGATAACAAAAATGCCACTTGCCACCCTCGGCGTCTAGGTAACAATTAGTTAAACTCAATTGCATGCACTTTCACTAACCTCCTGTGTGTTGTGTCAAAACTCTTCCCGCATGCCATTAAGTAATGTATTGCTGTTTACAGTATTGTTTTCTCTTCTTTTGCTACCCTAAATTTTCACTTCCATCCCTTGTCCTTCTCCGTGGGTGTGCCCTCCTCCCACCTGCAGCGCTGGGCCAAATTCCTCGTCTTGAGTAGGAGAGATTTTTCTGCGGAACGTTCTTGTGGTGGTGGTAATTCGCCTGGCTACTTGATAGAAACTAGCTTGCACGTTCGTGATTAATTTCTTGCCGCATCCTGGGGTAAAATTATTTGTTGTAGTTAAGCGTATGTACTTGCATGCTTGTGGAGTGAAGGGAGGTAGATGTGTGTTTGCATGCGCGTGGAATGATGGGATGTTACGATGAATGTGTGCACTGCTGTGGATTGGGTTTTGCATGTGTGTGTTGGTTTTGAATGCGGTATTTCTTTTTTCCTTTTTTGGGTGGTGACCTAACACCCCCCGCCACACGCCCTTGCGGCGGCTTGTGGGGTATTATGTAGATGTAGACGTAGATTCAATTGATAAGATTAGAAGGAGAGCCTACAGACACAGTGATAGTCCAGGTGTATATGCCAACATCCAGCCACTCAGAAGAGGAAAAAGAAGATGTGTACGAACAACTGGAAGAGGTTCTAGGAACAGTGAAAGGGAAGGAAAACCTCATCATAGTGGGTGATTGGAACGCTGTGGTCGGCGAGGGGCGAGAGGGAAGCAGCGTGGGTTCTTTCGGATTGGGAAAACGAAACGCTGCGGGAGAGAGACTGATTGAATTCTGCAACGAGAAAAGCATGTTAGTGGTAAACACCATCTTCGATCAACATCCGAGAAGAAGATATACATGGAAGATGCCCGGAGACTAAGGACGATATCAAATAGATCATCTCCTTGTTAGGAGGAGATACAAGAACCAAGTTAGGAAGTGTAAGAGCTACCCCGGCACAGATATAAATAGCGATCACAACCTGGTGATCATGGGCAGCAGACTGCAATACAAGAAGGTGAAGAAAGAGACACAACAACCCAGACGGAACACAAAAATACTGGAAGAAAAGAGCGCAAGACAAAAGTTCACCGCGGCCATTGAAAGAGAAATAGAAGGAAATAATGGAAATACCAGCACAGACGATCGATGGAAAGAAATGAAGAATATAATTACCAAAGCTGCAGATGATCTCCTTGAGAGTAAGGCAGAAATATCTAAGAATCCATGGATAACAGCTCAAATAAGAGATCTCATAGACGAAAGAAGAAAATACAAGAATCCAAGAAACGAGAGTGAAGAAGGCCTCTATAAACAGTTGCGGAACGAGATAATACGAGAGTGCAAGAAGGCAAAGGAAGAATGGATAGAAAGTTGCTGCGAGGAAATTAATGACAACATGAAAAGGGAAATAGCGAGATGGCTTATAAACTAGTGAAGAGGCGATTCGGAGAAAGGAAAACAAAATCGCAAAACATCCGAGCCGCTAATGGAAAAATACTAATAGATGATGACGACATAGGGAATAGATGGAAAGAATACATTGAAGTACTCTATCAAGCTCCCAAACCACTAGAAGATGGCTTAATTAACGAGGAAAGCATGATAAGTAAAGACGATCGGGGTCCTAAGATACTAAGAAGTGAATTCGAGCGAGCCGTGGCAGACCTGAGAAACAATAAGGCACCAGGAGTTGACAAAATAAACGGAGAAATAATCAAGGCACTCGGGGTAAAAGCGAAGGATGCCCTCTTTGGAATAATCAAAGATAGCTAAGACAGCGGAAAGATACCAGAAGACTTTGAGAAAAGTATAATGATTGCAATACCAAAGAAACCGAAAAAAGATAAATGCGAAGAACACAGAACATTAAACCTTGTGATTCAAGTATCAAAAATCCTTACTAAGATAAATAGCTGAAGAATAGAAGGAAGGATAAAAGAAAACCTCTTGGAAAACCAATACAGGTTCATGAAAAAAAGAGGAGCAAGAGAGGCAATTCTCAACTTGAGAGTTCTGGCCGAAAAAACGAGACAAGTAAATAAGACATTATACCTGGCATTCAGGTACTTGGAGAAGGCCTTCTACAACATCGAATAGAACAAGATGTTCAAGATACTAGAAGCACTTGGATTGTACTACAATGACAAAAGAATTATCGATAACCCCAAAGCTTTCTGGTCATATGTTAGGGAAGTAAATGGGGGTCAACAAACCGTGGCTTGCTTAAGGGACTGCAACAATATCATTCATACCGACAGTGAGGGTAAAGCCAACATTCTAAACGAATTCTTCCAGAGCGTCTTCACGAACGATGTAGCCAACACGTATCCCCAAGAAACAATATATACTGAACCCATGGCAAAAATAACAGCGGACGAGCAAGGAATTGCCAAATTGCTCAAAGACATTAAACCAAACAAATCCCCGGGTCCCGAAAACATACCAGCTAGGGTGCTAAAACACTTAGGTCCTAACATCGCCCCGTATCTCGAACTTATATTTAACAAATCACTGACTGAGTGCAAAGTCCCTAAGAATTGGAAAACCGCGCAAATAACGCCTATTTTTAAAAGTGGTGACAGGGAGGACCCCAGCAATTACAGACCCATTTCTCTCACTTCTATATGTTGCAAAATCTTAGAGCAAATAATTGTCAGTTCCATAATGAGACATCTTGATAACATTAACTTTTTGAGTGACAATCAACACGGATACAGAAAAACCCGCTCATGCGAGACCCAATTAGGATTGTTCACACATGACTTACTTTTATCGGGTGAAAGTGGTAGGCAAGTGGATGCGATCTTTTTAGACTTTCAAAAGGCATTTGATAAGGTTCCGCATGGTAAACTCATCCATAAATTGAAGGGCGCAGGTATACACAAGGGGGCAATAAATTGGGTTGAAGACTTCCTTTCAAACCGGGAACAGAGGGTAGTCCTTGACGGCGCTAGTTCTACCAGCGTACGAGTAACCTCGGAGGTTCCTCAGGGAAGTGTTATCGGACCGTTACTATTCTTGATTTTTGTTAACGATCTGAACCGCGAAGTGAAAAGTAAGATAAGGATGTTCGCGGATGACACAGTGATTTATCGGGAGATATCTGGGGATAAGGATCGTTTAACTCTAGCACGTGATTTAAATAGCATTAATGAATGGTGTTCAAAATGGGGATTGCCTTTAAATCTAAATAAATGTTCGGTGGTAAATTTCTTTAAAAGATCAACGGGATTCGTTTACAAATTATCTGGAGTTGACCTTGAAGTAGTTGATACGGTGAAATACCTAGGTGTTACATTCACTAAAGACTTAACTTGGGGGACCCATATACGTAAAGTCTGCGGGCAAGCATATAGAAAATTAGGATTTATTAGACGCATTGTCGGCAGAAGTGACTCCAAGTTCAAGGAACGTTGTTATCAGCTCTTGTTAGGCCCCATTTAGAATATGCATGTAGCGTATGGGATCCGTGTGAAAAAGGCCTCATTCGGGAAATTGAGAAGGTCCAACGACGGGCAGCTCGTCTCGTGGAAAACTGTTAGGATAAAACGAAAAGCGTCACTGAAATGCTTATGGAGTTGGGATGGGAATCATTGGAAGAAAGACGACTCAATGCTAGGTTAAACTTACTAAATAAATTCAGATCCGCATGTTTCAACACCGAGGTCTCGAAAATTATTCGCGCTCCAACATACATTGGTCGCTTGGATCATGGGTACAAAATTCGGGAAATAGATGCCTGGACTAGCAGACTCAAGGACTCCTTCTTCCCACGGACAATACGGGATAACAACTGTAGGGTCACACTCGGAGATAATAAAAATGCCACTTGCCACCCTCGGCGTCTAGGTAACAATTAGTTAAACTCAATTGCATGCACTTTCACTAACCTCCTGTGTGTTGTGTCAAAACCCTTCCCGCATGCCATTAAGTAATGTATTGCTGTTTACAGTAATGCGGTAATTCGTTTTTCCTTTTTTCCCGGCTTGCGGGGTATTATGTAGATGTAGATGTAGATGAATCAGGTTACAACAATGCAAACGAAAAACGGGAGAAAAATAGAAGCCAAAATAAACAAAGGAGTAAGACAAGGATGCGACCTCTCACCAGCAACATTCAACGTATACCTGGAAGAGGGAATAAAAGAAACACAAGAATTGGGTATCCAAGGAGTCGAGGTAAATGGAGAAGAAATCAACGTGCTCCGGTTTACAGATGACATTGCAGTAGTGGCGGAAACGCGAGAGGACCTCCTAAGGACCTCTAAGTGCTATGGATCAAGTGCTGAGTTCAAATATAATATGAACATTAATAAGAGGAAAACTAAAATCCTAGTGTGCGGAAGAGAGAAGCTGAATGCAGATAACACAATTCGAGGGGTGAAACTAGAACAAGTGAAATCCTTCATCAACCTGGGCAGCAGCACAACATGGGATGGAAGAAGTTCGACCGACATCAAGCGAAGAATAGCCCAAGCTGAGAACGAATTCATGAAGAAGAGGCAATTACTATGTTCAAAGAACCTAAGGCTGGAAACAAGGAAACAATTCGGCAAGACTTTCTTGTGGAGCATGGTACTCTATGGTTTCGAGACTTGGAACATTGGAAAAGTGGACCAGCGAAGAATAGAAGCCTCTGAAACATGGTGCAATGCTGAAGATTAAATGGACAGACAAAGTAAGGAACGAGGAAGTATGTAGAAGAGCATAAGAGGATAGAACCATATGGAGAACTCTAAGGGAAAGAAGAAATAGATGGATTGGACACACATTAAGTCACAATGGATTGATTAGGAATATAATGGAAGGGAAAATGGAAGGAAAGATTCCACGAAGAAGACCAAGAAACATGTGCATAGGGCAAATTAAGAAGGACGTAAAACAGACAAGGTATCAGGAATTGAGAGAACTGACATTAAATAGAGGCGAATGGAAGGCGGCAATAAACCAATCCTAGGATTGAAATACTGATGATGATGATATGGGGAGTGGAGTGGCCGTTTTGTGACTTCTATACGATATCAGCACCAGCTACCGGTTAAAATTTTACGTGGCTAATAGTGTAACTGGCTGACCGTAGCCACAAAACTAGTATTCATATCATTAAATAAGGTCAAATCTAAATATAAAACGCCACGATGAAAATAATACCGGGGAAGCTGTTGGAACTCTGTCCATGCAAGCCACCGCTGGAGCAACGTTAGGAAGGGGTTGTTTATTCTCTTACGTAAACCACACTACTTTTGACACAAAACATTTTCCCCACAATACAGTCGGATACCATTATTCGGATCCATTATCGTTCGAGGGAACATATGACACCTTAAATCTCTCTCTTCTACCCAGGCTCTCTCTAGTTTTATTGACATGATCTCTCTTACCCTAACACGATGGAGCTGATAATACATTATCAAACTTATTGCTAAATAGACATCCTTGCAATTCATGATTTAATCTTCGCTCCGTGAGTACCCCTTCTCTTATAATTTTGACACACCAGACATAAAAACGTTTTACAAATGTAGCTCCTCGACGAAACGTACAGTTGTTGACTCCACTTTGTGGAAACTTTCTATATTGCAAAGAAATCATAATTAAAAGTCGTGATTTCCACAGAACTATTTTTATTCGCCTGATCAAGCTTTCAAACGCTTCGTGTCATCTTCTGGCCATCATTGACATTTCGTCCCCTCTTCAGACCTGAGGATGGCACTGAGTGTTGAAACCCGGGTCTTGCGAATAAAAACAATTAGTGGAAATCACAACAGCTAATTTTCATTTCTCTCCAAAATAGCCCTTTACATTGCGTGACATCCAATTCGCAAACTCACTTCTTTTCCAATTTCATTCATATCGACAGCCAAACTTGTGCCAATGATTACCATACGCCATCCGGATTTTACATTTGGCACCTGAATTATCTGTTGGGAACACTAAATATTGCTTCGTGTGTGGTTACTCACCTATCAGTTGTAGTCGGAGAACACCTGGGCAGTCTGAAATAAGAAAAAAATATTAAAATAGTACACAAATATTAAGTCCGAACAATTAATGCAATTCTACCCCGTCCCTCGTACCATCTGATAATTAATTAATGCTAGGCGTGCAGCCCGCCACATCTATATGAGGACAATCAAATTACACATACGTATACAAAAACGTACATTACACCTTGCGAGCCACCGCTAGGGTGTTAGGCAGAGGGTGATTACACATCACACTACTTTAGACGCAAAACACTTTATCCCTCTCGAATGGTCGGAAAACGTTACAACGAACCGTTATCGTTCGTGGGAAATATGGCAATTTAATTCCGTATATCTATTCTACACTTTATCCCTCTAATTTTATTTCAACTAGTTCTCCTACGTAATACGGTGGCGCTAATAATACAATTTCTAAGTCATCGCTAAAAAGACCTCGGTCCATTCCTAATGCAGAGAACGTAAACTGTACACGATACCGTACCTACGGTCGTGAAGCAATGGAAAAAGAAAAATAAGACATCGTAAACTTGATTGGCACTGGGTTTTTTAAGGGGGGGAGGTAAAAACAAAGTTACAAATTGGGGAAAGAAGGGAAAAAATTTTCTAGGCACTTACCTACTATATTCCTTAGTATATCTGTGCGTCATCTGTGTGACTAAGGGGTCATTGATATAGGAAGAATCCTTTCAAACCCTGAACGAGTGACTGAATGAAATTCACACAGGTCTAATACACCCGAATGATTGAGTGATGACGGACGTGAACTTGGGTCCTTCTTTTTTTATTTTAATTTTGTTTTTAATTAATTTTCATTCCTGTGTCAGTGCAATGGGTCCCTGGCAAAGGAGATATCCTTGCAAACCCTGAGTGTGGACGCGATTCACGAGAGTGACGGTTATTCCTTAACGCACTCTAGTGATAGAGAGGTTGTAAGTTTGTTTCCTTATTCATTAATTTTGCATTGTTTGTGTGTGATTGAGGTACACGAGGGTCACTGTTTCTCAAGCACACCCGAGTGACCCACTGTATGTTTTCCATTTTCCCTCACTTCTCACTTTGTTTTTACCTCCTCCCTGTATTAATCTAGTGCCAATCAAGCTTACGGTCTCGGCTACGCAAACTGTAATTTAACATTCGTCCCCGGTGAATACATCCTCTAATACTTTGGATACGATACTAAGTTTATCATAACAACGTTTTACAAATATAGCTCCTCGGCGCTACACGCGATACAATTCGGCAATCAACCCAACTTCGTGAGGATCCCATATACTAGAAGCATATTCCAATTGAGGCCCAACGAGCAAAATATAACATATCTCTACAGGTATGACTTTCCATCACATTTACCCAGTACTCTTGTAATTAATCCTAATTTTTTTCTAGTTTGTCATGGCACGTGTTTCATCCAGGAGAGGTCGTATGGGAAGGCAACGCCTAAGTGCAGCAACATAAATTGCTCATTTGATTTGAGAATTTCCTTCCAATCATTAAGTTACGTTGCCTCACCATGAAGTTAATCAAGCCTACACTTTCTATTTCGGTATTTCAATTGCAGGAGGCATTCTGGAGTTAACTACTCCTACAATGCAACCATTTCAGAGCGTAAAAATCATTCGCCTAGACCAGGATTCGAATCTGGATACCTTCATACCGGGTGCCTTCCTTCATACCAGTTAAGCAACCAAGATGTCATCTTACATTTCCATATCTCCGGACGTTGAGGGATCCGGGTTTGATTCCCGATCAAGGCGCATGATTTTAGCACTCTGAAAATGTTGTAAGTTGCCATCTCGATATACCCCGACGTTTCTTGGAACTACTCCTGTTAAATTAATTCATCGTTACGGACTTTTCAAGTTAACGTATTCTAAGGACTAACTGTTGCACCAACGCAGTGAAAGGTTTGTTCAAAAAAATGAGACCGTTGACATAACTACTTGATTTTATTAGTCACCCTTTAACCTTGCTTATCTCCCTTAAAATAGAGCCCTTGGCTTCCAATAATTCGCTGCCAACATTTTCCAGCTTTCGAATGCCGCCTGTAAAGCTTCTTTTGGGATAGCCCTCGAAGTATGCTGTGCAATTTTGTTGGATGTTTTCAAATCGGCGTCCTTTCAAGGTGGATTTCAAATTAAGGAAGTGGGATGAATTCCGCGGGAGCAAGACCCGGAGAATAGGGTGGCTTGTGGTTCAGGCGGTTCGCTGTTTTTGGCCAAAAACTTGGTAACAATCAATGAATAATGTGTGTGCCGGCGCATTTTTTGTAGCCCTTCCACATATTCCCCGTACATGTTCACGCAGGAGAGGTAGTGAGGGAAGGCAACGCCTAAGTATTTAATCGAGCCTGCACCCTCTATATACTTCGGTAATCCTGATGCAGTAGGCGCTCAGGATGGAACAGCTCTTATTCCAAAAATACATCATTTCGGACTTTATAAAAATTACTTTGGATTGCCAAGTGTGAAACCAACATTGAATTAGCCTCAACTGCTAAGTAACTTTATCCTCAGGGTTACAGATATCTCTGAAACAAGTGTGTAGTTAAAAAATAAGCGTATCTTACTATTTATCATGGAGTTAATGTCTTTATCGTAGAGAAGGAATAAAAAGGAGGTCCGACCACACTTCCCGGGGGAACACCTGAAGTGGCTTCTACCGCACTAGAGCTAACTCCATCTATGACTACCCTTGCATGCGAACATTCACAAAGTCTTTAATCCAGCCCCAGATATATTTACTTGTGCCATATGCTTCTCTTCGTAAATTTCGAAAAAGCGTTTAATAGAGAGAATTAGGAAAAACTAAACAGTATATTGCAGAGAATAGGAATGGATTGTAGGGACAGGAGGCTAGTCTGCAACTTGCACGTGTCTCAGACTGCTCAGATGCGAGTGGGGAACGGAGAGTCCGGATGGGCAGTGTTAGGAAGAGGGGTAAGGCAGGGTTGCCCATTGTCACCGCTGCTGTTCAACGTATATGTGGAGGAAATGATTAAAGAGGCATGGGAGGAACTGGAGGTAGGAATGAAAGTCGGAGGGGAATTCGTAAAATCGGTTAGGTTTGCTGATGACCAAGCATTAGTTGCTCAGCCAGCCAAGGGGTTGCAAGCATTGCTGAGTGAATTGGAGGTTCAGTGGAATATATATGGGATGAGAATCAATATTAATAAAACAAAGGTTATACGATTTTCCAGAAAGATAAAAGCTAAGGTTAACATTAAAATAGGCAGGGCAAAAATTGTGCAGGTAGAGCAGTCAACATATCAACGTATCTCGGGAGTGTTTTGGACCAAAGCGGTCGAAGCATTAGGGACGTAAGGAGAAGAATTGTGCTAGGCAAAGAGCCTTTCACAAGGAGGAGAGAGCTGATGACGGGGACGTTGAGAAGGGGTGTTAAGAAAAGAGTCGTAAAAACTTTGATATGGAGCGGCGGGAAACGTGGTCATTGAGGCAGGATGATAGACGCAGATTGGAGGCCTTTGAAACGTGGATGTGGAGAAGAATGGAGAAGGTGAAAAGGACCGAAAGGAAAATTAATGAGGAAGTACTAGGGGAGGTGGATGAGGAGGGGGTTTGTTGAGATAAATGCTATGGAGGTAGGAAAAATGGATGAAAGGCGTATTGAGCGGCAGTGGGATTTTGAAGACGGTAATAGAGGGGAGAATGTTAGGCAAACGAGGAAAGGTCAGGAACAGGATAGGGATGTTTTGACGGGATGAAGTGAGAAAAGAAGTACACAGAGATGAAGAGAGACCTAATGTAGAGTACGTTGTTGGATTGGGTTTTGTTTGGAGTTAAAAAATATTTATTTGAGAGTTGTGTCCAGCCAAAAACCTACCTTAACCGGTAGATTACCTTAGAATAGTACATATGCTTCTGGCTTTATGAGTATTTTACCATGAGGTACTTTGTCAAAAGCTTTCTTAAAATCTAGAGAAATCGCGTCCAATAGAATTTCTCTCTCCCGAAGTAAGAATATCATGTTGGATCGTAGTCTTCCGTGGCGTTCAGGATTCGTGGATGTCTCCACTTTTCGGGTTCCCGCCGCGTTGGTAGTCATGCTTTGCGACAGTTTCGCCTGGATTCCACCAGGCGTCTTCAGGTCGATATCATTTTGGTTGCGCTTATATAGCCCTTGCTCTCTCGCTGCTGCGTTGTGATTGGCTGGTTTCTGGAACACTCTCTTCCAGGCGTTCGTCAGGTGGTAACCGTCTTCCCGGTTGAAATTTCTCGGCGTTTTTGTGATCTCAATTGATTCTCTAATCAGCCGAGGATAGTATCTTCTTTCCTTGGCGATTATCTCGGCTTCGTCAAATTTGATCTCGTGTCCGGGTTCGCTCCAGGCATGCTCGGCGACTGCTGATAGGCTGAATTTCTTCCTCTTTGTTGTCCTCTTGTGTTCTTGAAGGCGGGTCTTCATGGACCTGCATGTCTCGCCGATATACGATTTGCCGTAAGAGCAAGGCACGCGGTACACACCTTCGTGTGGACCGGGTGCCTTGTACCCACCTTTCACCAACCTATAGACTGTCCAAATACTTAGCACAGTCACTTCAACCTTACGTCGGACAAACCTCATCTTTCGTGAGAGACTCCACTCATTTCATCGAAATATTGAAGAAGATTGCTATCAGCCCCAACGACATCTTAGTCAGCTTCGACGTTGCATCACTCTTCACATACGTCCCAATTCAAGAATCGGTGGACATCATCAAAGAGCTCACAACATCCGGTATTCCAGAGGATCATCCGCAGCTGATAGAGTACTGCCTACGGAACTCCTACTTCCTTTGGAGCGGGAGTTTCTTCGAACAACGCGAAGGAGCGGCAATGGGCTCACCCCTATCCCCGGTGATAGCAGACATTTATATGGAAAGATTCGAACAAATGGCGATCAAATCCCACGATAAGAAACCCAAGTTATGGCTAAGATACGTGGACGACACGTTCGTAATTTGGCCACATGGACCTGAAGAACTGCAGAGATTCCTGGAGCACCTCAACTCTCAGCATCCGGCAATACAATTCACTATGGAGACCGAAAAAGAAAACCAAATCCCGTTTTTGGACATAATTGTGAAGAGGAGGACCAACGGGAGTATCTGGCACTCAGTATACAGGAAGGCCACCCATACTGACCGCTACCTGAACGCCCACTCATATCATCACCCGTCCCAGAAGGCATCACTCGTGGCAACACTCCTGCTTCGCGCATACAAACTTTCGGATGCAGAATCATTGGCCAAGGAAAAGGAACATTTGATGACGGCACTGAAGATGAATGGATACGAAGAAGAATTGGTCCTGAAAAGGACCGCTAAATTGGAAAAAACGCCACCAGACACCCGACAAGGAGAAACATCAAACTGAAAAGCCAGGAACCTATGCCATCATCCCCTACGTCGCCGGCACAAGCGAAAAGATCTCGAGGGTCCTGGAGAAGAAAGACATAGTCACAAGATTTAACTGCGTGACAAAAATAAGCCAGATAATTCCAAGGCCCAAGGACAAGATCCCGAAAGGTCTTCTCGAAGGTGTGTACCGCGTGCCTTGCTCTTACGGCAAATCGTATATCGGCGAGACATGCAGGTCCATGAAGACCCGCCTGCAAGAACACAAGAGGACAACAAAGAGGAAGAAATTCAGCCTATCAGCAGTCGCCGAGCATGCCTGGAGCGAACCCGGACACGAGATCAAATTTGACGAAGCCGAGATAATCGCCAAGGAAAGAAGATACTATCCTCGGCTGATTAGAGAATCAATTGAGATCACAAAAACGCGCGAAACTGTCGTCAAGCATGACTACCAACGCGGCGGGAACCCGAAAAATGGAGCCGTAAGAATATCATGAACAAAAAGCGCAAGTTTTGTCTCACAGGTTCTATCCTTTTGGAAACATCGCTGATTTTATCATTTGAACCCTTGGCTGCCGACCCAGCAACTATATGTTTTATGTCCTTGCATGAAATGGACATGAGGGAAATAGTGTTGTACTTTCTCGGTCCCTACTTCTCTCCGTTTTTAAATATTGGTGATACGTTAGCCGTTTTCCAATCTCGGAGAAAAAGTGATCCACTAGCGATTTCTTAAATATGATTTCTAGCATCTCCGACGCTAGTTGCTTAAATATACAAGCGGGTAATTGATCGGGCCATGAAGATTTATTAGGGTAAATGTGATTAAAAAAACATTCAATTCCATTGTTTTAAATAATTTTTACTATTTTGGGCCTTGGTTGGCCTGCACGACTACGTAAGCTAGCGTAAACAATTGGTGACAACGCTTTAAATGAAGGTATTTAATAAGTTGGTCTTTACCCAATTCTTTATTACCCTTTCCCCCCTTTATCGCTTTTGACGGAATTAACTGGAGACATTTTCCCGAATCTCGCCGATAGAGGACCAAAATGCAAAAGGGATTCTCATTTATTTTCAGGTAATATTTTCCTTCTGAATTCACTTAAGGCTTTCCGAAATTCCTTCTTTCCATTCGCCCTAGATAACTTGTCATCATAACTAATCTCATTCCTTTTGACGCTAGGCATGTCGTTCCTCATATTTTTCATCTGGGCGAGACATATCCTCTGATGTCTTAGCGATTTCTTAACGCCCACGTTGCACCATATAGGCTCCGCGTTTTCTTTCAATAGTTTACGGGGAGTAAACCTGATGGCTGCTGAGCGCGTGGTTTCAAGGCAGTGATTCCACGTATGCTCCGTAGTTCGACGATAAATACCTTACTTAAAATTTGAAAATGAACTCTCTGGCATGCATTTTGAGGCGATCGTCGCCTATAATAGTAGATTTTCCTTCTGAGCTCCTTAGCGACGCAGAAATATCTGTATCAATAGTTACTGATACTTTATCGGTGTAATTAATCCAACATAAGTCTACCTGTACATCACTTAACGCACGCACCATCCCGAGTGAGAAGTACTATATTTAAAATTTCCCACAAATATCAATTATCGTTTTCGTACATGTGAATATTTTGGCAATCTGCTTGTTTGTGAGTAAATATGTGCAAACTCAGGGAGCTCTAACACAGGGGAATACATTAACTGCGCTGAAAAAAGTCAGTTTTCTTCCTCGTTTCGTGCCACCGACCTCGATTTGTTTTTTCTCATGACTGTTGTTGACAGATTGCTGTTGACACAAAATGCGTACTATATCCGCCCTAGCGCCGTCGGACAATGTGATTCTGATCCCTTATAGTTCGTGGGGAAAATGGCATCTTTATTCTACCCATTCCACATTATATCTCTCTAATTTTATTGACGTGAACTCTCCTACTCCAGTAAGATAGGGCTAACAATACATTTCACCATCGTCGCTAAAGATATTTTGTAGCTTCCGAGAGTTCACGTCAAATGGGATGTCATGAGGAATTGAAGAAAATCACGACACTGTAGGGATTAGTTTTCAAAATTTCCACTTTCATTCCCGTTCATTAAAGCTGCTGTTTATATGGACGCTTGAGGTCCCGATTTGACTTCAGTTCATGGAAAAGTCATTCGCCTTGGTGGGAGTCGGATAAGAAACATCGATGTATTTTATTTATCGTTATTTATTCCATCATCACATTTTCAATAATAGGTTGTTCTAGTTGTCATTGACATAACATATTTTAAAGCTCAAATGTAGTTTTTTACAGAAAATTTGTGGTTAAATTATGCTCATAGTATCCACAGTGTAATTAATTTCTCCGAACGTCAGTAAAGATGAATGCAGATATTGAAACAAGTGCAATAGCTTCAGAGTGGGACCAAATGAACTAACTTATAATTAGCAGGAAAGATTGCATTCAATTTATTCACTTGTTAATGATTAATATAGTACTTTAAAATATTGACATAGGATTTAAAAATTACATTTCTTATTTCAAATCAAAAACGAAAATCAAATCACGCCCAGTAACTGTTCGTTGAATAGCCCTATTCATCCTAACTGTGTGACCTTCCGGTTGTTGCCCGTCAAAAAGTTATCTGACACAAGTGACCACTGCTGACTGGTATTTGTAAGATGTGCCCTTTTATTGATGATTTCACATTGCTAACTTACACTTAATTAATACATTGGGAAAAAACGTTGCATTCATTTAATAAATTCCTTAATCACAGCTTCTTGGACTATTTTCGTCAGTCAGCAGTCAATCTGAACCCAACTTTTATTAATGGCGCCTGGGATAAGAGATAAAACCGATGAATTGAGTTCGGGTGATTAAGGAAGGAGTCTAACTGCCGGTTGGTTCCCGTCCATAGGCATAGAATATCGTCCACGTAACGAAACCAATAACCTACGTTTTTGTTAGACTCCTTCCTTAATCACCTGAACTCAATTCAGCGGAATATTTCCTTCTCCATGGAAAAGGACCTCAATGGCACTATCAACTTCCTCGACTTATCAATTACATTAAGGGAAAACAGACACGAATTTGAAATTTATAGAAAATCCACTTATACAGACCATATAATTTCTAACGATTCCGCACACCACTTCTCTCACAAACACGCGGCCCTCCACTCCATGATTCACCGCCTCCTACACATCCCCCTTTCCCCCAAAAACTTCAATATGGAACTCCTCACAATTACTAGCATAGCTACCAACAATGGTTACAACCCTAAGCTAGTTGACACATTACTGCGGAAAAAACAAAAATCAATGGCCTTAAAAAATATTTTCGTTTCACAGCCCGCAGTATCTAAGGACTTCAAGTGGTGCTCCATTCCATTTCTGGGGGATATTTCATATAGAATTTCCAACTGCCTACCCACCTCACTCAAAGCAACCTTCTACTCACCCGTAACCCTCTCCAAACTCCTAGCCAATGGAAAAGACTCCCAAGACAATCTTCACAAATCAGGCATTTAAAAACTGAAATGCAACGATTGCAATAGTGTTTATGTCGGCCAGACAGGTAGGAACATCAAGGTACGAGTCAAGGAACATGCGAGGTGTCACAAAAATCAGAACACCAACTCTCTCTTCGCCAAGCATTTATTGGAATTCGACCACAGCAGTGACTTTGTCCCGGAGATATTACACATACTCCCAAAAGGATTAAAAATGGACGCTCTCGAGCAATTAGAGATAAGAAGGCACTTAGCAAACCCTAACACGACCCTTTGTAACGAGCAATTGTTCCCATACCCCTCCCCACTCCTCTCCGAGAAACTAGCCCGGAAATGGGCAAAACAACCCGTCAACGAACCTGAGGACCCCCACCCCTCTCAGGCCCCTCCGCCCCCCCCCCGCCCCCACTCGGTCCTGAGGGTATACTACCTTGAACAAAAAGTTCCCCGAATAACCACCGTGTGGCGCTCCCATCGTTCCGATTTAAGTTCTGTTTTTTTTGTTAAATTGGTACATCTGTTGTTGATATTCCCTTTAAATCTTAGTGTCATAACTTGACATTTGCAAAAGTTACGTAGCCAAGAGTACATCTATCTCTGTGTGTGTTGGCGATTTTTTACAATTGCAGAAATGGATTTAAATTTGCAACAACGAACTTGTATTAAATTTTGCGTAAAAACGGATTTAGTGGCGCACGGACGTTGGAAATGTTGGAAAAGTGTTTCGGCAACGATTCTCTAAAAAAAAACGGTCGTTTACCAGTGGCACGAGCGGTTCAGAAGTGGTCGTGAGTCAATCGAAGATGATGAACGCAGTGGCAGACCATCGACATCGAAAGTCGGTGAAAAAATTGATAAAGTAAAAGAAATGTTGGTCAATAACCGCAAATTAACCATCAGAGAAATAGCGGAGGACTTGAACATTGCCTATGGATCCGCCCAAGACATTGTGGTTAATGATTTGGGTTTCCGTCGTGTAGCAGCAAAGTTGGTGCCAAAACGACACGCAATCCAGACATCAGGCAAGTGAATGGCGTTCACCAAATAAGCCGAGACCAAAAAAACCACGTCGTTTTCAGTCAAAAAAGAAGGCAATGCTGACGGTTTTCATGGATTACAACGGTGTAGTGCATCATGAATTTTTGCCAGAAGGCCAGACAGTAAACAAAGAGTATTATTTGGGCGTTATGAGACGTTTGCGTGAAGCAATTCGCCGAAAGAGACCAGAAATCGTCGCACAGTGCGTCGAGACCGTCGCACAGTGCTATCATTATTCGTAATTTTTTGACGAAAAATGCAACAAATACCATCCAACAGCCACCGAATTCACCTGATTTGGCTCCCTGTGACTTCTTTCTGTTCAATCGAGTTAAAAAACCATTACGGGGAACGCGTTTTAGCAGCCGAGAGGAAGTAATGGAAAAATCGCAGGAAGCACTGATGGACATACCGAAAACCGAATATAAAAAATGTTTCGAGGATTGGATCAAGCGCTGGCATAAGTGTGTTGCAGTCGATGGGGATTACTTTGAAGGGGACAATATAGATTTAGATGAATAAACTTGTATTTTTAATTTTCTGAATAAATTCCGCGAACTTTTTGATCAAGGTAGTATATTCTGCCACTGTCTGTGTAGCAAACTTGTACCTGATGATGCCGCAAGTCGGTGAAACGCGTTGTACCATCTAATAAAATCTGTGGAAAAGTACAAATATTTCTTTCCTTTTTTTGGTATGGATATTAAATACTTCCACGAAGTGAAGCCTGAAACAGTAGAAAATATTTTAACAGTTACAATAGTATACAAATCACTGATTAATGGTTTATTACCCTGTGGCTGCTTAACACTTCTTCTTAAAGCTCCTAAAATTGGAAGGAAAGGGCTCAAACAAACCTCCAGGCAGCTGGTTCCATTCAACAATAGTTCTGTTTAATAAAAAAGAGTATTTTTTCTTATTTGTTTTTTGCGTTCTTATTTTTATTTTAAAACTGTGGTCGTTTTTGCCTTGCCTTCCGATTCCCCACCGGATCTCTTATTTTTATCTCCAGTTCTTCCCAAGCCTCTTTTATCATTTCCTTGATGCATTAACGCAATAAAACTGCGCGATAAAGGGTACCTTTGTGTTAACACCTCTGCCTAAAACTTCCCATCCCGACTCTCCAAACCCCATTCGTCCCTCAGCAGTCCGGGGTATGTCCAGGTGGCGGATTAGTCTCCCATTCCTCCATAGCCTCCCAATACTCCTATCTTCTGCAATAGATTCATTTATTCATACATTAACACCAATTGACTCTATCCGACATCTTCTTGACCTCTGTCAAACAGATGATCGTTTCTCTCAATTAGTGACCACGTGATGATCCTGAGAACCACTTAAGCTGCGTGCGAAGTAAAACGTATTGTTCTGCTATCCTCACATATCGCTGCACTTCTCTTTTTTGGAATTGGACCTAAGGCTAATCAGACAAAATCTTTCGGTCAAATTCTTCCCTCACAAATGCTACGAATTATTCATTAAGAACTCTACCTTCCACGTTTCCCTCAATCCTTACGTACTTCCGCGGGGTTGATATCCGTCCCCACGGCCTTGGTTGATTTCCTTTAATACGCGTCCTAACTCGCCATCAAGTACGCTTGGGCCTAAGCTATCTTTATCTACATCTTAATATCCTTCAATTCCTAAAATTGCTGACCTAATACTCTTACCATATATATCCTCTTTGTAACGTTCGTAGTAGCTCTCTGGATCAATTAATAATTTCTCTGCTTTTTTTCGATACTGATAGCATTTTGAAGCGCCGCACTTCCGAACGATGTGAACTACGCAGTTGGTTCTGGGTGTCGGCGTAAGAAGCCACGAGCACCCGTGGCACCCCCCCCCCCCCCCAGTTACACTCCATGGACAGGATCTTTCCCACACACTACTTTACTCTCATCTTCATTTGACACGAACATTTCGTTTTGTCTTCTACCAATTAGTCAGCGCATTTAACCCCAAAGGAAGTAGATTAATCTTTACAAAAAAATATTCGCAACAAAAATCTTCAATAAGAAGTTTGGAGGAAGCAACCCACTGGCCACAGGATATTTTCATTAAGAACAAACAAAATATCAAAAACAAGATCCACGGCAATGAGGAAGAGCTCCGACATGTTGGGCCTGCTGCCCAGCCAATACGGCCAGCGACAGAAGAGCGGGCCACCGGCCGTCGACCTATCAATGTGCCCAAACTGAAGCTGCGTCCATAATCGTCATCTCGGGCGCCTGAATCGCTCAGGATTAGGGAGTACGCCATCTCGAGGGATGTCCAAACTCGTTGGGCAGCGATTGGGCGCAAACTTTGGGGGTCCATTTGGGCCCCCGGGTTTAACGACACAAGAAGTGTATCCCAAGTCCGCCAAATAGCGACCACATAATTCTAAGTTCTGGAAGTTATGAAAATTTTCAATTAAAAAACTACCGGATGCACTGCCAAGTGAACTCAGAACTTGGCAAAAACCATGACATGATTTTTGTACTCCACAATTTTTTTGCACAAGTTACCACAAAATGTCAAAATATCTACATTCGGAAGTCTTTAGATTTTAGACAACATTCCAGTAGGAACTATTGAAATGTCAAGGAAAATTAGGGAAGAAGACTCTATATGGACTGATTCGTAGTATCTATGAGGAAGGAAACCGGCCGGAAGATTTTGTTAGATCATTGTTAGTTCCTATTCCGAAAAAGGTAAAGGCTAAAGCATGTGAGGATTACAAAACAATAAGCTCTAAATCCCACGCAGCTAAAGTTATTCTCAGGATCATCAACAAAAGGATAGAGAATAAGGCAAATGATTACTTACGGGATGATCAGTTTGGGTTTAAGAAGGGAAAAGGTACGCGTGATGCCATTGCAGTAATGAGATCACTAATCGAGAGGACTATAGAATACAACAGGTATTTACCTGTTTCGTAGATTTCGAAAAAGCGTTTGATAGAGTGAATTAAGAAAATTAATGCGTGTATTGCAGAAAATAGGAATGAATTGAAGGGACAGGAGACGGATCCGCAACCTGTGCATGTCTCAGTCTGCTCAGGTGCAAGTGGGGAACGGAGAGTCCGGATGGGCAGTGTTAGGAAGAGGTATAAGGTAGGGTTGTCCATTGTCACCGGTGCTGTTCAATGTATATGTGGAGGAAATGATTAAAGAGGCATGGGAAGAACTGGAGGTAGGAATGAAAGTCGGAGGGGAATTCGTAAAATCAATTAGGTTTGCTGATGACCAAGCATTAGTTGTCCAGTCAGCCAAGGGGTTGCAAGCATTGTTGAGTGAATTGGAGGTTCATTGCGATAAAAATGGGATGAGAATCAGTATTAATAAAACAAAGGTTATGCGATTTTCCAGAAAGCAAAAGGCTAAGCTAAACATTAAAATAGGAGGGGAAAAAATAGAGCAGGTAGCACAGTTTACGTATCTCGGAAGTGTTTTGGACCAACACGGTCAAAGTAGTAGGGACATTAGGAGAAGAATTACGTTAGGCAAGGAGGCTTTCACAAGGAGGAGGGAGTTGATGACGGGGATGTTGAGTAGGGAGGTTAATAAAAGACTCGTGAAAACTTTGATATGGAGCCTAGCTATGTACGGCGCGGAAAAATGGTCTATGAAGCAGGAGGATAGACGTAGATTGGAGGCTTTTACATGTGGGTGTGGAGAAGAATGGATAACGTGAAATGGACCAAAAGGAAAACAAATAAGGAAGTACTGGTGATGGTGGGTGAGGAGAGGGGCTTGTTGGGAGAAATCTTATGGAGGCAGGAAAAATGGATGAAAGGCGTATTGAGCGGCAGTGGGATGTTGAAGAAGGCACTAGAGGGGAGAATGTTAGACAAACGAGGAAAGGGCAGGAACAGGATAGGGATGTTGGACGGGATTAAGTCAGGAAAGAAGTACACAGAGATGAAGAGAGACCTGATTTAGAGTAGGTTGCTGGATTGGGTTTCGTTTGGAGCTACAAAATATTAATTTGATAGTTGCGTCCATCTAAAAACTTACCTTAACCCATACCTTACCTAATAATAATCATTAGTTTTAAAGAAGTAGAAAGGAGGCTTATGAAATGTGGATGTGGAGAAGGATGGAGAAAGTGAAATGGAACGAAAGTAAAATAAAACGAGGAAGTAGTAGGTATGGCGGGCGAGGAGACGGGTTTGTTGGGAGATATCCTGTGGAGGCAGGAAATATGGTTGAACGGCGAATTGAATCAGCAGTGGCAAGTTGGACGGGATGAAGGGAGGAAGAAAGTAAAAAGAGATGAAGAGGGATTTGATGTGGAGTAGGATGCTGGATTGTGTTTCGTTTGGAGTCACAAAATATTTATTTGGTAGTTTTGTCCATCCAAAACCTACCTGAACCGATAAATTACCTTATTATTAATAATCTTTTATTTCGAATTCTGAGCTACGTAGACGGCAATACTACTGCCTAGGGTGTTCAAACTCTCCATTAGGCGCCTTGTAGTCATCTGAAAGCATACTCCCTGATGCGTCACCAGTTTGGATGCAGCTTGAATCCCTCAAAACGGTAACGGGTGTAATTCCAACACGCCCCGACAGAGACACGCAGATGGAACCACCTATGGAGACCGAAAATCTGCTAAGGGGTTTCTCCAATTAACAAAAAAATATCTATATAGCCCAGTGCGCTGATAGAAGGAATTAATATTCAATGTCGAGTTGTACATATCACTGCTAGAAATATTTCAATGATGGGATGCATACGACCCATCCATACTTGCCGCCCTATAACGAAGCTAGTCATTCCTACGCAGTGTGTCATTCCCAATCTCGCACTGGATTCACACGGACCACAGCGTACGGAGGGTAATTAATTAACCCTCCACTTCCAGAGTTAGGGTTTCCGATGAGGGGTGAGTTGGCGACAGGTATCTGAAGTAACGATATTTAATAAAACTCCAGAAAAATGTTTATCTGATATCGCAGTTTTGCATCGTTGAGAAACATTGTCGTTGATTGAGAAGGATAAGCATATATTTGGAGGCGTTTGAGACGAGTTAGTGGACGCGGCGGGAGAAAATAAAAGTTAGTGAAAAGGAATACAAATAATGCAGTTGTAGACATAGAAGGGGAGAGGGAAGGTTGTGGGTAGAAATTCATAAGCAGGACAAGTTAGTTATACTGAGATAATAGAGAACATGATAGAGGGAGCATCGTTGGGAGAGGAGGAAAAGAATGAATATGCGTTTTGGTAGAATGAAGTAGAAGATACGCAGAGCCCAAAAAAGAGTTTTTATTATTAATTATTGGGTTGAAAGGTATTCCCTGCCATATTATGTCAGGGCGCATGACAGTAGCAGCATAACAGTAAAGTGCGTGGCTCCATGGTTCATCTGAAAAATATGGATGGCCAGTCTACAGCTGCTAATAATAAAAATAATAACAAACGGAGACCGCTCAACGCCATAGCACCGGTGACAATGGGCAACCCTGCCTTACACCTCTTCCTATCACCTCTCATCCGGACTCTCTGTTCCCCACTCGCACCTGAGCAGTCTGAGACATGTACAGGTTGCGGATCAGTCTCCTGTCCCTCCAATCCATTCCTATTTTCTGCAATACACGCATTAATTTTTCCCAATTCACTCTATCAAACGCTTTTTCGAAATCTACGAAACAGGTAAATACGTCCTGATTGTATTCTATATTCCTCTCGACTAGTGATCTCATTACTGCAATGGCATCACGCGTACCTCTTCCCTTCCTAAACCCACACTGATCATCCCCTAATTAATCATTTGCCTTACTCTCTATCCTTTTGTTGATGATCCTGAGAATAACTTTAGCTGAGTGGGATATCAAGCTTATTGTTCTGTAATCCTCACATGATGTAATGTTTACCTTTATCGAAATAGGAACTAACCCTGATGTCACAAAGTCTTTCGGACAGATTCCTTCCTCATAGATTCTACGAATCAGTCCATATAGTCTCTTCCTACCACATTTTCCTAAACCTTTTGGTAGTTTTGCATGAGTGTGTGTACCCCAACGGCCATATTCGGTGTCATCTCCCTTATCTCCTTCCTATCTCATCGTCGAGTATTCCTGGACTATGCTATCTCCCTCTACGTTATCGTCTTTCTATTTGTAACCTTTCTCACCTATGTTCTTTTGCTTGTTCCTGTTCTCTTTCTATGTCAAAACTTGTTGGCCTAAGTTCTTCTGTATATTCGTTCCATCTCTCTTGGATCTCTTCTGTGCCAACTTTTCTTACCCCACTTTTCTCTAACTGTTAGCACAGATCTTCTTCTCTTCTTACTTCCCGAGAGTAATTTAACCTTGTTGTATAGCGCACCAATTTCACCCTTCCTCTGCAAAGTTTCCATACCCTCGCATTGCGCCTTCCACCATGCTTCTTTTTGTTTTATTTGTGGCCCATTTATTATTTAACTCTAACCGCCATTACTTTACGCAAAATAGCTTTCAGCAGGCATTGGTGGCAACACTGTACATACGAACACTAAATTCTTAAGAGGGCACGGTGAAAATAAAATGGAGTGCGAGAAACTGATGACGACGTCCTTCGCGGAATGAGGGGAGAGGAGATGTGGGAGAGGGGATGGGGGAGCAAGCAGTCAGGTGTGACCTCGGCAGGTGCGGAGGCTGCCGAGCGAAGGGGGGAGGCAGGCGCGTGAGGGTCGCCACACTCGCAGGCCACAACTCGGTGGACTACTGCCTCTAAATTTATTATTCGCTGCCTTTGACTATTGATTTCACAGCTAAGCAGCCAGGATGGGTCTTTGAAATGTACGAGATAAAATCACATTCTCAGGAGACCAACACGGACGGGAAATCGAACCCTCCGGATGAGGAGGCATTTCAGAGGGCCGGCGGAAGGCCCGATGTCCAAGAATTCACTGCGCCGGGGCCCGTGCCATTTGGGGGCACGGGGAATCTTCTTCTCGTAAGTCTTTAACCCAGGGGAAGGGGGCCAGGAAGCGGGTCAAGTGCACCGCCACCACGCCCTGCTCGCTCGCGCCATGCCCATACTCGCCGCGGGAAGACACAACTTCCCGTTACCCGGGAGCCGTACCAAGAAAGAGGAGCAGGAGCTGTCGTACGATTCTTGTATGCAAAATGATTGTCGGCTGCTGAAATTCATCGAGAGTTATGCCTAGTTTATGGACCTAGAGTTATGAGTGAAGGAAAGGTTAGACAATGGTGCTGTGATTTTAAATATGGACGAACAAATGTCCATGACGAAGAGCGAAGTGGTAGGCCCAGTATTCTGACCGATGAAATTGTTTCGCAAGTGGAGCAAAAACTGCGATGTGATCGACGATTGACAATTAATGGCCTGACTGAACAATTTCCTCAACTTGGACGCACTACTGTCTACAATATTGTCACGGAAAACCTCGGATACCACAAATTGTGTGCAAGGTGGGTACCGAAAATGCTCACCGACCACCACAAAGAGCAAAGAATGTCCTGTGGACGAGATTTTTTGGAAACTGTTTGTCCACCCACCGTACAGTCCTGACCTTACACCTAGCGACTACTTCCTCTTCTTGCACTTGAAACAGCGGCTCGGTGGACAACGTTTCGAAACCGAAGAGGAACTCAAGAACTGCGTTTACAATTGGTTCAACTCTCAGGCGGCGAGCATTTATGCAGAGGGGTTAAAGAAGCTGAAGCAGCGGTAAGAAAACTCCTTAGAAGTGAACGGCAATTATGTAGAGAAGTGAAGTAGGTTTGCAGCTAACTAAAAGTGCCAATAAAATGTGTTTCATATGAGTATATTTTTTCTGAGAGGGAATGTTTAAAGGACAGCCACTCCGTCCCATCAGGTGGGCTAAGCAGTGGGAGTTAATCACGATGGACAACACGAAAGCTGCCGCATCAGTGTGCGGACAGGTGCGTCAGGGAATATTTGGTGGAAATACTGGGGGTGTTTGTATGGACACACTTGGAGAAGCAGGGATCGACGTCAGCAGCAGGCTGGAGGTAAAACCGAACCGAAAACCGAAAAATAACTTTGGATGGTTGTCCCAAGTGCCATTGAGGGTCGAGGCACGTGCACCACGAATTAATTGTACCCTGCGACCGAGTAGGGAACCGCAGAGCCATGAGAACGGTCCTTTGGAATTTGATAATAAGCACACTGCGATTGCATTCATTCCTCGTAAAATTAAAATGGAAAGGGGAGAACTAAAATGTAAACAAGGGTGTAGCGTCGAAGCCGCATCAGGGGGGCTTCGAATGGTGGCGGGGGAATCTCTCACGACACCCACCCTTCGCCAGGTCTCGGCGCCGAATGATCGCCGCGGCAGTCACTGGGAGCGCAACTCTCGCCCATTGGACGGACGAGCGAATGGGGCCCGCGCAGATTCGAGGAGTCGGCGGGAACGGAGTTGGGGGAGTGGTGCTGGGTCAGAGCGCACCCTAAGGATTCCCTCACGCGGCATTTCGGAGAGCAGCACTTGCCAGCGATTCCCAGAAAGGACGACCTCCCACCTGGATGCTCCCCTAAATGGCGGAGGTGGTACTCACCTGTGGACGCCTCGCGGGTCTGTGTGGATGAAGGCCGAGAGATGCAGCGTTTTGTCTTGGCTGCGAGCCGTGGACTGACTGCGAGGTGGGCCGCAAGGAAGCGTGAGGGCGTCCGGCCGACCGCTCCCCTCCGACGGCCAACCGCCTCCCCTCCATGCGGCCCTCCTCGGACACCACGTGGGACGGGAGGGGAGGTGATATCTGTCCCTCCCCTTGATGCCCTCCTGAGACTCGGATGATCCACAGATAGCCGGACGCCTTCAACGGAAACGATACCTTTTGAGAAACGAATGAAGAAACGAAAACTTTTCGTTAAGTGAGCACCAAGTTTATTTATTGAGAGGTGACGTTTATCCCTCTATTATTTGGAATTGTTTATCTTAGTGAATTCTCCCTCTCACCCTTTGACTTCTTCTAATCCGCTCATTTCTCGTATCTCTATATTTGTGAGCCTTGGAGTGTGCTGGACGTTTGTCAACGCCGACTGGGTTTATTTCAACAAATATTCATGAATAATAATAATATTTCCATCTCGGCATCTCGCCTAAGCGAAAACTTTTTAGCGTTCTTCTTGGTGAGTCAACTCGTCGTACGATGTACATCTACATATATATCCTGCGAGCCACCAAAAAAGGCGTGTGGCAGGGGGTGTAGCACTAGGAGGAAAGGGTAAGGGTGAGGGGGTTGGGGTTTATCAAATAGGTGAGGGAAGGTGGGGGAAACCTGTAGCAAACATGTGGTCCAGTGGGTAGAGCGTTGGACTACTGACCGGAGGGTCACGGATTCGATTCCCGGGCAAGGCACTCTGGGCACCTGCAGCTCCACCCTAGCTAGTTGATTTTTCGGATGCCAGATCTTCCTGGGAAACCATAACCGGCACAGGGGAAGGAACTGGCCCCCCTACCCTGATGTGTGAATATTCACACGCCGTCGGGTTTAGTACATGGGTGAGCTCTACCATCACCTACTAAACCGACCTTCGCGTTGATTACTGTGTTTATGGCTTACATATAAAATCTACATATATATATATATAGCATATATATATAATATATATATACATATATTAGAGCAGATCACCAACGTAAAAATATTTCCTTAACCGGGATTTGAACACCGGACCTCCCACTTGCCGAGCGGATGCTCTACCAGTTAAGCTATTATTATTAGGTAATCTACCGGTTAAGGTAGGTTTTTGGATGGACACAACTATCAAATAAACATTTTGTGACTCCCCACCTAGCAAACTAATCTACATCAGGTCCCTCTTCATCTCGGTGTACTTCTTTCCTCCCTTCATCCCGTCCAACATCCCTATCCTGTTCCTACCCTTACCTCGCTTGCCCAACATTCTCCCCTCTATTACCCTCTTCAACATTCCACTACCGCTCAATACGCCTTTCATCCATTTTTTCCTGCCTCCATAGGATTTCTCTCAACAAACCCCTCTCCTCACCCACCATTTCCAGTACTTCCTCATTTGTTTTCCTTTCGGTCCATTTCACCTTCTCCATTCTTGTCCACACCCACATTTCAAAAGCCTCCAATCTACGTCTATCCTCCTGCTTCAGCGACCACGTTTCCGCGCCGTACATAGCTACGCTCCATATCAGAGTTTTTACGAGTCTTGTCTTCACATCCCTACTCAACGTCCCCGTCATCAACTCCCTCCTCCTTGAGAAAGCCTCCTTGCCTAGCGCAATTCTTCTCCTTACGTCCCTACCACTTTGACCGTATTGGTCCAAAACACTTCCGAGATATGTAAACTGTTCTACCTGCTCTATTCTTTCCCCGCCTATTTTAATATTTAGCTTAGCCTTTTTCTTTCTGGAAAATCGCATGACCTTTGTTTTATTAATATTGATTCTCATCCCATATTTATCGCACTGAACCTCCAATTCACTCAACAATGCTTGCAACCCCTTGGCTGACTGAGCAACTAATGCTTGGTCATCAGCAAACCTAACCGATTTTACGAGTTCCCCTCTGACTTTCATTCCTACCTCCAGTTCTTCCCATGCCTCTTTAATCACTTCCTCTACATATACGTTGAACAGTACCGGTGACAATGGGCAACCCTGCCTTACACCTCTTCCTAACACTGCCCATCCAGACTCTCCGTTCCCCACTCGCACCTGAGCAGTCTGAGACATGTACAGGTTGCGGATCAGTCTCCTGTCCCTCCAATCCATTCCTATTTTCTGCAATACACGCATTAATTTTTCCCAATTCACTCTATCAAACGCTTTTTCGAAATCTACAAAACAGGCAAAAACGTCCTGATTGTATTCTATATTCCTCTCGACTAGTGATCTCATTACTGCAATGGCATCACGCGTACCTCTTCCCTTCCTAAACCCAAACTGATCATCCCCTAAGTAATCATTTGCCTTACTCTCTATCCTTTTGTTGATGATCCTGAGAATAACTTTAGCTGCGTGAGATATCAAACTTATTGTTCTGTAATCCTCACATGACGAAGCCTTTGCCGTTTTTGGAATAGGAACTAACACCGATCTCACAAAATCTTCCGGCCAGATTCCTTCCTCATAGATACTACGAATCAGTCCATATATGGCCTTTTTCCCACCTTTCCCTAACCATTTCAACATTTCTACAGGAATATTGTCCACCCCCACAGACTTATTTGCTTCCATCTCCTTTAAAACCCTTTCTATTTCATCGTCGAGTATGCCTGGACCTAAGCTATCTTCTTCTACGTCATGTTCCTTTTCTATGTCTAACCTTGTCGGCCTAAGTTCTTTACCATACAGTGTTTCTATATATTCCTTCCATATCTCTTGGATTTTTCCTGGTTCAACTATTATCTTACCCCATTTATCTTTAACTGTTAGCACAGCTCTTGCCTTCTTACTTCCCGATAATAACTTAACCTTGCTGTATAGAGCACCAATTTCACCCTTCTTCTGTAAACTTTCCATATCCTCGCATTGCGTTTTCCACCATTCTTCTTTTGCTTTATTTGTGGCCCTTCTCAATTTATTGTTTAACTCTTTGTGCTTCATTTTGCCTAACTCTGTGTTTACATTTTTCCATCTTCTTCTCTCATCCATCTTCGCAATCATCTCATCCGTTACCCATGGTTTCCTTATCCTTTTCCCGTTAACGGTTCCTATAGTGTCTTTAGCGGCTTCCAATATCCCTTTCTTGATACATTCCCATTTTTCTTCGATAGCACTCAGTCTTTACCGTCATCCATCATTTTCTCTACAGCCTCCTGATACTCTTTCCTCGTTAATTCATTTACTGCTTCTAAATTCCATTTTTTAACCCGCCGCCCTTGCCTTATCTTCTTGAAACGAACATTACATTTCATAACAACTAAATTGTGGTCAGAGTCCGCATCCGCTCCTGGGAAACTGTGCGAATTTATCACACTGTTCCTAAACCTGTACCTAACCAAAATATAATCTAACTGATACCTTTCTGAGTCACCTGGCATTTTCCATGTATACCTACGCCTTTTGTGGTGTCTAAACCATGTGTTAGTGATGACTAACCCCTGTCTCCTGCAGAATTCAATTGCTTTCTCCCCGCGTTCATTCCTCGTGCCTAACCCATAGTCCCCCACCTCACCACCATCTCTTCCTTCGCCTACCGTCGCATTCCAATCCCCCATCACTATCAAATGTTTCCCTGCAGGAACACTCGCGATGATATCGTCTAACTCATCATACATCCTATCGACTTCTTCCTCCTTGTGGTTGCTCGGTGGCATGTATACCTGAATAATGACCAAGTTCGTCGGCTCTGCTTTAATCTCTACGAGTAAAATTCTATCTGTCGCTTGCTCTATGTTGACTACGCTTCTTCCTACCCCTTTATTTAAAATTACGGCAACCCCTCGTTGGCTCTCATCCCCGCCGCTGTATATTACTCTATAATTGTCACTCCAGTAATCCCCGCTATCCTTCCATCTCACCTCGCAGAGGCCTAAAACATCTATGTTACCTCTTTCCATCTCTCGCTTAATATTTTCTAATTTGCCTCTCCTCAACATTGTCCTGACGTTCCAGGTTCCTATTCTAACTACTTTCGCCTTCTTCTGAGTCTTCTGTCCTGCTGAAGTTATTCCTTCCCCGCAAGGGTTTCGTGGGATGACGACCGCGGAAGCCTTGCCTCTCCCGCTGCCGGGCACGACACACGGCCTCTTGGGCCGTGTCCCGTAGTTGCCAGGACTCATATTATCTATAGTGCCCATCATAATATTCTTGGGAATCATAATTGAGGTGGTTTCCCGTTGCCTTCCTCAATAGTGTTTTTAACGTGACACCATCACTTAATGGCCGCCCCACTGGGGTCAGACGCCATTGCAGCCGCCTCACTGAGGAACAGACGCTTCGTGGACTACCTTTCGTCTGGCTCCTAACCTTCGACCTATCTGGCATGGGTGACCCTTCCAGGAGTAATTATTATTACTCCCGCCAGCACAGCTCTAGGGGTCATCGGAACACACAAGCCCTTCCACCACGACAAGGTTTAAGCTATTAAGGACACCTAATTTACATTGAGATCTGCGATCCTTCCCCACCTTTCCTGTGTTCGTCTTTTATGCGTTTTCCTATCCCCTTTCCTTTTTTATACATCTATGTGTGAAGTAATACTTGTTCGCCGTATGGCGGGATTTCGTGTTTGAATGTATATTTGGCATATATGGCTCGTTTCTACTTCTGGCTATGCGTGCCATGAAACGTACCGTTCTGTTCCTATCCTCTATGATGATGTACGCTTGCTAACCTATTGTCCTATCTTCTTGTGTGTATTGTCTATTTCTCCTTCGGTCGGTGAAACAGCTACCTAACACTATCTCTGGGCCAAGCAATTGGAGCACCTGGGCGCTTTAAAACATCGCAGATCTCAATGTAAATTAGTTTTCCTTTTCGCTTAACTGGTAGAGCATCCACCCGGCAAGTGGAAGGTCCGGTGTTCAAATCCCGGAAAAGGAAATATTTTTACATTTGTGATCTGCTCAAATATATGTATATATATTACTAAAAAATATACATGTCATAGACATATAAAACAAATTTCTAACCTCCGTACATACTAAACTTACTAATAAACTACAATACCATCATTTTAGCAGCTGCCACCCCTACCACACCAAACGCTCCCTCCCTTACTCCCTCTCTATCCGTGGGCACCGCATTTGCAACCATCCCGAATCCCTCAACAAATACCTCAACAACCTTCACCATTCCTCATCCAACGGGGAAACCCAAATTCTCTCCTTCACAAAAAAATCCTAAAACAATCCTACACCCCCAATCCTCCCTCAACCACAGACTCCCACCCTCTCTCAATATGCACCACCTACTTCGCTGGCATCCAGTCCCTTAAATTCATCCTCAAAGACCTATACCCCATCCTCAAAAATCACGTTTCGTCCAACCTTCTTCCCAAATGCCCCTCTGTTACCTTCAAACGGCCCGCCAACTTATCAGATCTCATCAAATCCACCAAGCCTCTTTCCAAATCCCCTCCCACCCCCAGAATCACACCCACTCCGTGCTTGCGAGCAAGATGCAAAACCTGTCCTATTTTCACCACTCCACCCCTCTCCATCCCATCTTTTAACTCTCTCCCGCCCTTCCCCCACTCTTCATGCACATGTCAGAATGTAATCTATCTTCTAACTTACAAACTGTGCCCGGCATTTTATATAGGCCAGTGCTCTACACTTCTGAACATCAGGATAAACCATCATCGCACCTCATATAATCCCACACCTGCCTCCCACCACAACACCCCCTTCAAGCATTGTTACAATGTTTCCGTTCTAGAATCCCTTCCCCCATCCGATAGCCCCGATAACAAATTCTTCTAAAGCATTTTCACAAACGATGTAGCCACCGCGTATCTCTAAGAAACAATATATACTGAACCCATAGCCAAAATAACAGCGGACGAGCAAGGAATTGTCAAATTGCTCAGACATTAAACCAAACAAATCCCCGGGTCCCGAAAACAAACCAGCTAGGGTGATAAAATACTCAGCTCCTGACATCGCCCCGTACCTCAAATTTATATTTAACAAATTCCTCGCAGAGTGCAAAGTCCCTTAGAAATGGAAAGAATTGGAATCGACACACAAAGTAGATTCTTCCTTTTTTTAAATATTTCTTTCACTAAACATAACAGGACACATCTCAACAACTATTTGATTATAATGATTTCATCTACATCTACATAATACCCCGCAAGCCGCCGCAAGGGCGTGTGGCGGGGGTGTTAGGTCACCACCCAAAAAAGGAAAAAAGAAATAGCGCATAATGAAAAGAGAAACTTTATAATTCCACATAGATTTCTAAATCTATGTGGAATAAATAAAGTCTATGTCTATAAATCTATGTCTATAAATAAATCTATGTGGAATTATAAAGTTTCTCTTTTCATTATGTTAAGTCGATTCCATGAAGTCACGCCCGAGACAACGAAGAAATAGCGCATTCAAAACCAACACACACATGCAAACCCCAATCCACAGCAGTGCACACATTCACAGAAACATCCCATCATTCCACGCGCACGCAAACACACATCCACCTACCTTCACTCAACAAGCATGCAAGTACATACGCTTAACTACAACAAATAATTGTACCCCAGGTTGCAGCAAGACATTTATCAGGAACGTGCAAGCTAGATTTTAGTCAGTAGCTAGGCGAAATGCCACCACCACAAGAACGTGCTATGTAAAACGCTCTCCTACCCAATGTGAGGAATCTGGCCCAACGCTGCAGATAGAAGGAGGGCTCACCCACGGGGAGGGACAAGGGATGGAAGGGGAAATTTAGGGTACCAGAACCAGAGCAAACAATACTGTAAACAGCACTACATTACTTAATGGCATTCCAATGCGGGCATGCGAGAAGGGTTTTGACCCAACACATAGGAGGTTAGTGAAAATGCACGCAATTGAGTATAGCTAATTGTTACCTAGACGCCGAGGGTGACAAGTGGCATTTTTGTTATCTCCGAGTGTGACCCTACAGTTGTTATCCTGTATTGTCCGTGGGAAGGAGTCCTTGAATCTGCTAGTTCTGGCATCTATTTCCCGAATTTTGTATACATGATCCAAGCGACCAATGTATGTTGGAGCGCGAATATTTTTCGAGACCTCGGTGCTGAAACATGCGGATCTGAATTTATTTAGCATGTTTAACCTAGCATTGAGTCGTCTTTCTTCCAATGATTCCCATCCCAACTCCATAAGCATTTCAGTGACGCTTTTCGTTTTATCGTAACAGTTTTCTACGAAACGAGCTGCCCGGCGTTGGACCTTCTCAATTTCCCGAATGAGGCCTTTTTCACATGGATCCCATACGCTACATGCATATTCTAAATGGGGCCTTACAAGAGCGTGATAGCAACATTCCTTGACCTTGGAGTCACTTCTGCCGACAATGCGTCTAATATATCCTAATTTTTTACATGCTTGCCCGCAGACTTTACGTATATGGGTCCCCCAAGTTAAGTGTTTAGTGAATGTAACACCTAGCTATTTCACCGTATCAACTACTTCAAGGTCAACTCCAGCTAATTTGTAAACGAATCCCGTGGATCTTTGAAAGAAATTTACCGCCGAACATTTATTAAGATCTAAAGGCAATCCCCATTTTGAACACCATTCATTAAATCTATCTAAATTACGTGCTAGAATTAAACGATCCTCACCCCCAGATATCTCCCGATAAATCACTGCGTCATCCGCGAACATCCTTATCTTACTTTTCACTTCGCGGTTCAAATCGTTAACAAAAATCAAGAATAGTAACGGCCCGATAACACTTTCCTGAGAAACCCCCGAGGTGACTCGTACGCTGTATTTCACACAATGCATTCCATAGATGCCAATTCACGATTACCTACCATATTTCCCCGTTTTCCGGCAATTCTTCAAGTGACTCAATAACATCGTGAGGGGTAATGTCAAGTGTAACTTAGATAAACCGCTATGAATTTCTTCATGATTTCGAAAAAATGGTTAAATTGAAGTGCCGTCCTTCAATAACAATCACTCAAAGGCCGTCCCACTGGGGTCGGACGCCTATGCAGCCACCTCACTGAAGAACTGACCCTCCATGGACTACCTTTCGTCTGACTCCTAACCAAAGACCTATCTGGCATGGGTGACCCTACCAGGAGCAATTATTATCACTCCCGCCAGCACAGCCCTAGGGGTCATCGGAACGTACAAGCCCTTCCACCACGACAAGGTCCATGGGAGGGAAAACCACTCTGCATCAGGTCCCTCTTCATCTCGGTGTACTTCTTTCCTCCCTTCATCCCGTCCAACATCCCTATCCTGTTCCTGCCCTTACCTCGCTTGCCCAACGTTCTCCCCTCTAGGTGTGGTCCTTAGTGTTCTTGAATTCCATCCCCGTGTTCCACTCGCACTTCCCATTGACTTGAGGTCTCGCCTCGCAGTCCCTCCGACGGTACGAGTCTCCACAGCCACTCCCCACCTGAATTCCAACCGTCCCTGCCTCGGCGCGGAGCATCCACATGGTGGCACCGCCAAGGGGGCGCCACCGGACGGGGCGGCGGACGGCCATCAGTCGGTCAGCCCTCCTCAATCGACTGAGTGATTAACGCAGGCGAGACGAATGCTGACCTCTTTTATGTAAATAATCAGTAAAAACCACGAAGTAATATGACAAAATTGGGAAATACTAAGTTACATTTTTAGTGTAAGTGAAGGTGATGTCAGATAATGTGCCTACAAGCCACTCGTCATGGAAATAATGGATGGAAATTAACACTTTTACTTTAACATGAAGAATAATTAAAACGAGCAATGGCTACATTTCCTTGTAGCCGATGCACGTTTTAACCATCACCATCCTCAGGGTGTACGGTGACGTCTCCCCCTTGGGCGATCGAATGCCCTATGAAACACGCTATTGGGGGACTCTCTGCATTGTTAAACTCTGTCGTATTAAAAAATCCATAAGCCAAGAGTAATCAACCCGAAGGTATGTCGGTTTTACAGGTGGAGGGTACAGTTCACCCAATGCTAAGCGCTATCCCACAAACCTCATTCTTTGCATAGACTTCCCTTAATTTATTGATCTCTTTCTTCAATGCCATTTACTTTGAGAATGCGTGAATGTGTAGGTGTATATTTAATTTATACATGAATGTCTGTATATTATTATTAGGTAATCTACTGGGTAAGGTAGGTTTTCGGATGTTAACAACTACCAAATAAATATTTTGGCTCCTAACAAAACCCAATCCAGCAACCTACTCTACATCAGGTCTCCCTTCATCCATGTGTACTTCTTTCCTTACTTCATCCCGTCCAACATCCCTTTCGTATCCCTGCTTTTTCCTCGTTTGCCTAACATTCTCCCCTCTAGTACCTTCTTCAACATCCCACTGCCGCTCAATACGCCTTTCATCCATTTTTCCTGCTTCCGAAGGATTTCTTCCCAACAAACCTCTCTCCTAGCCCACCATACGTCGTACTTCCTCATTTGTTTTCCTTTCACTCCATTTCACCTTCTCCATTCTCCTCAATACCCACATTTCAAAAGCTTCCAATCTACGTCAATCACTCTGCCATAGTGACCACATTTCCGCGCCGCGCTAGACCCATATCAAAGTTTTCACGAGTCTTTCCTTAACCTCCCTACTCAGCGTCCCCGTCATCACGCCCTCCTCCTTGTGAAAGCCTCCTTGCCTAGCGCAATTCGCCTCCTTACGTCCCTATTACTTTGACCGTGTTGGTCCAAAACACAACCAAGATACGTTGATACGTTGAGTACTCTACCTGCTCTAGTTTTTGCCCTCTTATTTTAATGTTTAGCTTCGCCTTTTCTTTCTCGAAAATCGCATCACCTTTGTTTTATTAATATTGATTCTCATCCCATATCTATTGCACTGAACCTACAATTCACTCAGCAATGTTTGCAACCCGTTGGCTCTCTGACATACTAAAGCTTGGTCATTTACAAATCTAAGTGATTTCAAATGAATTATCCGCCGACCTTCATTCCTACCTCCAGTATTTCCTAACGGCACGGTCGTCGAAACGTAAATATCTACTGTAAGTGTCCTTCTATTATGTTTCTGTGTGCGTAATATTTATTATCTTAGTGTTTGTGTGTTTATATATATATATATATATATATATTTATTTATTTATTTATATATTTCCCTTAGGGCCCCCCATAAGGGGTGGCCTTCCTCTAATTTCCCCCACTCCCTCCCCTCATTTCTCATTTTCTTACGTACGTCTTACCGTGGGGCCAACTTTGGAAAGTTTGTCATTTTGCAAATGCAAACCAAAAAATGGTGATTAAATTTGTAACGTTGGTACGATTATTCCTACGTGACTAGGTCTTGAAATTAGAAGGACATCTCATGGTAGCAGGAAAAATTATATATACATATATATATATATATATATATATATATATATATATATATATATATATATATATATAGTCATAACAAACACAGAAACCATAACACACAAAAGAGGGAAAACTCACCGGTTCTCGAATTTTCGCTGGTCCAACCACCTTTCTCAAGAGGAATTAGGAACAGAACTGAGGCAGAGGAGGGCCCGAAAGCCCTTCTCCTAACCAGATTCCTAACCAGAATCCCATCCCTCTTCCAACCGCTCTTTAACTCTCTCCCACCAATTCCCTACCTCCAGAAATGTTGTCTACCTACTCAAGTGCCAACTTTGCCCTGCCTTTTACATTGGACAGTGTACCACACCCCTCAATATTAGAATCAATAATCATAGAGCCTTATGCAACAATTCCTCCCTTATTGGTATGCTCCCAATCCCCAAACATGCCTCCGAACACAACGCTGCCTTTGACCAATGTTTTAAAGTATCCGTCTTAGCATCCCTGCCACACTCAGACCCTCCACTGAAACTCAAAACATTAGCGCTAGCTTTCATCTGGCTCTAGGATTCCTGGAATCGCCCAGGTATTAATATTAGACATTAATTGCCCCCTTTATGCATATAATTTCATCCCCCTCCGCCCCCAACAACTTCCATATCATACCCACCTTTTTTAAAATTCCCGCGCCATACACTACCCCTCCAAACTCCTCACCTCGAATGCCTTCACCCCTTTTCCTTTCTTTTCCCCCATTTCCCCTTCTCCTTCCTACCACTTCTTTCGGGCCCTCCTCTGCCTCAGTTCTGTTCCTAATTCCTCTTGAGAAAAGTGGTTGGACCACCGAAAATTCGAGAACCAGTGAGTTTTCCCTCTTTTGTGTGTTTTGGTTTCTGTGTTTGTTATGACTATCAGTGAATTTACATTACACGTTTGTGGGTTTTCCAAAAAAGTGTATATATATATATATATATATATATATATATATATATATATATATATATATACATATATATATATATATATATATATGCGGGTCGCGGTGGTCTAGCAAGTAGAGCGTTGGACTGCTGACCAGAGGGTCCCGGGTTCCATTCCCGGGCAAGGCACTTTGGGCACCTGCAGCTCTACCCAAGCTAGTTGATTTTTCGGGTACCAGATCTTCCTGGGAAACCATAACCGGCACAGGGAAAGGAACTGGCCCCCTTACCCTGATGTGTGAATATTCACACGCCGTCGGGCTTGGTACATGGGTGAGCTCTACCATCACCTACTAAACCGACCTTCGGGTTGATTACTGTGTTTATGGTTTTTATATATATATATATATATATATATATATATATATATATATATATATATATATATATATATATATATATATATATATATATATATATATATATATATATAATTTTTCCTGCTACCATCGCTCTGCTAAGACTCGTAAAAACTCTGATATGGAGCGTAGCTATGTACGGCGCGGAAACGTGGTCACAGAAGCAGGAGGATAACCGTATATTGGAGGCTTTTGAAATGTGGGTGTGGAGAATAATGGAGAAGGTGAAATGGACCGAAAGGAAAACAAATGATGAAGTACTAGAGATGGTGGGTGAGGAGAGGGGTTTGTTGAGAGAAATCCTATGGAGGCAGGAAAAATGGATGAAAGGCGTATTGAGCGGTAGTGGAATGTTGAAGAAGGTAATAGAGGAGAGAATGTTGGGCAAGCGAGGAAAGGGTAGGAACAGGATAGGGATGTTGGATGGGATGAATGGTGGAAAGAAGTACACAGAGATGAAGAGGGACCTGATGTAATTTAGGTTGCTGGATTGGGTTTTGTTTGAAGTTACGAAATATTTATTTGATAGTTGTATCCATCCAAAAACCTACCCTAACCGGTAGATTACCTAATAATTATATACATATATATATATATATATATATATATATAACTTAGACAGTAACACACAGCAAGAGAACACATAAAAAGAACACTCACAATAATATCTTGATAATTTCGACGAACTCGATCTCCGTCTTCTTCGGAAGATAAGATATGATAGCATCTTATCTTCCGAAGAAGATGGAGCTCGAGTCCGTCGAAATTATCTAGATATTATTGTGAGTGTTCTTTTTATGTGTTCTCGTGCTGTGTGTTACTGTCTTAAGTTTTTTATTCAACACTTCCGTGTTACTTCGAAGAAATCATCTATATATATAATATATATTTATACATATATATATATATATATATATATATATATATAGAAGAGGAAGTACTAGAAATGGTGGGGGAGGAGAGGGGTTTGTTGAGAGAAATCCTATGGAGGCAGGAAAAATTGATGAAAGGCGTATTGAGCGGTAGTGGAATATTGAAGAAGATAATAGAGGGGAGAATGTTGGGCAAGCGAGGTAAGGGTAGGAACAGGATAGGGATGTTGGACGGGATGAAGGTAGGAAAGAAGTACACCGAGATGAAGAGGGACCTGATATACGAGGGTTATCCGGAAAGTAGTACCCGTTCGTGAAATAAAGACACAAAAGTAAATATTAACAAACATAAAAAATTTTATTTGAAAGAGGATACTTTAAACTACTTCTCAACATAATCTCCAAGCAAATTAAGGCATTTGTCATAACGTGTGACAAGTTTCTGTATTCCTGCTGCATAGTCCTTCGCCGCCAGCTCATTGAGATACAGGGTCACTCCTTTAAGTTCTTCATCTCTGTCAAATCTTTTTCCTGCCAAAAAGTCTTTAAGCTTTGTAAAGAGATGAAAATCTGAAGGGGCCATGTCCGGGCTATACGGTGGATGGTCGAAAGTTTCCCATTTGAATTGCTGCAAAAGTTTTTGTGTTATCCCAGCTGCATGAGGCCTGGCATTGTCATGAACGAGAATGACACCAGTAGACAATAGACCTCGCCGCCGATTTTGTATTGCCCGCCGTAATTTCTTTAATGTTTCACAATACGCATTGGCATTAATAGTGTCTCCACGGGCCATAAAATCAATAAGCAATACACCTCGTCGATCCCAGAAAATGGTTGCCATGAGTTTCCTGGTGGACAGAACTGTCTTGAATTTTTTTGGTTTGTTTGGTGAATGAGCATGATACCACTCCATTGACTGTCGTTTACCCTCAGGTGATGCATAACAAACCCATGTTTCGTCACCAGTAATTATGCGAGTCAAGAAAGAGTCTCCTTCATCAGAATAACGTCCCAAAAACGTCAGTGCTGCAGCCATACGCTTGGTTTTGTGCTCATCTGTAAGCATGCGAGGGACCCATCTTGCACAAATTTTTGCATAATGCAGATGGTGTTTAACAATTTCATGAACAATTGTTCGAGAAACATTGGGAAAATGCTCACAGATGTCATCAATTGTGACGCGCCGATCGTTCCTCACGAATTCGTCAACTGAGCTCACCAGTTGGTCTGTAATGACAGACGGTCTCCCCGAACGCTCATCGTCGTGTGTGTTCCCCCTCCCCATGTTGAAGTTGCGACACCACCGCCGAACAGACGACTCGTCCATTACATTGTCTCCATACACCTCCTTTAATTGGCGATGAATATCACATGGGCGAACGTTTCTTGCATTGAGGAATTTAATCACTGCCCTCACTTCACAACTGGCGGCGTTCTCAATTTTTTTAAACATTGTAAACAATCACAGAAACAACACAGGCAATGCTAGCGTCACGCAACTTGGCTCAGAGAAGGCAGACAAGCCACTGAAGCTATCTGACCTCGTCCAGCGGCTACTCGCGTCGTCAGCACTTCATGCGGCACGAACGGGTACTACTTTCCGGATGACCCTCGTAGATTAGTTTGCTAGGTGGGGAGTCACAAAATGTTTATTTGATAGTTGTGTCCATCCAAAAACCTACCTTAAACGGTAGATTACCTAAAAAAATATATATATGGAAATATATTCATTCAAACATTGAAATAGGTATAAGGAAAGGGGATAGGAAAATACATAGAAGGCGAACACCGGACATGTGGGGAAGGCGGATTTTGAGCAGATCACAAATGTAAAAATATTTCCTTAACCGGGATTTGAACACCGGACCCTTCACTTGCCTGTTCTAATCCCGGTTAAGGAAATGTTTTTACATTTGTGGTCTGCTCCAAATCCGCCTTCCCCACATGTCCGGTGTTCGCCTTTATATATATATATATATATATATATATATATATATATATATATATATATATATATATATATATATATATATATATATATATATATATATATATATATATATATATATATGGATGATGCGGAAGTACTCACGAGAGCAATATAACTTTTGGACGGCACAATAGAACACAGAATAAAACAGATAACACTTAAAAGGACACTGTAGATGATTTAAGCTTTCGGCCTACTCCGAGGCCTTCTTCAGGTCAGACTATATTGTATATATATATATATATACAATATATAGATGATTTCTTCGAAGTAACCCGAAAGTGTTGGATAAAAAAGTTACGACAGCAACACACAACATGAGAACTCATAAAAGGAACACTCACACGTAATATCTTGATAATTTCGACAGTCATGAACTCCGTCTTCTTCGGAAGATTAGTTAAGACTGAGGTATATGTGCATGTGGGACAGAAAGAGAAGGGGACAATGGAGGGGGGAAAAGGTGGTGGGGGAGGGGAGAAGGAGGGGGTTGTGGAGGGGGAGAAGGGGGAGGGGGAGAAGGGGGAGGGGAGAACAGGTGGTGGGGCAGAAGTGGAAGAAGGGGTTGTGGAGAGGGAAAGGGAGACCAGAGAGGGGCGGAGAAGGAATAGGGATTAGCGGGAGGATGTGGAAATAGTTCTAAGCGACACAGAAAACATATATATATATATATATATATATATATATATATATATATATATATATATATATATATATATATATATATATATATATATATATCGATGATGCGGAAGTACTCACGAGAGCAATATAACTTTTGGACGGCACAATAGAACACAGAATAAAACAGATAACACATAAAAGAACACTCACATTGTAGATTATTTGAGTTTTCCGAGGCCTCCTTCAGGTCAGACTGGACCTGAAGAAGGCCTCGGAGTAGGCCGAAAACTCAAATAATATACAATGTGAGTGTTCTTTTACGTGTTATCTGTTTTATTTAGTGTTTTATATATATATGTATACATCTTCTTATAAGCGGGTCGCGGTGGTTTAGTGGGTAGAGCATTGGACTACTGACCGGAGGGTCCCGGGTCCGGGCAAGGCACTCTGTGGGCACCTGCAGCTCCACCCAAGCTATGTTATTTTTCGGGTAGCAGATCTTCCTGGGTAACCATAACCGGGACAGGGAAAGGAACTGGCCCCCCTACCCTGATGTGTGAATATTCACACGCCGTCGGGCTTGGTACATGGGTGAGCTCTACCATCACCTACTAAACCGACCTTTGGGTTGATTACTGTGTTTATGGTTTTTTTATCTTCTTATAAGTAATCTACCGGTTAAGGTAGGCATTTGGATGGACAAAAATACCAAGTAAATATTTTGTGGCTCCAAAGAAAACCCAATCCAGCAACCTTAATTACGCACATATGAATTCTATTGTCTATTGTAATTGTTGTCTTGCAAATATAAGAGGCAACAATTAAAAATGGTGTTTTTTCGAATTTTGAGGATGTTCCGGAGAGAAATTGAAAAAAAATTAAAAGAAAAAATCGAACCCCGCCATTTAAAAGAATGGAAAAAATGCACGAAAAATAATTGTTTAGATGTTTGCAAAAATTACCTACACAACCTAAAAATTCTATGAAAAATTCAAATATTTTTCCTAAGCTCAATTTTGGTTTAAAAAATCTGAAAAAAAAAACAGAATGTGTTTGGGCATTAAAATATATTTTCATGAAATTTTTCATATTTTAAGGCAAATAAGCGCTCAGGAAAAATTGTTTTCAAAAATTCACATATTTTGTGATAGGAGACTCCCTTTGGGGCTACCTAGGGAGCTAAAATTTGGCGAAAGGGGTTTCTCAATATTTACTTTCGAGTGCCGAATCCCAAATAAGAACCCAGCCGAGTGCATTTTTTTAACATCTTATCCCGCTATTAGAGTTGAAGAGGGACCTGATGTAGAGTAGGCTTTCTTAGGAGTCGCAAAACATTTACTTGACAGTCCTATGTCCATCCGAAAACCCACCCCAACCGGTAGATTACCTAATAATAATCCCGCTAAAGCCTTTCAATAAAAATTTACAGGTGCGGTTAGATGTTTAATTTTTGATAGCATTCTTTCTTTAAAAACGTAAAGATTGACATTTTCGAAAGCGCTGGTGCTTTTATTTTTTTTCAAATATCCTCTTAAGGAAAGGAATATCATTTTTAAAATACTGACATTTTTAAAGCGACAAAAAGCTCGATGGATGAAGATATTAATTAAAAAATAGTTTTTTTTCGAGCGAAGGCAACGCGGAATCGGGCGATAAGGTCCTCCCACCACTCTCCCTCTCTCGTCCTTCAACTTTTCATTCTTACGAACTACCCTCCCCCCCGGTCAAAATCCGTCCCTGGAACTGCCTCCCAGTGCAACACTCCACTCCCATTTCCTCCTCTCTTTCGAAAGAGGAGGAAACGGGAGATGAGGGACTCTCCTGCGGTCGAAAGAGACAGGCAAGAACGGCAGGGAGTCCCTTTTTCCGAAGACGGCAGATTGATCACGCCGCCGCTTCGTCCATCGGGGAAAAAGACGCGGGGAGCAGATACGATGGCAGGAGCAGGTCCTTTCACCTCATTCTTCCCGGAGAAATGGGGAGAGACTCCAAAGATCGAATAATAAGAAAAAAAATAAAATATAAATATCTCCCTGCCTCCGTAAAATCCATTTATTACCCCAGGTACGTCTGATACGTATATTACAAGCATATTCTGCAAAAAACACAACGTATATTCTTTTTATATTACCGTTTACGCTTCCCCTCTTGAATAATTTCTACAGCATAGATATTGTACACGCCCCTTCCATTATTATTACGTAACATTAGAACCTTTCCCTGAGAGAGGTGGCGTGGACCACCCTCGAAAATTCTAAACCCAGTCAGTTCCTTTTCTTTCTTGTGTATTTGTGTGTTTTGGTCTTGGTCCACTAGTGCTAACTTCATATGCATTATTATTCACAACCGTGACACTTTCACATAAGTGTTACGAAAAACCAATAACGCAGTAATCAACGCGAAGGTCGGTTTGGTAGTTGATGAATGTACCCATGTACTAAGCCCTATACGGCGTGTGAAATTCACACATCAGGGTAGGGGGGCCAGTTCCTTTCCCTGTGCCGGTTATGGTTTCCCAGGAAGACCTGCTACCCGAAAATTAACATAGCTTGGGTGGAGCTGCAGGTGCCCACAGAGTGCCTTGCCCGGACCCGGGACCCTCCGGTCAGTAGTCCAACGCTCTACCCACTAGACCACCGCAACTCATATATAGTATATATTGTTATTATTCCCTCCCATGGACTACAACCTTGTCGTGGTGGAAGGGCTTGTGTGTTCCGATGACCCCTAGAGCTGTGCTGGCGGGAGTAATAATAATTACTCCTGGAAGGGTCACCCATGCCAGATAGGTCGAAGGTTAGGAGCCAGACGAAAGGTAGTCCACGCAGCGTCTGTTCCTCAGTGAGGCGGCTGCAATGGCGTCTGACCCCAGTGGGGCGGCCATTAAGTGATGGTGTCACGTTAAAAACACTATTGAGGAAGGCAACGGGAAACCACCTCAATTATGATTCCCAAGAATATTATGATGGGCACTATAGATAATATATGAGTCCTGGCAACTACGGGACTCGGCCCAAGAGGCCGTGTGTCGTGCCCGGCAACGGGAGAGGCAAGGCTTCCGCGGTCGTCATCCCACGAAACCCTTGCAGGGAAGAAATAACTTCAGCAGGACAGAAGATTCAGAAGAAGGGAATAGGTAACATAGATGTTTTAGGCCTCTGCGAGGTGAGATGGAAGGATAGCCAGGATTACTGGAGTGACAATTATAGAGTAATATACAGCGGCGGGGACGAGAGCCAACGAGGGGTTGCCGTAATTTTAAATAAAGGGGTAGGAAGAAGCGTAGTCAACATAGAGCAAGCGACAGATATAATTTTACTCGTAGAGATTAAAGCAGAGCCGACGAACTTGGTCATTATTCAGGTATACATGCCACCGAGCAACCACAAGGAGGAAGAAGTCGATAGGATGTATGATGAGTTAGACGATATCATCGCGAGTGTTCCTGCAGGGAAACATTTGATAGTGATGGGGGATTGGAATGCGACGGAAGGCGAAGGAAGAACGAGTGGTGAGGTGGGGGACTATGGGTTAGGCACAAGAAATGAACGTGGGGAGAAAGCAATTGAATTCTGCAGGAGACAGGGGTTAGTCATCACCAACACATGGTTTAGACACCACAAAAGGCGTAGGTATACATGGAAAATGCCAGGTGACTCAGAAAGGTATCAGTTAGATTATATTATGGTTAGGCACAGGTTTAGGAACAGTGTGATAAATTCGCACAGTTTCCCAGGAGCGGATGCGGACTCTGACCACAATTTAGTTGTTATGAAATGTAATGTTCGTTTCAAGAAGATAAGGCAAGGGCGGCGGGTTAAAAAATGGAATTTAGAAGCAGTAAATGAATTAACGAGGAAAGAGTATCAGGAGGCTGTAGAGAAAATGATGGATGACGGTAAAGAACTGAGTGCTATCGAAGAAAAATGGGAATGTATCAAGAAAAGGATATTGGAAGCCGCTAAAGACACTATAGGAACCGTTAACGGGAAAAGGATAAGGAAACCATGGGTAACGGATGAGATGATTGCAAAGATGGATGAGAGAAGAAGATGGAAAAATGTAAACACAGAGTTAGGCAAAATGAAGTACAAAGAATTAAACAATAAATTGAGAAGGGCCACAAATAAAGCAAAAGAAGAATGGTGGAAAACGCAATGCGAGGATATGGAAAGTTTACAGAAGAAGGGTGAAATTGGTGCTCTATACAGCAAGGTTAAGTTATTATCGGGAAGTAAGAAGGCAAGATCTGTGCTAACAGTTAAAGATAAATGGGGTAAGATAATAGTTGAACCAGGAAAAATCCAAGAGAGATGGAAGGAATATATAGAAACACTGTATGGTAAAGAACTTAGGCCGACAAGGTTAGACATAGAAAAGGAACATGACGTAGAAGAAGATAGCTTAGGTCCAGGCATACTCGACGATGAAATAGAAAGGGCATTAAAGGAGATGAAAGCAAATAAGGCAGTGGGGATGGACAATATTCCTGTAGAAATGTTGAAATGGTCAGGGAAAGGTGGGAAGAAGGCCATATATGGACTGATTCGTAGTATCTATGAGGAAGGAATCTGGCCGGAAGATTTTGTGAGATCGGTGTTAGTTCCTATTCCAAAAAAGGCTTCGTCATGTGAGGATTACAGAACAATAAGTTTGATATCCCACGCAGCTAAAGTTATTCTCAGGATCATCAACAAAAGGATAGAGAGTAAGGCAAACGATTACTTAAGGGATGATCAGTTTGGGTTCAGGAAAGGAAGAGGCACGCGTGATGCCATTGCAGTAATGAGATCACTAGTCGAGAGGAATATAGAATACAATCAGAACGTTTTTGCCTGTTTTGTAGATTTCGAAAAAGCGTTTGATAGAGTGAATTGGGAAAAATTAATGCGTGTATTGCAGAAAATAGGAATGGATTGGAGGGACAGGAGACTGATCCGCAACCTGTACATGTCTCAGACTGCTCAGGTGCGAGTGGGGAACGGAGAGTCCGAATGGGCAGTGTTAGGAAGAGGTGTAAGGTAGGTTTGCCCATTGTCACCGGTACTGTTCAACGTATATGTAGAGGAAATGATTAAAGAGGCATGGGAAGAACTGGAGGTAGGAATGAAAGTCGGAGGGGAATTCGTAAAATCGGTTAGGTTTGCCGATGACCAAGCATTAGTTTCTCAGTCAGCCAAGGGGTTGCAAGCATTGTTGAGTGAATTGGAGGTTCAGTGCGATAAATATGGGATGAGAATCAATATTAATAAAACAAAGGTTATGCGATATTCCAGAAAGAAAAAGGCTAAGCTAAATATTAAAATATGCGGGGAAAAAATAGAGCAGGTAGAACAGTTTACATATCTCGGAAGTGTTTTGGACCAACACGGTCAAAGTGGTAGGGACGTAAGGGGAAGAATTGCGCTAGACAAGGAGGCTTTCTCAAGGAGGAGGGAGTTGATGACGGGGACGTTGAGTAGGGATGTTAAGACAAGACTCGTAAAAACTCTGATATGGAGCGTAGCTATGTACGGCGCGGAAACGTGGTCGCTGAAGCAGGAGGATAGACGTAGATTGGAGGCTTTTGAAATGTGGGTGTGGAGAAGAATGGAGAAGGTGAAATGGACCGAAAGGAAAACAAATGAGGAAGTACTAGAAATGGTGGGGGAGGAGAGGGGTTTGTTGAGAGAAATCCTATGGAGGCAGGAAAAATGGATGAAAGGCGTATTGAGCGGTAGTGGAATGTTGAAGAGGATAATAGAGGGGAGAATGTTGGGCAAGCGAGGTAAGGGTAGGAACAGGATAGGGATGTTGGACGGGATGAAGGGAGGAAAGAAGTACACCGAGATGAAGAGGAACCTGATATAGATTAGTTTGCTAGGTGGGGAGTCACAAAATGTTTATTTGATAGTTGTGTCCATCCAAAAACCTACCTTAACCGGTAGATTACCTAATAATAATAATAATTGTCATTATTAGGTAATCCACCGGTTAAGGTAGGTTTTCCTATCCCCTTTCCTTATATCTGTTTCTATGTGTGAAATAATTTATAAATATTTGTTGTCTCAGGGGTAACTTTATGGAATTGGCATAACATATTGAAATGAAATACTTTACTTCGTAATTCCACATAATTCATTTAAAAAAAACACGACCCACGTTTCGACGTTGAACGTCATCATCCGGTCTGACCTACAATTGTTCAGGTATACACGCCACCGAGTAACAATAAGGAGGAAGAAGTCGATAGGATATAAGATGAGTTAGAGGATATAATCGCGTGTGTTCCTGCAGGGAAACATTTGATAGTGATGGGGAATTGGAATGCGACGGTAGGCGAAGGAAGAGATGGTGATGAGGAATAAGGAAGGCACGAGGAATAAACGCGGTGAGAAAGCAATTGAGATTGGAATCGGAATTGGAATCTAGCGAATCACAAGCGTAAAAAGTGTTCATGATTGGGTCTTGAAAGATGTTTATTATTTGGGGAATTAGATTTGAAATCACTCACTGAGCGAAGTTCAAAATACATATCAAAACTCTTGCATGAATTTTTAAGGACGTGTTTTTATCATTCATGTTATAAATGTATTATTAGCTTAATCGTATTGCGGTAGGAGATATATTGCCAATAAATTAGAGAGATTAAGTGTAGAAAGGATACATTTAAGATTTCCTATTTTATCACGAAGGATAAGGGGTCAGAATAACACTGTCCGACCGTACTAACAGGGAGAAGTATTCTTGGTCAGAAGTGGTCTGGTGTGCAATCACCCCTGCCAGACGCCCTTGCGACGACTTTACAGGGTGCTACGTAAAAAAGCATTCTTTGTTTTGTGGAGCGAGCATTGTCACCAATCTACGTCTCACATGAGGGCGGAGAGGATCGAAGGTGAGTGGGGTCGCTTGGGGGAGACGTCATAGGGACGGATGTCGCAAGGAGAGGCGCCGGCGGTGGATCCCCCGTCGGGCGCGCCCCTCAGGAGCAGCGGGGGCGTCCCCGACCAAGGTGGCGCTTCGCAGGTGGGAGTGCCGCCGCCATTAAGAGGGATGTCGGGGCACCCGGAAGGCCCCCCCCCCCCGGGTACCTCCCAGACGGCGCCAGGGGCACTCGCCACGGTACCCCTGCCCGCCTTCGCCCTCCCACAATGCACTCGCTCACCATGCTCAGCCACGCCATGGAACACGTACGTTTTAAGATGGATATTCTTTGAAAATACTCTTGGAGATGTTGTAGAAACTCGAAACGAATACTATGTTTGATATTTACTCCGTGGTGTCTGGCCGATTTTTAAAATTAAAGTAAAAATTGAGATTGAGAAAAAAATTCAAAGAATACCAATATTGCCCTTTCCACATTCTAAATGGTGTTTTCCCACTGAATTATTTGCTTCGGTCAGTTAATCCGCAATGATAGGCACGCATATTATGTATTCAATTGAAAGAGAGTTCCGTTTGCTAAATCGGAGCCAACGTATTTGCAGCGAATGAGTGACGCACTCTCGCGGGCCGGCACCGAAGTCGATCTCCGCCCGACTGAACGAATCGAGTTTGGATGACCCGGAGCCGAGGCATGAAATGGACAGTGGAAATACTGTCCTTTGACCTCGGGCTGAAACTAGACTCGGATCCGTGGTGCCCTTAAGTCGCTCGGGAGGTCACTTTATTAATGAGAGAACGGAGAATAAAGGACGAACGGGGCATTTTTAAAATACGGCAGAGAGGAGGGCAAGTTAGGTGCGGGCGAGTTCCAACATTAGTGGAAAATTTTCAAGCATTGAGATAGGACGACCATCACCTGTTGCACCCACACACACTGCGTATTAAAAATACAGGCATCTCTATTTGGCGCAAAACTCTCCCCACTCAGGCGGTATAAGTGAAGGAGATCAAGTGAATATCATTAAACCTTGGCGATTAAAAATAAACGAACTTGTTAAGAATAATTTACAAAATTGAAACGACAGAAAATGACGGAAAGGTTAAAAATCAGACTTAAGGTGTAAATGCCATTTTTTAACGTGAGCTTGACAAATGGGTTCACTAAACACGATAGGGGTTTGAAAATGGTAGTTTTTTCAATTCGTGTCTTTTCTCATATTTACCTAGTCTTTGCTAAAATGTTTGGAAGGTTTCTTCTCCTGTGATTTCGGCCACGATGAATATCTGCACCGATAAATACTCTAACCCGGCCAACCGAAAATTGCCTGAAAACATATTCTGAAGGTTTGCTGAACAATATTATACCTAATAAATCCTCCGGGCCCGATGAAATACTCGCTCATATATTTAAGAAACTGGCATCGGAAATTGCACCGTATCTATGAATAAAAAGTCATAAAGTCACAGGTAGATCACAAAGTTCCCAGAGATTGGAAAACGGCTAACGTAACACCAATATTACTTACAACACATGCACAACAACTTATGACCTCAGTACCATAGTTAATAGCAAGCTCCGTCTTTTCGCCGATGATGCAGTAATTTATGGGGACATTCGAAGTCACGAAGACAGAGTCGTGTTAGCCAACGACCTAGATGTAATTCAAAATTGGTGCGATACATGGCAATTGGAATTACAGTTTAAAAAATGCGTAGTTATACATTTTTGGGAAAAGAGTAATTCACTCACTTATAGTTTATAGCTTTTTCGTAGTCTCGACACAGTACACACTACATACACCCGGGGAAGCCACAAACTCGTCATTCCTCATCACCGAACAGCCATATTCAACAAGTCATTCACTGTTACTGCCTGCCGGGAATGGAACAACATCAAATTAACCACAATACACGCACTCTCATTGTCATCGTTTAAAAGGGCACTATACAAGACAATGCTCACAACCCAACAATCGAAATGACAAGACGCACGTTTTTAAACAATACAAGACGTTATTTTTATTTTTTTTTATTTTTTTTATTTTGTAAAATTCTTCTTCTTTTATTATATTTCTCTACATTACTTATATTTTGCAGTTTTTATTTATATATTATTTGTCTGTAATTTCATTTGCATTTATTTTATTACTCCCTTTATATTTTAATTTTTTAAAATTTAAAATGTATATATAGAAACACTTCTTGTAGTAAAACATTAGCTATATCTCAGTAGGATTTCGCAGGTTTTCACACCCCCCTTCCTGTGTGGGTGCTTTCCTGCATAATTTCAAGTGTTTCTCACATTTTATGTAAATGATATTTTAAACTATATATGTATATGTAACTTGACGAGGGGTTAGGTGGAAGAAGGGACTATCTCAGTCTCAATCTCGCCCCAATAAAGACACTTTATTATTATTATTATTATAGTTACAAACTAATACAAACCAAAACTGCGAGGGTAGATTCCTTAAAATATTTGGGTGCAACAATTACTCACTATCTGTCCTGGGGAAAAAACAAACGAGAAATATACGGTCGTGCTAATAAAAAATTGGGATTTGTGCAAAGTGCTAGGTAAATACGACGAAAATGTGAAGGGAGGATGTTTCCTTGTCTTGGACAGACCCCACCTAGAGTATGCTGCCAGTGTATGGGATGCTCAAAATATAAATTTGATTTCGGAATTAGATTGAGTTCAGTGGAGGAGGGCTAGATTTGTCAAACATTGTTATGACCAATGCAGCAGCGTATCTACTTTGCTAGACAATTTAGGTTGGGATTCTCTTACGCAGCGGTGTTTACAGTATAGATTAAATTATTAAAAATATTTAAAGATGGGCCCTTTTCAGATGACATCAAGGATATAATATGAACTCCAACGCATTGTGGGTCGGAGAGATCAGATAGTAGATAGATAGAGGGTCGGAGATAGACTGCAAGACTGACAGGTTTAAAATGTCATTTTTTTCCTAGAACGATAAGAGACCAGATTGCGTGTAGTCGAAATCCCCCAGGAGTCAGTTCGACACAATAAGTATTAACGTACAGGTTAGGGACTGCGCGTGGCTATATATATATTTTTTTTTGTACAGGCTCCCCCCACCCTCCCCCACCAATTTGAAAAACCCCAACCGCTTCATCCCTTACCCTTTCCTCGTGGTACTACACCCCCTGCCACAAACGGAGACACGGAGGAACCGAGTAATTAGAGACCTATTTCCCTTACATCCATTTCGTGCAAAGTTATGGGACATATTGCTAGTTCGATCGTGAGACACCTCGATAATCAGAAGTTATTATTGAAAAATCAACACGGTTTTCGAAAAGGTAGATCCTGCGAGACACAACTTGTGGTCTATGTTCATGATATTATTTCAGCGGAGAGCAATGTTCCAGTGGACGCGTTTTTTCTAGATGTTAAGAAAGCCTTCGACAAAGTACCTCATAGCAAAGTACTCGCAAAGCTAGAACCAAATGGCATAGATAAAAATATCCGGGGTTGGATTGAAGAATTTTTTTAATGATCGGGTGCAAAGAGCAGTCACAGATGGAGTTAGCTCAAATGGAGTAGAAGTTACTTCAGGTGTTCCCCAGGGAAGTGTTATCGGACCTCTTTTATTCCTGCTTTACGTTAACGACATTGACTCCGTAGTCACTAGTAAGATGCGTTTATTTGCTGGTGATGCAGTGGTTTATCGTGGTATCCGTGATCCTGAGGACGCAGCAGTTTTGTCAGATGACCTTAATGCTACACAACGCTGGTGCGACACTTGGCAATTAGAATTAAACTTTAAAAAAGTGCTGGCGATGAAATTTTGGAAAAACAGCAATTCCCACCCGAACGCCTACTGAATTGGGAAAAGGAATGTGTAGACTCGATTGAATACCTAGGTGTTACCCTCACTCACGATCTCTCCTGGGTAAAACACATACGGGGAATGTGTGGAAAAGCTAACAGAGCATTAGAATTGATTAGAAGGATACTTGGTAAATGTGATGAAAAGGTCAAAGATAAATGCTATCTCTCATTAGTTAGGCCTAATTTAAAATGTGCTGCAAGTATCCTCACGAAGTTGGATTGATTGCCAAATTAGATCGCGTGCAGCGTACAGCGTAAAGATTTGTAAAACGTTGTCATCATAAACTTAGGAGCGTATCCAAAATATTAGAGGAGCTAGGCTGGCAATCACTCGCGGAGAGAAGGTTAAATTGCACATTAAAGCTCTAGCATAAATTGGAAGGACGTCTCTTTAGCAGTGATGTTGAAAATGTATTGTTACACCCATCGTACTAAGGTAGGATACATCTTGTCAATAAAATTAGAGAGAGATGAAGTGTACGTAGAATTGGTCGATTTAAGATATAATTTTCGTTTACGAACGACAGGGGATCATAATTACATTTCCGCCAGGTAGGGTCATCTTCGGGTAAAATTATTCTGGTGAGTATTCACCCCCTACCACACACCATAGCGTTGGCTTACAGGATATATATCAATGAAAAATAATATAAAAAGTATAAAAAATAAATAAATCGTACTACGATAGGAGAGATAATATCAATAAAATTTACAAAATAAAGCGTAGAACAGATAGATACACGATGCCATTTTTCTTCTCGACGATGAGGCGATATCCAAGTGAGTGATTATATAGCATACGAGTAATCACTGGTTCTCTGGCTGAAGTCCAGGTCAAGGTTAATCTTTTTTCCTGGTGATCTGCTCGATTCAACCTTCCCCACCATTCCCGTGTTTCTCTTCCATATACCAAACTTGGTTTAGACACCAAAAAAGGCGTAGGTACACATGGAAAATGTCAGGTGACTCAGAAAGGTATCACTTGAATTATATTCTGGTTAGGCACGTAGTAGGAGGCAAAGTAGGAGCACTCCTTTTACCTGAAGCATTGGGTCAAATTCTTTACCTTAGGTAGGAGAGCGTTTTATGTTGTAGGTTCTTGCCGTGGTGGAATTTCGCCTAGCTACTTACCAAAATCTAGCTTGCAGGTTATTGAATTAATTTCTCGCTGCATCCTAAGGTGCAATTATTTGTTAGATTATAGCATATGCAATTGAATACGTGTAAAATTATGGGATTTTTCTATGAATGTATGCAGCACTGTGGATTTGGGTTTGCATGAGTGTTGGTTTTTTTCCCTTTTTTTGGGTGGTGACCTACCACCCCCCGCCACAAGCATAACTGCAACCAATTATTCAAAATGGTACAATAACGTTTGAAAGAATTAGTAATTGTATTGTTTGTTTTATTGTATGAGTAAATTGTATGTAATTGCTATTTTAAGTTGACGTGTAAAATTTTGCCTAGTGTACGATCAAAAACTCTTGTATGACTTGGTAAACTGAAGTGTTATCAGAAAATAATATATTTATTTCTTGCACAAATTATTATCTTTAATTATATTAAATTTGGGTTCAGCATTACTTTTGTAATTTGAGGCTATAATGTCATCTTATTTGGTATTTCTTTCTCATGTTATGTAATTGATGTTAATTATATCAAAATACTAAAAGGGGATGAAGCGAGTGCAGGAATCCCTCAACATATCATGCTATTTGTTTGTATGTTATTTCTTTTGTATTTTCTTCCGCAATAAAAAAAGAAAGGTGTGATTGGGGAAACTCCTTCACCACCTTTCCCTATTGTTATTACACCCTAGCAGTTGCTTGCGGGGTACTAAAGGGGAATAAAATACTAATACATACTTTGAATTATGTTACATATTTATAAAATTCTAAGTGAAGAAAAACTTAATTTTCGATACTAAATACCTGGTGTTCATACGCCCCTTACAGCACACTCTAGTGTTGGCTCGGAAAGGACCTTTTAGTGGACACAAGGAAATCGTTAGACTAGAAAACGCAGCACGAGTTCAAAAATTCACACTATTACTTTCAGAGTTCGAAGAAACGATACCCTAACAAAATAAGTGTGGTCATAACGTCATAGCCTTTTCGTATTTAAAAACCACGAGATTCAGCGCCGAGTTGGAATTCAGAGAAAGAAGAAGCTCGATAACGCCTAACATTCCGAAACGAATCACGACCGACAGCACCAGTCACACTCGCAGCGGAGTCACGCGGAGAACACGACATTGGATTCATGACGCCCAGGTTAGTCAAGAATGTACACACTTCCTTCGAACATTCAAATTTTGAGTATTTAAGGTCACACAGCATGTATCTAGTATATTCATCTTGTAATCTATTTAATTGACACCATAAAATGTGACACTCGACATAGAATGATGTGACCTCCGCAATCGTGCATGCACTTTGAATGACTAACAATGAAGGGAAACCGAAGAAAAATAGAGAGGCCGCGAATGCAAAGCCTAAACACTGGGCCTTGGAGCACAAATTGAAGTACAATCACAGGGGTTGGCCCTCACCGCTGAAGGTGAAGGCACGTTGAAAACCTGAGATAACGGATAACACATCGAAAGAAATTTAGTTATACCAACACATGTGATTATCAATTGGTAACATTCACAGATGAGTATCATCTACAGCTACAACTACTCAATACCCCGCAAGCCGCCGCAAGGGCGTGTGGCGGCGGGTGTTAGGGCACCACCCGTAATTCAAAAAGTAAAAAAACCGCCTGCACAATCCACGCATTTATAGTCCACAAACCAAACATGGTAAACATTCATGCAAAAACCCTTACACCCCACACACATGCAAACACACAAACTACCAACTAATATTTACAACATACACCTACATTTAAACCTAATATCTTAGCGATTTTTAACTTGGTTCCGACTTGCAACTTAAATATTTTTAATGTGTCTAAAGGGACTTCGGATTCTTACTATTATGATTTCTGATTGTTCTGGGAAAGAATGAGTACTGGAATCTATCTCCCTCATTTTATCTTTGTGATATGATCTACCTAAATAGTGTGGGGCCATTATAATTCCTTTAGTGTCATCATTAAACTCGCTGGTTCTGAATCTTTCTATAAGCCTAAGCCACGAATGTTTTCTTCGTATTTCAAGGGGCTCCCAGCCTAAATCCCCTAAGAGACCTGTTACACTTGTGTTCTCATTGTAAATATTTTTAACGAATCTGGCGGATTTTCTCTGGCCTTTATCTAATTCTTTTTGCCAGATTTTCTCCCAAGGATCTCAAATACTTGCGGCATATTCCGAATGTGTCCTAACTAGTTATCATCGGTTACATAGAAGTAAGTAGCTTTATTAAAATTATGTGATTTTTACATTGGAAGATCACAAATTACATAAATGTTTCCTTTCCAGCTGTAAAGCAAAGAGGCGTAATTAGAAAACGGAAGGGGGGACCGGGTGATAACTTCAGTCGCCATCAAAATGGAAAGGCCACCTCGCGTCCATTTTGATCTGTGTCGCCATATGATGCAAGCATTTTAGCATGACGGCATTCGGAGAGAGAGACGATTGAGAATAAATCTGACAAGATTCGCTGCAACTTCCAACCAAAGAAAATGAGGTGAGCGCAGGGGAGGCAGGGCGTAGAGATTTGAGCGCCGCTCCACGCTTTGCATCCGTATGAGTGAAGAGAGAGGGAATAAAAGAGGGATCGACACCTCAGCGCGCGCAATGGCGTCCCCATTTCTGCCGCCGGGCAGTCGGAGGGAAAGGGTGGGGGGGAGTCAGGAATCCCCGTGGGAAATAAGCAGAATAGATCGTGGCATTTCTGTGCCTTTCACTAATCATCCTCTGCCATACATGGTTTGTATCAAAAGTATCATCAGCAAACCTAACCGATTTTACGAATTCCCCTCCGACTTTCACTCCCACCTCCAGCACTTCTCATGCCTCCTTAATCATTTCCTCCACATATACGTTGAATGAACAGGAATGATGGGGAAGGCGGAATTTAGCGAATCACAAGCGCAAAAAGGTTTCCTTGCCCTTAACTTGAACGTACTTGTATCATTAGAGGAGCTTGGCTGGGAATCACTCACCACTTGCCGGGCCGATACTCTAATCACTTGAGCTGTCGAGGAAACGTAAATAAAACTGAAATCTGTTTAGGGAGGCCAATGCAGCCACTTGCCCTGATTCTTCGTGCGGCTGGGAGATGGCGTTTGAGAGGTTTTTCATCATCCAAAGGATAAATTGACAAGGACACAAGAGGGAAGGAAAGTAGAGAAACCAATCATACAATATCATAAAGGATAGGAACATTGCGTTTCGTGGCACGCATGGTCAGAACAAACATGAAAACTTAAACGCATGAACCTGAAGACGCCAGAAGGGCCGGCTGGGGAAACTATTGTTGCTAAGACTGACGCCCTGACGCGGAGGAACGCTAGAAAGCCTTAGCTATTATGGATGAAAGCTGCGTAAACCTCAGCTTGTACTGGTTAAGTTTAGTTCGTAAGTATGGGGCAGGTTCAATAATAACTTTATAACAATATGAGAACGTTATAGACATATTACGGACCCAAACTTACTATTGTAGATCAGATCACGTGAGTAAAATCAGGGAGATATATAGTGGAACAGATTGATTAAAACTGTCACTTTTTCTCTCATACCATTAGAGATCAAAATAGATATGACCTCAGGTGCGAATGAGATAATAAATTTTGGCAGAGATAAATTTCTACCCATCTTTATAACAATCTACATCTACTCAATACCCCGCAAGCCGCCGCAAGGGCATGTGGCGGGGGGTGTTAGGGCACCACCCGTAAATTAGGGAAAAAACCCGCATGCAGAAGCCAAAAATTTATAGCCCACAAACCAAACATGATAAAAATTCATGCACGAACCCTTTCGACCCTACCCTTTCACACACATGCAAACCCACGAACTACCAACAAACATACACATGCACAACCTTCGAATTTTCAATTTTGTTCCGACGTGTAACCACCGCTATTCCACCAAATCTCCCACCTTCCTTAATTATCCCATCCCTACTCACACTGCTTCCCACAACCAGTCTTTTGATGTCTGCTTCTCCGTTTCAGTGATTGAAACGCTTCCCGATTCCGCTAGCATAGAGGTGAGAACCCGCGAGATGGCACATATATGGGTGCTTCAGTCTTTTAAACCCACCGGGCTGAACCAAGCCCACTGATTTCATTCAAATTTTGACTGCATTTCCCCTCCCCCACCTTCTCCGCTTCCTTCATGTGAGTGTCCTTCATTTATTTTTCTGTGCGTTGAATATTTTGTATCCGTGTGTTTGTGTGTTTCTATATATATATATATATATATATATATATATATATATATATTTAGGGGAGAAATAACTTCAGCAGGACAGAAGACTCAGAAGAAGGCGAAAGTAGTTAGAATAGGAACCTGGAACGTCAGGACAATGTTGAGGAGAGGCAAATTAGAAAATATTAAGCGAGAGATGGAAAGAGGTAAAATATATGTTTTAGGCCTCTGCGAGGTGAGATGGAAGGATAGCCAGGATTACTGGAGTGACAATTATAGAGTAATATACAGCGGCGGGGACGAGAGCCAACGAGGGGTTGCCGTAATTTTAAATAAAGGGGTAGGAAGAAGCGTAGTCAACATAGAGCAAGCGACAGATATAATTTTACTCGTAGAGATTAAAGCAGAGCCAACGAACTTGGTCATTATTCAGGTATACATGCCACCGAGCAACCACAAGGAGGAAGAAGTCGATAGGATGTATGATGAGTTAGAGGATATCATCGCGAGTGTTCCTGCAGGGAAATATTTAATAGTGATGGGGGATTGGAATGCGACGGTAGGCGAAGGAAGAGATGGTGGTGAGGTGGGGGACTATGGGTTAGGCACAAGGAATGAACGCGGGGAGAAAGCAATTGAATTCTGCAGGAGACAGGGGATAGTCATCACTAACACATAGTTTAGACACCACAAAAGGCGTAGGTATACATGGAAAATGCCAGGTGACTCAGAAAGGTATCAGTTAGATTATATTATGGTTAGGCACAGGTTTAGGAACAGTGTGATAAATTCGCACAGTTTCCCAGGAGCGGATGCGGACTCTGACCACAATTTAGTTGTTATGAAATGTAATTCGTTTCAAGAAGATAAGGCAAGGGCGGCGGGTTAAAAAATGGAATTTAGAAGCAGTAAATGAATTAACGAGGAAAGAGTATCAGGAGGCTGTAGAGAAAATGATGGATGACGGTAAAGAACTGAGTACTATCGAAGACAAATGGGAATGTATCAAGAAAGGGATATTGGAAGCCGCTAAAGACACTATAGGAACCGTTAACGGGAAAAGAATAAGGAAACCATGGGTAACGGATGAGATGATTGCAAAGATGGATGAGAGAAGAAGATGGAAAAATGTAAACACAGAGTTAGGCAAAATGAAGTACAAAGAATTAAACAATAAATTGAGAAGGGCCACAAATAAAGCAAAAGAAGAATGGTGGAACACGCAATGCGAGGATATGGAAAGTTTACAGAAGAAGGGTGAAATTGGTGCTCTATACAGCAAGGTTAAGTTATTATCGGGAAGTAAGAAGGCAAGATCTGTGCTAACAGTTAAAGATAAGTGGGGTAAGATAATAGTTGAACCTGGAAAAATCCAAGAGAGATGGAAGGAATATATAGAAACACTGTATGGTAAAGAACTTAGGCCGACAAGGTTAGACATACTGTAGAAAAGGAACATGACGTAGAAGAAGATAGCTTAGGTCCAGGCATACTCGACGATGAAATAGAGAGGGTATTAAAGGAGATGAAAGCAAATAAGGCTGTGGGGGTGGACAATATTCCTGTAGAAATGTTGAAATGGTTAGGGAAAGGTGGGAAGAAGGCCATATATGGACTGATTCGTAGTATCTATGAGGAAGGAATCTGGCCGGAAAATTTTGTGAGATCGGTGTTAGTTCCTATTCCAAAAAAGGCAAAGGCTTCGTCATGTGAGGATTACAGAACAATAAGTTTGATATCCTACGCAGCTAAAGTTATTCTCAGGATCATCAACAAAAGGATAGAGAGTAAGGCAAACGATTACTTAGGGGATGATCAGTTTGGGTTTAGGAAAGGAAGAGGTACGCGTGATGCCATTGCAGTAATGAGATCACTAGTCGAGAGGAATATAGAATACAATCAGGACGTTTTAGCCTCTTTTGCAGATTTCGAAAAAGCGTTTGATAGAGTGAATTGGGAAAAATTAATGCGTGTATTGCAGAAAATAGGAATGGATTGGAGGGACAGGAGACTGATCCGCAACCTGTACATGTCTCAGACTGCTCAAGTGCGAGTGGGGAACGGAGAGTCCGAATGGGCAGTGTTAGGAAGAGGTGTAAGGCAGGGTTGTCCATTGTCACTGGTGCAGTTCAATGTATATGTGGAGGAAATGATTGAAGAGGCATGGGAAGAACTGGAGGTAGGAATGAAAGTCGGAGGGGAATTCGTAAAATCGGTTAGGTTTGCTGATGACCAAGCATTAGTTGCTCAGTCAGCCAAGGGGTTGCAAGTATTGCTGAGTGAATTGGAGGTTCAGTGCGATAAATATGGGATGAGAATCAATATTAATAAAACAAAGGTTATGCGATTTTCCAGAAAGGAAAAGGCTAAGCTAAACATTAAAATAGGAGGGGGAAAAATAGAGCAGGTAGAACAGTTTACATATCTCGGAAGTGTTTTGGACCAATACGGTGAAAGTAGCAGGGACGTAAGGAGAAGAATTGCGCTAGGCAAGGAGGCTTTCTCAAGGAGGGAGTTGATGACGGGGATGTTGAGTAGGGAGGTTTAGAAAATACTCGTAAAACATTGATATGGAGCGTATCTATGTACTGCGCAGAAACGTGGTCGCTGAAGCAGGAGGATAGACGTAGATTGGAGGCTTTTGAAATGTGGGTGTGGAGAAGAATGGAGAAGGTGAAATGGACCGAAAGGAAAACAAATGAGGAAGTACTAGAAATGGTGGGGGAGGAGAGGGGTTTGTTGAGAGAAATCCTATGGAGGCAGGAAAAATGGATGAAAGGCGTATTGAGCGGTAGTGGAATGTTGAAGAGAGTAATAGAGGGGAGAATGTTGGGCAAGCGAGGTAAGGGTAGGAACAGGATAGGGATGTTGGACGGGATGAAGGGAGGAAAGAGTACACTGAGATGAAGAGGGACCTGATATAGATTAGTTTGCTAGGTGGGGAGTCACAAAATGTTTATTTGATAGTTGTGTCCATCCAAAAACCTACCTTAACCGGTAGATTACCTAATAATATAAGTATAACCTGTACATGTCTCAGACTGCTCAGGTGCGAGTGGGGAACGGAGAATCCGGATGGGCAGTGTTAGGAAGAGGTGTAAAGCAGGGTTGCCCATTGTCACCGGTTCTGTTCAACGTATATGTAGAGGAAATGATTAAAGAGGCATGGGAAGAACAGGAGGTAGTAATGAAAGTCGGAGGGGAATTCGTAAAATCGGTTAGCTTTGCTGATGACCAAGCATTAGTTGCTCAGTCAGCTAAGGGGTTGCAAGCACTGCTGAGTGAATTGGAGGTTCAGTGCGATAAATATGGGATGAGAACCAATATTAATAAAACAAAGGTTATTCGATTTTCCAGAAAGAAAAAGAGCAGGTAGAACAGTTTACATACCTCGGAAGTGTTTTGGACCAATATGGTCAAAGTGGTAGGGACGTAAGGAGAAGAATTGTGCTAGGTAAGGAGGCTTTCTCAAGGAGCAGGGAGTTGATGACGGGGACGTTGAGTAGGGAGGTTAAGACAAGACTCGTAAAATGTTCAATGCGATGTTCAAACAATGTTCCAGAGCGATTTATATACATCCGTTAGTTGATTATTTTTGCACATAAGTATTTTCTTCCGTGTTATTAACTTTGTTCCGGTGCATGAGTGAAGTAATATTTACGTAGAGGTATAATAATTGTGTCACCGATCACCTGACGCCACAAGCCATTGCAACGGCTTACGGAGTATCATGTAGATGGCGTAGTAGATTCAAGAACAAACTGAGGCGCGAAGCAAATTTGGCGAAAGGGAGGTGGTGGAAGACACATGGAAATAAGGATATGGAAATTTCATAGAGATGGATTGAAACTGACGTGATACACAGGAAGGTGAAATAACTGTCAGGAATTAAAAAGGTAAAATCGTTGCAAACAATAAAAGATAAGTTCGGAAAAATACTTGTTGAAACAGAAAAGATACAAGAGAGTTGGTAGGGATACATATAGGGATATCTGTATTATTAAGAAATGAAACCAGCGGGATAAGGCATAGAAACAGAACCTGTCGTGGATGAAGATAGCTTAGGTCCAGACATACTCAACGATGAGATGGAAAGGGCATTAAGGGAGATGAAGCCAAATAAGGCCGTGGGGGTAGACAACATTCCTGCGGAACTACTGAAATATTTAGGAAAATGTCGGAGGAAGAAACTATATGGACTTATTCGTAGTATCCATGAGGAAGGAATCTGGCCGGAAGACTTTATGAGATCAGTGTTAGTCCCTATTCCGAAAAAAAGGGAAAGAAACAATTCATGAGGAACACACAACAGAAGCTCGATTTCCCACGCAGCTCAAGTGATTCTCTGGATCAACAATACTTAAAGAGGATGGAGGACGATTTTCGTCGGACAGGGCTACACTTAAGAAATGATATGAAGTGTTTTTGAAAGATAGGATTTTGGCCAGTCGTGGTGGCTGCGTGTACAGAGGTGTCATTGAGTTGTCTCTTGGCCTTTTTAAGTAATGTGTTATGTTGTAAGTACGACAACTGTGGAGCCGCAATCCGCTGAATACTGATGAGGATGACGGGATTATTGATGAGTCGTTGATTGGAATTGTCGATTTTCCCTCTGCCGGGTCAACCACCGCCGGGAGAGCGTCGACCACTCCATCATTTGGCGCCTAACGTGGAGCACAATCACGTTCAACGTATTTGCGCACCACCCCGGAATTTAGTGTTTTCATTTATTATTCCTCGAGGTGAGACGGACGAGCGAATAAAAAAACCACGGCGACCATTTCACAGCGAAATGACTGACCGAGAGTCAACGTCCATGAAATATCGCAACATAACCTCAAGTCACTAGTTAAGTGAAAGTCCCGACGGAGACGAGATGCTTCCCTAGAGGTCATTTTAAATCAGCTAAAACGATACCGAATTAGAAAAGAATAGCACAAAGAGATTTGAGGAAAACAGGATCATCAGTTTGATAATTCAGCCAAAACACTCTTATGAGTGTTGAAGTGATGAGGAGAGAATAGAAAACGCATGACGTTGCAGTGAAAAACAGAATGGGCTCCCAAGAGGAGCAAGTGATGCCACGGAAGTCATACGAGATAGGTGCTATATTTATTCGGGTACTTATTATTCGTCGCTTCAGATATTGTTTTTAGAGAAGCTGGTGGATATTTTAAAGTAAACATGGGTAAATGTGACAAGGGGAAAGGACAATCAAGAGGTTGTATTGAGATCTAAATAATATTACAGAATTTCGAGAAATCCACGGTGAAAATGATTCGCCTTGACCGGGTCTCGAATCCGGATTCCTCGATATGCGGCCCCAGTGCTTTGGCCGCCTCCTCGTCGCGTCCTGTTCCACCGAGAACTACTATGAGCTTCCAAGAAAAAAATACTACGTTAATTTACCGCGGAGTAACGATGTCAGCGCATATAATCGTGTTCGTTGCGCCACAATCCAACAAGGCTGAGTGGCGAGGTGTTTGCGTGCATTATAAGTGTTTGCAGTCGACAAATTAGAACACGCAGAGGGGAATGACTCAGCAGCGCCTTCAGCGGAGTCGAGTGTGTTCGCGCCCACGGTGAACGACTTTGTGCACGTCACGGGACTCCGGCAGAGGTGGGCGCTCAATGAGGGGCGCGGATAATTCCTTCAGAGCGACTGCCGGCGGGCGCACTTCTCACTGTTCATTCGAATTTGTGTTAAGGCAGAGGCTGGGGATGAAAGGCTAGAGCGAAGTAAGACTGGCAAAGGAGTGAGGCAAGGTAAGTCTCTGTAACGTCGTTAGCCAAACATACACGAGGTCAGACCAGAAGGTATCCTGCCATACCATGCGTTGAGGAAAATAGCCTACATGGAACAATGAGAGATGGTCATCAGTTGCCTCGTCGCATTCTCATTTATCTCGATATCAATTTCAAGAATTTCGTGCAGCAGTAGCAGAGGACTTGCCCCAGGCCACAGACGATGACCCAGATTTTCTAAAAAGGTCATAAGTGGAGATGAGTCAGGGCTATTACCCTGAAACAAAGTTCTAGTCCTCCCAAATGGTTATGGACAAAATGAAGGAGAATGTAAAAATCAAAAACACATTAATATCGCGAGGAGATTGTAATTGGAATTACTCTACAGAAGTCAAATGAAAGCTGTGATACTAAAGAGAATGGGTGAGCATTGCGGGGGGAAGTCAGGGCCGGGCGGGGGGGAGATGAGCAGGAAGCAGATTGCTAGTAATTTGGAAGGTGCCTTAATCGAGGCATTCCAGACGTGAAGACATATATTCCAAGGCAAGCATTCCTAAGAAGAAAGCCTTTCTAGGAAGAAGGAGGGGGATGGCGCGAAGGTGCCCCACTTCTTCGCATTGGAATGTCTCACTTAACTACTTACTGGGTACTTGTACACCACGATCCAACAACCCACGCTGTAATTCAGGTGAATCCACTCATCTATCTACAGGTACATCTGTACATCTACTCAATACCCCACAAGCCGCCGCAATGGCGTGTGGCGGGGAGTGTTAGGGCACCACCCGTAATTTAGAAAGAAGAATACTAATAGGTAATCGCCTTGAGAAAAGCAAAGAGGTGCGTCTCCACAAATTAGTGGGAGTATTATTCATGGGAGTATTCAGACGAACACACTATAGGTATAAAAGGCAAACATTTTACATAAGTTTTCCCAGAGAGTCTATAATATTGATACAAACGCACTAAACGAGCTTCCACACCCACCCGGGGAGCACATGGGTGACATAACACTGACCAAGAAAGGAATAGAACATCAGCTCCTTAGTATCAAAGCCAGCAATGCACAAAGCTCCGGAAGGAATACCTGCTAGAATAATGAAGGAATCAGGTGAAGATATTGCTCCTTTTATGGAAAGTATTTTTCTTACATCAATAGAAGAAGGCCCAGTGTCTCGCGACTTGAAGCTAGCCCTTATAACTCACATCTATAAAGGCGCCGGCGATAGAGGGAAACCCACCAGTTACCCACCCATATTTTTAACATCGCTTTCATGTGAAATATTAGAACACATTAGAAGAAACCTCATTATGTTACGCACGTTTGAGTGTGTGTGTGCGTTTATCGAGTGCTAGTGTGTGTGAATGGTCTGTGCTCGTCCTTTGGGGATAGGCACAGAGTGTGTACTTGTAGAACAACCTGGTACCTTTAACGGGGTCTTCCCTACAGCCTCGTAAAGGATTCCTTTTCCACCTAGAATCTTTAACGGGGTCCCCCAGCCTCGTGAAGGATTCTAAACAGGATAGTGTGTTTGTGGCTGAGTGTAGTCCCTGGCGTGGATTAATTTCCCGTAAACACCACCATAGAGGGTATTCTTGGTTGAGAGGTTGTGTTTTAATCTCTTTCGTGGTTCCAACGTAAAACCAACACAGCAATTAGTCTGACGAGAGTTGCGACTGTTGTTTACGGCCGTTTGGAGTTTTTCCCCTCATTATTATTTTATATTCCTAGTGGCCTGTGTATTTTAGTTCCTTGTATATGTATTTACATGTGTGTATGTTAAAATGGTTTTTGTATGAATGTATACACCTCTGTGGATGTGCCTGAAATTTGTTGGTTTTGCATGTGGCTTTAATCAGCTTTAGGGGTTTTGACCTAACAACCCCCGCCACACGCCCTTGCGGCGGCTTGCTGGTATTATGTAAATGAGGTGGCATTGGGTGAGAAGGGTGGAGGTAATGACAGCGCTTCTGAGGAACATGGCATTGCCCTAATGAGAGAATAATATACTTCTGCAGAGTAAAGACTTTATCAATACTACTACAATATACGTCCTGCAATATCTATTGTAGTCACCAGATTTTGCCTCCGGTGGCTCTTTTTCTATTTCCAAACATGAAAAATGGCTAGGCGGAAAACGATTCTCGGTTCACGAGTTGGTCCCCCATAAAGATGCCTATTTTGAGGTCCTTGCGAAGTCCCACTTTGGGGAAGGTTTGAAAAGTTGGAGAAACGCCGGGAAAAGTGCATACCGAGCTAAAAATGAGTGGAGTGAGGGGAGGTGGATGTGTTTTTGCATGCGTTTAGAATGATAGGATGTTTCCATGAATGTCTGCACTGCTGTGGATTTGGGTTTTCATGTGTGTGTTAGTTTTGAATGCGGTTTTTCTTTTTTCCTTTTTTTGGGTGGTGACCTAACACCCCCCGCCACACGCCCTTGCGGCGGATTGCGGGGTATTATGTAGATATGGATATAAAACCAGGTTACAATGAATGATAAAAAATCTACTAAAAATAATTTATTTTTCTATTTTCCTAAGGACTTCATGAACGGCCCATGTATATGTGGAAGAAATGGTAAAAGACGCATGGGAAGAAGTAACGGTAGGAATGAAAGTCGGCTGTTAATTTATGAAATCAGGTGTGCTAATGATCAAGCTCTAGTTTGTCAGTCAGCCAAGCTGTTGCAAAATCTGCTGAACGATTTGGGAGGTCAGTGCGTTTGGTATGGGATGAGAATAAATGGAGACAAGACAAAGGTTATGCTGTGTTTCAGAAAGAGTAAAGCTATGCTAAATATTAAAACAGGAGTTCAGAATCTAAAACATGTGAAACAGTTTATGTATCCCGGAAGTGTTTTGTACCAAAACGGTCCAAGTAATAGGGACATAAGGAGAAGATTTGCGTTAATTACGATAAGGATAGCGATGGCCAGGAAAGCTTTGAAAAGGTAAAGATGAGCGTTCTGTGTCAAAATGGATATTGGACTGAGAAAGAGGCAAGTAAAATGTGATGTATGGAGCGTTATGTGATATGGATGTGAAAGGTGGACTTCGTTGAAAAAGGAAAGGCTGGAGGTGTTCGATATGTGGGCGTGGAGCAGGTAGTAGCGATAGTAGTTATTAGGGAAGGCGACCGACAGGAAACGTCATTTTCCCCATTAGGGATGGATGGGAAAGGATGGAGGTTGGAGAGAAACCAGGCGTCGGTATTCGCCTGCTTTAATAACGAAAGGCGCCAAGGGGTCACACAGTTTAACGTCCCATCCGATAGACGGACGGCGTACTCACTCAAAGTGCTCTCCGCAAAGCACATTCATTGTAGGGATCGGGATATGAGGGTGGAAGCCCCTGACCCAAAAAAAAACAAAAATATTTTGGACAAATATGTATTTATTTTTCAACATAATCTCCTTTCAGCTCTAAACACTTTCCCCAGAAATGTTCAAAAAGTTCGATACCCTTTTTATAATAAGAACTGTCTTACTCCTCAAAATAGCCATTAACTGCCGAAATCTCTTTTCCACAGTTGGAAAAATCTTTGAGCAGCGAGCCACTATTTCAAGTCTGAGAACAAAAAATAATCCTAGGGGGCTGAATCTGGCGAATAGGGTGCATGAGGCAGCAATTCAAACTTTAATTCATGAACTTTGGCCATTGCAACTATGGATTTGTGAGCTGGCGCATTGTCTTGATGAAAAAACAATTTCTTCTTAGCCAAATTCGGCCGCTTTTGCTAGATTTCTTCGCTCAAATGTTTGGATAAGTTTTCATAATACTCGCCCATGATAGTTTGTTGTTTTTCAAGATAATCAGCGAAAATTATCCCACAAGCATCCCAAAAAACTGATGTCATGACCTTGCCTGCAGATTACACGGTCTTTGCCTTCTTTGGAGCCAGTTCTCCCTTTTGAATCCATTGTTTTGATTGTTCTTTTGTCTCGGGTGAGAAGTAATGGACTCATGTTTCAACCATGGTTTTGAAACAGTACAAAAATTCTGCTTTGTAGCTGTGAAAATTTGCTAAACACTCAATTGAAATATCTCCACAACACTGGTTTTGCTCGAGTGTGAGCAAACACAGCACCCATCTTGCACACAGCTTTCTCATGTCGAATATTTTAGCTAATTATGATGTATCACACTTTTTGAAATGCCTACTACTATAGTATGTCTGCTCTGCTAATTCATGCACTTTCAGTCGATGATCATTCAGTATCACTTTGTGGATTTTTTTCACCGTTTCTGACCTGACGTTACGTTGTGACAGTTCATTTGGCCTCTTTTAAACTCTGTTACCCAATATTTTACTGTTGTAAACAAAGAAGCAGACTCACCCAGAGTAGAATCCAGTTCAGCTTTTATATTGGTTGGACTGAGGCCTTTCAAATAAAAGTATTGTATCACATAACAATGACCAATTTTCTCCATTTTCACAAATTCACTGAAAACATTCATCTTTGATGACTGCCAAACAAATGCTAAAAAACGTAGTGTCATCAAACCTGAAATATATGATTTGTAGATTGCACTTTCTAGTGCGGTGATATTTTCCAAATAACTACCACCATCTCTAGGTTAGGCAGGGTCCTTCTGGGACCACACTCATAAAATTGTTGTTAATAGCTGTGGTAGTAAATACAGTGCAGGTATTGAAAATATACCTAACTTTATCATCAAGCTTCGTTTTGATTTTATTAAGGGCCCTTTGTTGCATCTCATTAACACTTCCATTATAGAGGGCATCTTCCCCTTAACCTTAAAAACCTTAAAAGTCAATCCTCTTTTTAAGAAAAAAGGCAGTCCTCTGGATCTCAACTCCTATCAACCCATCGCTGTTCAAAATCAATTCTCATAAATATTTGAAAAATGCTACCATCAAAGGTTGGTTCCTTACTTAGATCTGGTTATGCACTTGGCAGTCATCCCATTTTATTTGCTGATGATGCTAACATTCTTATTTACTCAGCCTCACCTCAGCAACTCCTTCACAGTAGCATTCTTGTAACCCAAAAATTCATGTGTTCTCACATTGACGTGCTCTTAAAGAAACTCAATCCACTGTGTTTCCCAATCCAGAAAATCCCCTTTGCTCTTTCTGATAATGTTCTTCTATCACTCTATTATGGTCTGTATTATTCTCACATTATTTTTCATGTTATTTTCTGCGGTTCATACCCACAGGCCATATCCATTTTTAAATTACAGAAAAAAGTTGTACCATTGATAGCTAATGTTTGATATGATGCCCCTAGTCCTCCATTATTTAGGCAGTTTAATGTTTTACTTCTTCCATGTATTTATATTTTTACTACTGTAGGATACACAAGAATGAGCCTAAACACTTTCCCCACTACTAATGCTGACGTTCACAATCACAGTACCCACAACATAAAAAATCTACACACCAATTTGGTGCACACAAGATGCACCTACTAAGGGCCCAAGAACATAGGACTTATTTTGTACAATAAACTTCCTTTTTTTCTGTAATCTAATGTGAGTTTATTAACCTTAAGAGTAAATTAAGATTTTTTACCCAAAAGAATGGTTTATGATGTTGATGAATACCTGTCTTATAATCAATGAATATCATTCAGGACACTTGTCAATACTGCCAAACTGACATTTAATAATGACAGATTGTTAAACTGCTCCAACAAGTCTTAGGAAATTCCGAAGATTGTTAATGAATTGAAGAAATTATCTGTTTCTCAACCTTATCATACACCTAACTCAAATATAGCTGCAACAGATTTCAATAATCATTACTACTCTTCCATCACTTGACTAACCTACTAATCAGTAGAATTATACAAATATTTTTAATTCATCCACTTCATTTTTCCTCTTTCCTTGTTCCGTAAACAAACTTACAAGGGCAATCCCAGAAGTACCTGACCCAACAAAGGAAACAAAAATTTTGGAAAAAAATGTATTCATTTTTCAACATAATCTACTTTCAGCTCTATACACTTTTCCCAGCAATGTTCAAAAAGTATGATACCCTTTTTATAAGAAGAACTGTCTTGCTCCTGAAAATAGCCATTAACTGCTGATATCACTTCTTCACAGTTGGAAAATTTTTGACCACTGAGCCATTTTTTCAAGTTTTCGAAATGAAAATAATTAGAGGGGGCTAAAACCAGCAAATAGGGTGCATGAGGTAGCCATTCAAACTTTAGTTCATGAATTTTGGCGATTGCAACAATGGATCTGTAAGCTAGTGCATTGTCTTGATGAAACAGCACTTTCTTCTTAGCCAAATTCGGCCGCTTTTGCTAGATTTCTTCGCTCAAATGTTTGGATAAGTTTTCATAATACTCGCCGTTGATAGTTTTTCCTTTTTCAAGATAATCAGCGAAAATCATCCCACACACATCCCAAACAACTGATGCCATGATCTTGCCTGCAGATAACACGGTCTTTGCCTTCTTTGGAGCCAGTTCTCCCTTTTGAATCCGTTGTTTTGATTGTCCTATTGTCTCGGATGTGGAGTAATGGACCCATGTTTCAACCATGCTTTGTTGGTGTGAAACCTTGCTAAACAGACACTGGTTTTGCTCGAGTGTGAGCAAACGTGGCACCCATCTTTCACACAGCATTCTCATATCCAAATTTTCGGTTAATATGCAATGCACCGCACTTTTTGAAATACCTATTATGTCTGCTAGCTTGCGCACTTTTGGTTGACGATCATCCAGTATCACTTTGTGGATTCTCTTCACCATTTCTGGAGTCGTCACCTCATTTGGTCGACCAATGCGATGTTCTCGTCTTGACAGTTCGTACGGCCTCGTTTAAACTCTGCCACCCAATATTTTACTGTTGTAAACGAAGGTGCAGGCCAGTACAGGTGCCAGGTGCAGTAGAATGCAGTACACTTTTCATATCGGTTGGTCGAGAAATGTAATGAGAAAGTTAAAGAGAGATGTTATTTTGCTCTATTTAGACCACATTTGGAATGTGCCACAGGTATCTGGGATCCTAGGGAGAAAATCTGGCTAAAAGAACTGATAAAGCCCATAGAGAATCCGCCAGAGTCGTTAAAAATAGTTATTAAAAAACACAAGTGTAACAGGTCTCTTAGGGGATTTAGGCTGGGAGCCCCTTGAAATACAAATAGAATAAGCGAGACTTAGACTTTTTGAAAGATTATGAACCAGCGAATTTTACGATGGCACAAAAGGAATTATAATGGCCCCACATTTCCCCAGAACAATCAGAAATCATGATAGTAAGAAACCGAAGTCCATTTAGAAATATTAAAAACATTTGAGTAGCATGACGGAAAAAAGTTAAACATTGCAAAGATATTAGGTTTAAATGTAGGTGCATATGTATGTTTGTCGGTATTTCGTGTGTTTTCATGTATGTGGGGTGAAAGGGTTCTTGCAGGAATGTATTTTTTTTTCTAAATTACGGGTGGTGCCCTAACACCCCCCGCCACACGCCCTTGCGGCGGCTTGCGGGTTATTGAGAAGATGTAGATAGGAGGGGGAAAATAGAGCAGTTAGAACAGTCTACGTAAAACGGAAGTAATGTGGGCCAACATGGTCTTAGTAGTAGGGACGGTCCAAATTCCTCTGAAAATTCAAAATAATTATACCCTAACGCATTACGCTACAGATCACGAAGTGTAAAAATACACACTCGTTTTTGCAACAAAAATGCTAAACTGTTCAACTCCTGCATATCGGTCCTCCCATCATAGGATGATGACTCCGTTAAAGTAACCGAAGTCACGGCACCTCCAACGCTCCTCCAATGACTGCTGAGCGGAATGCTGTCATTAAAATTATCATTCGCGTTAATTTGTGTCGAATGTTTCTCCAGAGCGATCAATCCGCGAGCTAAACTCGGTTGAGGTCCGCGACCGTCAAATCCGTGCATCATGGTGCACGGAGTGCTGGGCTTCGATGCATCCTCTTTACCCGTTTGCCGTCATTCGGCCGCCACATCAAGCTCGTTGAATAATCGCATACTACCTTGAACAAAAAGTTCCCGGAATAACCACCGTGTGGCGCTCCCATCGTTCCGATTTAAGTTCTGTTTTTTTTTGTTAAATTGGTACATCTGTTGTTGATATTCCCTTTAAATCTTAGTGTCATAACTTGACATTTGCAAAAGTTACGTAGCCAAGAGTACATCTATCTCTGTGTGTGTTGGCGATTTTTTACAATTGCAGAAATGGATTTAAATTTGCAACAACGAACTTGTATTAAATTTTGCGTAAAAAACGGATTTAGTGGCGCACGGACGTTGGAAATGTTGGAAAAGTGTTTCGGCAACGATTCTCTAAAAAAAACGGTCGTTTACCAGTGGCACGAGCGGTTCAGAAGTGGTCGTGAGTCAATCGAAGATGATGAACGCAGTGGCAGACCATCGACATCGAAAGTCGGTGAAAAAATTGATAAAGTAAAAGAAATGTTGGTCAATAACCGCAAATTAACCATCAGAGAAATAGCGGAGGACTTGAACATTGCCTATGGATCCGCCCAAGACATTGTGGTTAATGATGTGGGTTTCCGTCGTGTAGCAGCAAAGTTGGTGCCAAAACGACACGCAATCCAGACATCAGGCAAGTGAATGGCGTTCACCAAATAAGCCGAGACCAAAAAAACCACGTCGTTTTCAGTCAAAAAAGAAGGCAATGCTGACGGTTTTCATGGATTACAACGGTGTAGTGCATCATGAATTTTTGCCAGAAGGCCAGACAGTAAACAAAGAGTATTATTTGGGCGTTATGAGACGTTTGCGTGAAGCAATTCGCCGAAAGAGACCAGAAATCGTCGCACAGTGCGTCGAGACCGTCGCACAGTGCTATCATTATTCGGAATTTTTTGACGAAAAATGCAACAAATACCATCCAACAGCCACCGAATTCACCTGATTTGGCTCCCTGTGACTTCTTTCTGTTCAATCGAGTTAAAAAACCATTACGGGGAACGCGTTTTAGCAGCCGAGAGGAAGTAATGGAAAAATCGCAGGAAGCACTGATGGACATACCGAAAACCGAATATAAAAAATGTTTCGAGGATTGGATCAAGCGCTGGCATAAGTGTGTTGCAGTCGATGGGGATTACTTTGAAGGGGACAATATAGATTTAGATGAATAAACTTGTATTTTTAATTTTCTGAATAAATTCCGGGAACTTTTTGATCAAGGTAGTATCTTGGATTGATAGAGGGGTCTATGTAAAACGGCCATCACCGGGATTCGAAACTAATACCCTGTGGTCGGAAGGCGAGCGCTGAAAAGCTGCGAGTGTTTCAAAACAACCTAAGGCATTTTCACGTAAAACATTTCATTACCCGAGCACTGCGCCCAAGGAGGGCCATTTGGAATTTTTTTAGACTTCAAAGGGTCTGGAGTAGGACTAAAAACATTCGCTCATTATCTTGTGTTCTCGCGACTGGCATCACTCAGTGCTAGTTTTCAATAGAAAAACGGGATATTCAGATATTTCCACAGAATGTTTGCCACAGCGGTATTAATTCAATTACTGTCGTTATAACTTTATTAGTTTACAGTAGGATCTTCCGCATCTCGTCGCTCCATGTTTAGAGACAAGGGCGGTGAAGGGGCGTCTAATTAGAATGCGGGCAAAGAGCACCACCGGGGGGGGGGCAGGAGTGAACTTCAGGGAGGGCGAAGGCAAAGCTCTCGTGATTACTCCATCGCCATAAAAATACGCAAGGGTTCCAAGGAATTACCCGTCACCAAATTCATGAGAGCCAAGGACACGGCAGAGGAAAACAATAAAATTCTATGCTGGGAAAAACAGTTTTGGTGTTGGACGTAGCCGAAAGAGAACTGCCAAAGTCGCTTTTCTTAGAATGACCACCTGATTCGGGTTACTTGTTCTCGGAAGTGAGGTTATTTTGAGTTAGAATTATTTAAAAATAATAGATTGACTTCAACGGTTAGGTTGTACCGTAGAGTAATTTTTCCCATTCTTTGCCTTTGCTAGCCAGGAAAGAACTAATTGCAGGTCAGTTGGCCATCTTTTGACGATAAATTTTATGAATTCAATGTACCTGAACTACATCCTTGACGTGGTGGAAGGGCTTGGGCGTTCCGATGACCCCTAGAGATGTGGTGGCTGGAGTAATAACAATTGCTCCTAGTAGGGTCGCCCATGCCAGATAGGTCGAAGGTTAGGAGCCAGACGAAAGGCAGGCAACGCAGCGTCTCTTCCTCAGTGAGGCGGCTGCAAAGGCGTCTCACCCCAGTGGGGCGACCATTATGTGATGATGTCACGTTAAAAACACTATTGAGGAAGGCAACGGGAAACCACCTCAATTACTGTTTCCAAGAAAATAATGATGGACACCATAGAGGAATTGAGTCCTGGCAACTGCGAGACTCGGCCCAAGCGGTCAGTGCCGTGCCCGGCATCGGGAGAGGCAAGGCTTCCGCGGTCGTCATCCCACGAAACCCTTGCAGGGGAGAAATAACAGCACCAGGACAGAAGACGCAGAAAAAGACGAAGGTAGTTAGAATAGGAACATGGATGTCAGGACAATGTTGAGGACAGGCAAATTAGAGAATATTAAGCGAGAGATGGAAAGAGGTAATATAGATGTTTTAGGTCTATGCGAGTTGAGATGGAAGGATAGCGGGTATTACTGGAGTGATAATCATAGAATAATATACAGCGGCGGGGACGAGAGCCAACGAGGGGCTGCCGCAATATTATATAAAGGAATAGGAAGAAGCTTAGTGAAAATAGAGAAAGTTCCTGATAGAATATTACTCGTAGAGATTACAGCAGAACCGACGAGCATGGTCATTGTTCAGGTATATATGCCACCGAGTAACCACAAGGAGGAAGAAGTCGATAGGATGTACGATGAGTTAGAGGATATAATCGCGTGTGCTCCTGCAGGGTGATGGAAGAGCTGGTGATGAGGTGGGGGACTACGGTTTAGGAACGAGGAAAGACCGCGGGGAGAAAGCAATGGAGTTCTGCAGGATACAGGGGTAAGTCATCACCAACACATGGGTTAGAAACCACAAAAGGTGTAGGCATAAATGGAATTAAACATAACTAACAGGTACCTCAGAAAGGTATCATTACTTATCATTAGTTAATCTACCGGTAAAGGTAGGTTTTTGGATGGCCACAATAATCAAATAAATATTTTGTAACTCCAAACAAAACCTAATCCAGAAGCCTACTCGTAATCAGGTCCCTCTTCATCTCTATGTACTTCTTTCCTCCCTTCATCCCGTCCAGCATCCCTATCCTGTTCCTTCCCTTTCCTTGTTCGCCTAACATTCTCCCCTCTATTACAGTCTTCAACATCCCACTACCGCTCAATACGCCTTTCATCAACAAACGCCTCTCCTCACCTACCATCACCAGTACTTCCTCATTTGTTTTCCTTTCGGTCCATTTCACCTTCCAATCCACCGTCCAGCAAGGTCCGTCCAGCGTCCAATCTACGTCTATCCTCCTATTTCAAAGAACACGTTTCCGCGCCGTACATAGCTACGCTCCATATCAGTTTTCACGACTCTTTTCTTAACCTCCCTACTCAACTTCCTCGTCATCAACTCCCTCCTCCTGGAGAAAACCTCCTTGCCTTGCGCAATTCTTCTCCTTACGTCCATACCACTTTGACCGTATTGGTCCAAAAGCCTTCCGAGATATATAAACTGCTCTACATACTCTATTTTTCCCCGCCTATTTTAATATTTAGCTTTGCCTTTTTCTTTCTGGAAAATCGCATAACTTTTGTTTTATTAATATTGATTCTCATCCCATATGTATCGCACTGAACCTCCAATTCACTCAGCAATGCTTGCAACCCCTTCCTGACTGAGCAACTAATGCTTGGTCATCAGCAAACCTAACCGATTTTACAAATTCCCCTCCGACTTTCATTCCTACCTCCAGTCCTTCCCATACCTCCTTAATCATTCCCTCCGCATATACGTTGAACAGCACCGGTGACAATGGGTAACCCTGTCTTGCCTTGCCTTACACTCGAACCTGAGCAGTCTGAGATATGTAAAGTTGCGGATCATTCTCCTGTCCCTCCAATCCATTCCTGTTTTCTGCAATACACGCATTATTTTTTCCCAATTCACTCTCTAACGCTTTTTCGAAAACTATGAAACAGGCAAATACATCCTGATTATATTCTATATTCCTCTCGATTAGTGATCTCATTACTGCAATGGCATCACGCGTACCTCTTCCCTTCCCAAACCCAAACTGATCATCCCCTAAGTAATCATTTGCCTTACTCCCTATCCTTTTGTTGATGATCCTGAGAATAACTTTAGCTGCGTGGGATATCAAACTTATTGTTCTGTAATCCTCACATGATGTAGCCTTTCCTTTTTTGGAATAGGAACTAGCACCGATCTCATAAAATCTTCCTGCCAGATTCCTTCTTCATAGATTCTACGAATCAGCCCATATAGTGCCTTCTTCTCGCATTTTCCTAAACATTTCAACAGTTCTACAGGCATGTTGTCCACCCCAACGGCCTTATTTGCTTTCATCTCCTTTAATACCCTCTCTATTTCATCGTCGAGTATGCCTGGACCTAAGCTATCTTCTTCTACGTCATGTTCCTTTTCTATGTCTAACCTTGTCGGCCTAAGTTCTTTACCATACAGTGTTTCTATATATTCTTTCCATCTCTCTTGGATTTTTCCTGGTTCAACTATTATCTTACCCCATTTATCTTTAACTGTTAGCATAGATCTTGCCTTCTTACTTCCCGATAATAACTTAACCATGCTGTGTAGAGCACCAATTTCACCCTTCTTCTGTAAACTTTCCATATCCTCGCATTGCGTTTTCCACCATTCTTCTTTTGCTTTATTTGTGGCCCTTCTCAATTTATTGTTTAACTCTTTGTACTTCATTTTGCCTAACTCTGTGTTTACATTTTTCCATCTTCTTCTCTCACCCATCTTTGCAATCATCTCATCCGTTACCCATGGTTTCCTTATCCTTTTCCCGTTAACGGTTCCTATAGTGTCTTTAGCGGCTTCCAATATCCCTTTCTTGATAAATTCCCATTTTTCTTCGATAGTACTCAGTTCTTTACCGTCATCCATCATTTTCTCTACAGCCTGCTGATACTCCTTTTTCGTTAATCCATTTACTGCTTCTAAATTCCATTTCCTAACCCGCCGCCCTTGCCTTATCTTCTTGAAACGGACGTTACATTTCATAACAACTAAATTGTGGTCGGAGTCCGCATCCGCTCCTGGGAAACTGTGCGAATTTATCACACTGTTCCTAAACCTGTGCCTAACCATAATATAATCTAACTGATACCTTTCTGAGTCACCTGGCATTTTCCATGTATACCTACGCCTTTTGTGATGTCTAAATCATGTGTTGGTGATGACTAACCCCTGTCTCCTGCAGAATTCAATTGCTTTCTCCCCACGTTCATTTCTTGTGCCTAACCCATAGTCCCCCACCTCACCACTCGTTCTTCCTTCGCCTTCCGTCGCATTCCAATATCTCATCACTATCAAATAATTCCCTGCAGGAACACACGCGATTATATCCTCAAACTCTTCGTACATCCAATCGACATCCTCCTTGTGGTTGTTCGGTGGTTTAGGCAAGACACACGGCCCCTTGGGCCGAGTCCCGCAGTTGAAAGGACTCAATTTCTCCATGTTGCCCATCATTATTTTTTTGGGAATCATAATTGAGGGGGCTTCCCGTTGCCTTCCTCAATAGTGCTTTTAACGTGACACCATTACTTAATGGCCGCCCCACTGGGGTCAGACGCCTTTGCAGCCGCCTCACTGAGGACAGAGAATACTCGTCGAGTATTTGGACACTGACCCCAAAGCTTTCTGGTCATATGTTAGGGAAGTAAATGGGGTCAACAAACCGTGGCTTGCTTAAGGGATTGCAACAATATCATTCATACTGACAGTGAGGGTAAAGCCAACATTCTAAAGAAATTCTTTCAAAGCATTTTCACGAACGATGTAGCCACCGCGTATCTCCAAGAAACAATATATACTGAACTCATAGCCAAAATAACAGCGGACGAGCAAGGAAATGCCAAATTGCTCAGACATTAAACCAAACAAATTCCCGGGTCCCGAAAACATACCAGCTAGGGTGATAAAATACGTAGCTCCTAACATCGCCCCGTACCCCGAATTTATATTTACAAATACATCTACATAATACCCCGCAAGCCGCCGCAAGGGCGTGTGGCGGGGGGTTTTAGGTCACCACCCAAAAAAGGAAAAAAGAAATAAGAAAATAAAATAATATATTGATATATTATGAATATAAGAAATTGAAAACCAACGCACACATGCAAAGCCCAATCCACAGCAGTGCACACATTCATAGAAACATCCCATCATTCCACGCGCATGCAAACACACATCTGTCTCCCTTCACTCCACAAGCAGGCAAGTACATACGCTTAACTACAACAAATAATTGTACCCTAGGATGCAGCAAGACATTTATCAGGAACATGCAAACTATATTTTAGTAAGTAGCTAGGCGAAATACCACCACCACAAGGACGTGCAAAACAAGACGCTCTCCTACCCAAGGTGAGGAATTTGGCCCAACGCTGCAGGCAGGAAGAGAGCTCCCCCACGGAGAGGGAAAAGGAATGGAAGGAGAAATTTAAGCTACCAAAAGCAGAGGAAACAATACAGTAAACAGCAATTCATTACTTAATGGCATTCCAATGCGGGCATGCGGGAAGGGTTTTGACACAACACACAGGAGGTTAGGGAAAGTGCATGCAATTAAGTATAACTAATTCAAGAAGTTTTCTCGGGTTTCCCACCGGGTCAGGTTGATGAAGTGCAGCGACGTTTTGAAGGCTGATTCGGTCCTGGACACGAGTAAAGACAAACGGGGATTGAAGACCTCAGGAGTGTACCGAATTCCTTGCGAGTGCGACCAAGCATACATTGGGGAGACCGGCCGCACCATAGAAACACGCCTAAAGGAACACGAGAGGTGCATCAGGTTACTCTACCCAGCGAAATCTGCGGTCGCCGAACATTGCCTCAATAACGACCACAGAATGAACTTTGCCGGCACGAAGAGGCTTTGCCACGCCAACGGCTACTGGGATCGACTCTGTTGTACGGCGAAGAATCGCGCCGACGCTTTTCGCTGCCCAGCATCCTAGTCAGTAACACTTGGGAGCCAGTGCTAAAGATAATAAAAAAATGCGCGTGAACGCACCCGATTGGCCGTAGAGGAGCACACTAACGCTTCTGGCCAATCAGGGCACACCTGAGCCGGGGCGGAGAGTATAACTACCAGGCCTTTTTCTTGCTCTGAACTTCACCGAGGAAAGCCGAAGCAGTCAAGCTTCCAGAGCAAACCCTCGTGCCACACCCGATCGAACGCCTTGCTGACGTCAAAGAAGGCGCCGACGGTGGAATGCCGTCGGTTGAAACCTTCAGTGACGAAGTCCAGCAGACGAGCAACCTGATGCGTCGTCGAGTGCTCGCTTCGGAAGCCAAACTGGTGAGAAGGAAGAATAAACGTCGGTACACTTCACCCACCTGACCCGGTGGGAAACCCGAGAAAACTTCTTGAATACCATACGCCGGGAAAACCTGAGATCCTTCGAGTATAACTAATTGTTACCTAGACGCCGAGGGTGGCAAGTGCTCTGAATCATAGTACATCCGCCTTGCGGCGGTAGATGTAGATGTACAGTGATTCAGAATCCCCAATTCAGAGGGACGTAACTGTCACTGAGCACGGGTCAAAGCCGAGGTGGGTGGGCTCCCCCTCCTTTAGGTCTCCTCCCCATGCTCTTAGCTGCCCCCCCCCTGAGGGTGCCACCGGTTGCGGGCTCGTATTCGTTTGTAATCGAGGGCTTCGAGGCCCATGAGGCAATCTTAGGCGGAAGAGAAAGTGCATTAGAATGTCGTCAACTTATGATTGATATAGAAAAATACGGCGAGAATGTCATTCCAACGTGCATCACGTTGATATTATTTGATTCAAAATTCCTCCCGACGTCACCAAGAAAACACAGCTTATGTCTTACTTGTTTAATTTTTTTTCATTTATCTAATTAAGCTACTTAAAAAATAGTGGATGATATAAATCCGATTTTCCTTTTAGGCTGCCATGATATGCACACATATTTTTAGGAATTATAGTTTTTTCTTGACATAGCACTCTGCAAGTCACTAGGGTGTAGAAGGTTGTATGAAAAGTATCGGTAACAATTTTTCCCCGACGATTAAGTGTGCGCATGATAGCAGATCGTTTATTGGCATTAATAAGACAGTGACAGTGCACACACTAATATCACCGACAATTTTGCGATGCGAAAGATCAGCGCTCGAGTCGTACTCCCGAAGGTTGGACGACCAAGAGCAGAGCCGAGTATATTGCGTGTTTGCTTTTGAAGACCTTTTGCAACGGCATCGCGACGATGGCCCAATCCCCTTACAGTCCCCACTTGGCTCCAGCAGACTGTTATCCCTATTCCCATTAGAGAAATACTCCCTCATACAACCCGTAATTCAGAAAATAAAATAAACCACACGCAGAAGCCACACATTTATAGTCTACATCTACATCTACATAATACCCCGCAAGCCGCCGCAAGGGCGTGTGGCGGGGGGTGTTAGGTCACCACCCAAAAAAGGAAAAAAGAATTACCGCATTACTGTAAACAGCAATACATTACTTAATGGCATGCGGGAAGGGTTTTGACACAACACACAGGAGGTTAGTGAAAGTGCATGCAATTGAGTTTAACTAATTGTTACCTAGACGCCGAGGGTGGCAAGTGGCATTTTTGTTATCTCCGAGTGTGACCCTACAGTTGTTATCCCGTATTGTCCGTGGGAAGAAGGAGTCCTTGAGTCTGCTAGTCCTGGCATCTATTTCCCGAATTTTGTACACATGATCCAAGCGACCAATGTATGTTGGAGCGCGAATAATTTTCGAGACCTCGGTGCTGAAACATGCGGATCTGAATTTATTTAGTAAGTTTAACCTAGCATTGAGTCGTCTTTGTTCCAATGATTCCCATCCCAACTCCATAAGCATTTCAGTGACGCTTTTCGTTTTATCGTAACAGTTTTCCACGAAACGAGCTGCCCGGCGTTGGACCTTCTCAATTTCCCGAATGAGGCCTTTTTCACACGGATCCCATACACTACATGCATATTCTAAATGGGGCCTTACAAGAGCGTGATAACAACGTTCCTTGACCTTGGAGTCACTTCTGCCGACAATGCGTCTAATAAATCCTAATTTTTTATATGCTTGCCCGCAGACTTTACGTATATGGATCCCCCATGTTGTCTTTAGTGAATGTAACACCAAGGTATTTCACCGCATCAACTACTTCAAGGTGAACTCCAGCTAATTTGTAAACTAATCCCGTGGATCTTTTAAAGAAATTTACCACCGAACATTTATTATGATTTAAAGGCAATCCCCATTTTGAACACCATTCATTAATGCTATTTAAATCACGTGCTAGAGTTAAACGATCCTCATCCCCAGATATCTCCCGATAAATCACTGTGTCATCCGCGAACATCCTTATCTTACTTTTCACTTCGCGGTTCAGATCGTTAACAAAAATCAAGAATAGTAACGGTCCGATAACACTTCCCTGAGGAACCCCCGAGGTTACTCGTACGCTGGTAGAACTAGCGCCGTCAAGGACTACCCTCTGTTCCCGGTCTGAAAGGAAGTCTTCAACCCAATTTATTGCCCCCTTGTGTATACCTGCGCCCTTTAATTTATGGATGAGTTTACCATGCGGAACCTTATCAAATGCCTTTTGAAAGTCTAAAAAGATCGCATCCACTTGCCTACCACTTTCACCCGATAAAAGTAAGTCATGTGTGAACAATCCTAATTGGGTCTCGCATGAGCGGGTTTTTCTGAATCCGTGTTGATTGTCACTTAAAAAGTTAATGTTATCAAGATGTCTCATTATGGAACTGACAATTATGTGCTCTAAAATTTTGCAACATATAGAAGTGAGAGAAATGGGTCTGTAATTGCTGGGGTCCTCCCTGTCACCACTTTTAAAAATAGGCGTTATTTGCGCGGTTTTCCAATTCTTAGGGACTTTGCACTCAGTCAGTGATTTGTTAAATATAAATTCGAGATACGGGGCGATGTTAGGAGCTAAGTGTTTTAGCACCCAAGCTGGTATGTTTTCGGGACCCGGGGATTTGTCTGGTTTAATGTCTTTGAGCAATTTGGTAATTCCTTGCTCGTCCGCTGTTATTTTTGCCATGGTTCAGTATATATTGTTTCTTGGAGATACGTGGTGGCTACATCGTTCGTGAAGACGCTCTGGAAGAAAATCCAAACACAAACCAAAACATGGTAAACATTCAGGCAAGAACCCTTTCACTCCACGCACATGAAAACACACAAACTACCAACAAACATACACATGCACCTACATTTAAACTTAATATCTTAGCGATTTTTAATTTTCTTCCCACTTACAACTAAAATGTTTAAATATTTCTAAAGGGACTTCGGTTTCTTACTATTATGATTTGTGGTCTACACTACCACGGTCGGACAATGTTATTCTGATCCCTTATCGTTCGTGATAAAATGACTCTTAAATCTATCTCTTCTACACTTGATCTCATTAATTTTATTAACATGATCTCTCCTACCGTGGTATGATGGGGGTAATAATACATTGTCAACTTCTCTGCTTATGAGATGTCCTTCAAATTTATGCAAGAGATTTAATCTGTAATTTACATCTACATATAATCTACATAATACCCCGCAAGCCGCCGCAAGGGCGTGTGGCGGGGGGTTTTAGGTCATCACCCAAAAAAGGAAAAAAGAAATCCGCATACAAAACCAACACACACATGCAAACCCCAATCCACAGCAGTGCACACATTCACAGAAACATCCCATCATCCAATCATTAATTTAACCTTCGCCCCATGAATGATTTCCAGCCTAACTGCTCTAATATTTTGAATATGATGCTAAGTTTATCATACGTAACTACGTTTTACTAATCTCACTCCTCTACGCCGTATGCGATCCAATTCGGCAATTAATGCGACTTGGTGAGGATGCCACCTACGATGCAGTTTCCAGCGTTACTTTGTGGTAGCCATCCATGGCTTCAACAATACACTTTGTATTTCCATATGAAACATTTATATAGTTGTAGGCGCCATAGGTTTCATGATGACCCCACGCATTGAAACCTAAGTCGTCTGAATATTAGAAATATTAAAAACAGTTAAGTTACACCTCGGAACAAAATTAAAAATTCAAAGTGTCTGCATGTGTATGTTTGTTGGTAGTTTGTGGGTTTGCATGTGTGCGAAAGGGTTGGGGCGAAAGAGTTCTTGCATGAATGTTTACCATGTTTGGTTTGTGGGCTATAAATTTGTGGCTTCTGCATGCGGTTTTTTTTCCCTGATTTATGGGTGGTGCCCTAACACCCCCCGCCACACGCCCTTGCGGCGGCTTGCGGGGTATGAGTAGATGTAGATGAATATATATATATATTATTTACGGAAGTTCTAAGTGTATTCTTAGAGCCATATACTGGCAGTCAATTCTACATCTACACCTACATAATACCCCGCAAGCCGCCGCAAGGGCGTGTTGCGGGGAGGTGTTAGGTCACCACCCAAAAAAAGGAAAAAAACCGCATTAAAAACTAACATGTACATGCAAACCCAAATTCACAGTAATGGATACATCTCATAGAAACATCCCATCATTCCACGCGCCTGCAAATACACATCTACCTCCCTTCACTCCACAAGCATGCAAGTACATATGCTTAGTCCCTAAGTCCCTCAGAATTGGAAAACCGCGCAAAATAACGCCTATTTTTAAAAGTGGTGACAGGGAGGACCCCTGGAATTTGCACAAGCACGCCGCCGCAAGGGCGTGTGGCGGGGGGTGTTAGGTCACCGCCCAAAAAGGGAAAAAAGAAAGACCGCATTCAAAACCACCACACACATGCAAGCCAAAATCCACATTGGTGCATGCATTCATAGAAACATCCCATCATTTTACACGCATGCATATACATCTACCTCCTTTCATTTTACACGCCTCCTTTAATTTTACTGTATTGGAAGCGGCAAAAGCGTTCGAAAGCGAAGGAAATTCCAGTTATTCCGTATATTATTTCTGTTAGCCATCGAGAATTTCGGATAACTTCCAACACAATTGGGCGAAATGAGTGGCCTCCCGCGCCAATTAATGCCTTTCGACTTTAGCTCCGACGCCCCAACGCGACCCCGGGATATGAGTCCCACATAACATTTTGCCCACCGCGAGGGCACATTTTTCTCATTCTCACACCCATTACTCTCTACAGAAAAACCACTCGCAGTGCCAACGACAATGAATTAACGTCGCCGCATTTCGAAGCATACCTTAAAGATGTTGTTCCCTTGCAAAGCACGCTGGCGATGGTAGAAGAGGTGCAGGGGAGGGGCGCTCACCTGGAGAGGGGAAGCACCAAGGACACTCGACGGGACGGGTTGACCCTGGGGGGTTAGCTGACGTGTGTTGAGATCGTCCTCCGGTGCTGGCGACCCCCCAGCCGGAGTGCGGCCCTAGCTCAAGGTTGGTGGCGCCGTGGGCCGGCCACCCCCCCCCCGTGCCATCGCGGGGGGCCGACGCGAGAGAGACCGTGTGGTGCAGACTCGACGAATCGTGCGCCCCAGGTGAGAGGCAGCGTACACTGAGGACGTCTCGCCCTCGCTGCACTCCTCCGGCCGTGAACGAAGACCCTCCGCCCAGATGCACACCACGGGGGGCAAATCCCCCACCCTGGTTCCGGGAGGCCCAGGGAGAGGGGAAATACCCTCCCCTCTGTCGTTCAGACGAGTGCGCATGCGCCAGAGGATAAGGGGAGGGGGGGGAGGGAATCCCCCATTCTAGCCCCGTGCGGGCGGATCGAACAGCGCTCCAACGGGGGGGGGACAGACATCCTGTGACCCATTCCTCTTCGATGCCGTTCCGCTCGGACATAACACTGACGTCTGTGTACGTGGAAATCCTAATAAAGCCACCAGGTGCAGAATATTGGTTGGCCCAGGTCCACAACCACGCAAACGCAATACAAACACACGCAAAAGAGAAGGCGTAAGAACTAATCGCGGCCATTTAGTTCATTCGGCGGCAGGAGGGAAGAAAAGAGGGGGGAGAGAAGGGAACATTGCCTTGTTGGCGACACAAAGAGTGCAAATATAATATGAACGGTCGTGAAGCAATGAAAAATATATAGCCAAGACCGTAAACTTGATTGGCACTGAGAGGCCAAGAAAAAATAGGAACAAGCAAGGGGAGAAACAGGGAACACATGCTACATGGTTCGTCCGGAAAATAAGTTTATGATGCTCATTGTCTTTTTGACAAAAGGGGAGTCGTCCACTAGGAATTTGTACCTGAACGACAAACTGTAAATGCTGCATTTTACGTCCAAGTGCTCGACAGGCTTCGAAAACGAGTCACCCGCGTCCGGCCAGCGATCAAAAACATCTGGCGGCTGCATCACGGCAATGCGCCGTCTCACACCGCGCTTGTCGTGTCGGACTTCTTGGCCAAGCAACGGCGTGGCAACGCGGCCGCACCCGCCCTACAGCCCGGACTTGGCACCACCGGACTTCTTTCTGTTCCCGAAGATAAAGAGGAGTTTGAAAGGAACGCGATACGGGACTTTGGACGCCGTCAAAGAGGCTGTGACGACGTGTCTTCGAGAGGTTCCCGATGATGCCTTCGCGGGAGCGTTCCAGGAATGGGAACGCCGCTGGAACAAATGTATCGACTCACAAGGGTCCTATTTTGAGGAATATTAGCTTAAGATATGTAAAAGTGTAATACATTTTTTTTCCTGAGCTCAGTACACTTATTTTCCGGACCACCCCTGTAGGTCACTTGGGTGTGTTTGAGAAACAATCACACAAAAAAGCAAAGTAAATAATAATAGCAATAATTTATTAATAAATTAAACAAACTTGAGAGTGAGTGTGTGTGATTCACAAAGGTCTAACACACCCGAGTGATTGAGTGACTGTGTGTTTACGTAAGTCATTTCTGTTTCGCTAGATCCATTTTATAATTTTGCATTTATTTGTGTGATTGACGCGTCACTGGCATAGGAGGGATCCTTGTAAACCCTGAGTGTGTGAGAATGTGATTCACGAGAGTGACATTTATTCCTGAACACACCTTAATGATCGAGTGGTTGTAAGTTTGTTGTATTTTTTATTATTCATTTTGCCTTGTGTGAGTGATTGAGGTATACGTGGGTCGCTGTTTCTCAAACACACCCATGTAACCTAGTGTGTGTTCCCTATTTCTCCCCTTGCTTGTATCCATGTTGTTTTTTCATCCCCTTAGAGCCAATCAAGTTTACGCTCTTGGCTATATTTTTTTCATTGACACAAAGAGTGTCGAGTGTGTGCCTCCGGGCTTCAAAGAGCACAAACAAAGGCTAGCTGTATCCATAACTACATAATACGCCGTGGGCCGCCGCAAGGGTGTGCGTAAGGTAAAAGGGGAAAATCCCGGATTCAAAAACAACGCATACATGCAAACCCCATACCCACAGTGGAGTATAATTCATGCAAAAATCCTATCATTTTACACGCATGCAATCACATATGCTATCACCTAAAAAATAATTGCACCTTAGTATGCAGTGAGAAACTTACCGAATAACGTGCAAGCTAAAATTTGGTAAAAAGCAAGGCGAATTTCCACCACCAAAAGAACAGGCAACACAAAACGCTCTCCACCCCAAAGTGACAGATAAAGAATTTTACCCAACGGTGCAGATTGCAGGAGGGTTCCCCCCTGGAGTGTGACGAAGGATGGACGGGGAAATTTAAAAACATACAAAGTAGGGCAAAGAATACTGTAAAGAGAACTACATTACTTAATGGCATTCCAATGCGGGCATGCGGGAAGGCTTTTGTTTGGTTTAATGTCTTTGAGCAATTTGACAATTCCTTGCTCGTCCGCTGTTATTTTTGCCATGGGTTCAGTATATGTTGTTTCTTGGAGATAAGCGGTGGCTACATCGTTCGTGAAAACGCATTGGAAGAATTCGTTTAGAATGTTGGCTTTACCCTCACTGTCAGCATGAATGATATTGTTGCAATCCCTTAAGCAAGCCACGGTTTGTTGACCCTTTTACTTTCCTAACATATGACCAGAAAGCTTTGAGGTCAGTGTCCAAATACTCGCAGAGTACTTAACGTTTAAAGTCTTGGAAAGCGCTACGTAATTGTGTTTTGGTTTCAATTATAGAGGATCTATACTTGTCCAAAACCTGTTTATTGTCCAAGGGTGATGAGTTCAGGCCTGCTTTCTTTACCCTAGAGTGTAACATTCTCTACTTTCGAAGGGCTTTTTCAACGCCTTTCTTGTACCACCTGGGGTCACGATTTGCTTTAACGTATTTCACAGGGATGAAATCTGTGACTCCTTTTTGCATAATTTTGACAAACTGTGTCCAAGTTTCTTCCACGGTGGCAAGACATAAGCGCGTTTTAAAATCGTGTAGTGAAGAATTTAAATGGATGGCAAAAGTTTCAAAATCTGCTTTTTGATAATAATAAATTTTTCTTTTTGGCTTAACATTCTTTTTTTATTTCTACATTCATGTTGATAATAACTGATTTATGGTCACCCATACCCTTGTCAGTTGATACACTCCCATTGGACTCTGCTGCGCAGCGGATGCATTATACGCCGGACGTTAGAACTGCCTAATATAACGGTTCCCTCCCTTCCTGAGCGCTGATGGCTTGCGGGGTATTATGTAGATGTAGATGTAAGGAGCCAACTAGATCGCGAGATGCTCTCTAGAGACTTAGACACAATCTCGAATTGGTGCAATAGATGGGGATTAATGTTTAATATTGACAAATGGGAAATTTTGAAATTTTAGAACAAAGGAAGTGGCGAACAGGCATAAACTACGAAATAGAGGGTTCAGTACTAACTACCGCCGAACAAGTTAAATATTTGGGGGTAGTCCTAACACCACGCCTTTCATGGGAAGCACATATCAGGACAATATACGGATCCGTACTAAAGAAACTGGGCTTCATTAAACGGGTGGCGGGGAAATGTAATGAGAAAGTTAGAGAGAGGTGTTATTTTGCTCTAGTTAGACCACATTTGGAATATGCCGCAAGTATTTGGGTTCCTTGGGAGAAAATCTAGCAAAAAGAGTTAGATAAAGTCCAGAGAAAATCCGCCAGATTCGTGAAAAATATGTATGAAAAGAACACAAGCGTAACAGGTCTCTTAGGGGATTTAGGCTGGGAGTCCCTTGAAATACGAAGAGAACAAACGAGACTTAAGCTTTTAGAAAGATTCAGAACGATCGAGTTTAACGATGACACAAAAGGAATTATAATGGCCCCACACTACCTAGGTAGATCAGGCCACAAAGATCAAATAAGGGAGATAGATTCCAATACTCATTCTTCCCCAGAACAATCAGAAATGATAATAATAAGAATCCGAAGTCCATTTAGAAATATTAAAACATTTAAGTTACAAGTCGGAACAAAATTAAAAATTCAAAGTTTGTGCATGTGTATGTTTGTTGGTAGTTTCTGGGTTTGCATGTGTGTGAAAGGGTTGGGGCAAAAGAGTTCCTGCATGAATGTTTACCATGCTTGGTTCGTGGGCTCAAAATTTGTGGCTTCCGCATGCGGTTTTTTTAACCCTAATTTACGGCTTGTGCCCTAACACCCCTTGTGTTGGTGCCTCCGCCACACGCCCTTGCGGCGGCTTGCGGAGTATTGAGTAGATGTAGATGTAGGTTCCCCTCGTTCATTCGGAATCCGCTGGCAACGTCTTCGCGCTATTCACGCAATCGCGATTACGTTCGCCCCTTCATTGCTTACAGGCCGGAGAAGGTGACGGTGATTATGGTGCTTTTTCCGCCACGGGTGCGGTGTGGCAGGGTGGCCCTCCTCTTGGTGCTGACCGTGGTGACCTTCCTGGTGCTGCCCTTGGCTTGGCGCCACCAGGCAGGCCACGTGCCACTGGATCTCGCCCGGTTCCATTTCGACGCCTCGGGCAGCTACAAGGCGAGTTTTACGTAGCGTGCGTTTTTAAGTAGCGAGAGCGGGCCGCATTGGGGTCACCGTCGCCTGATTGGCCTCCAAATGATAGGATTCGTCGTAATTGGGTTCCAGATCCGAGGCCGCTCTAAAATGCTTTACAGGCAATTCACAATTATCTCATGGAAATAATTGATTTCGGAAAAATTTTTTTTGGTCAGCAGCATCCATGGCTTTTTGCATAATTGCGAACATTTTAAAGAAAATAATTCATGCCAGATCATAGTCGAACACGAATTACTATTCATTGAAAAATATCCAAGGATATATTTTTCTTAGTCTCTATAATGCGTGGGCGGTTCAATAAGTTGCTGTGTTTGAAGACTAAGGGCGGTCCTGAGGGAAGTTTATGTTATCATCGTGTGCCGCCATCTATCAAACGACGGTGAAACAAATTTCAGACTGATTTAAAGGTTACAGAGGTGGTTCTCGGGTTAGACTGTGTGAGAGACATTTTGGCTCAACGTTTCTCTCCCGTTACAGGGAGCGTCTTCAGGAGCGAAGAAGGTGACGGTGATGATGGTGCTTTTTCCGCCACGGGTGCGGTGTGGCAGGGTGGCCCTCCTCTTGGTGCTGACCGTGGTGACCTTCCTGGTGCTGCCCTTGGCTTGGCGCGAAGACGCTCCCTGTAACGGGAGAGAAACGTTGAGCCAAAATGTCTCTCACGCAGTCTAACCCGAGAACCACCTCTGCATCTCTCAACAGCTGCGAAAGCCTCCGATCTACATGGTTCGTCCGGAAAATAAGTGTACTGATTTTTCCCGCCGCTCCAGGTGCGCCCAGCACCGCTCTGACGGGCTGCGATTGGAGGGGGGTATGTTGGCAAGCGACGCTGAAAAAGGCAGTCGGCTCTGAGCTGTGGTGTAGTGAGGAGCTCTGTTAACGCGAACCTCCACGCTCGACCCACGTCACGGAACGCGATGCCGAAGTTTTTGGAGCAGCGTTATTCCATCAAATTTGCGGTAAAGCTTGGGAAATCGTCTACCGAAACTGTCGGTATGATTAACCAGGCTTACGGGGAGTCTGCAATGTCCAGAAACATGATCTTTCAGTGGCACAAGATGTTCGTGGAGGGAAGAGAAGAGGTCGACGACGAACCACGGCCTGGACGCCCAACAACGACACTCACCGAAGAAAATGTGCGAAAAGTTCGCAACGTACTGAACTCTGATCGTCGTCTTAGTGTTCGGATGATAGCAGAGCAGTGTAATGTGCCAAAAACAATAGTGCACGAGATTATTAGGGACCAATTACAGATGCGAAAAATTTGTGCAAAGTTGGTGCCGAAAGTGCTCAGTGATAATCAAAGACTCAATCGTTTGGAAATCGCGACACAACTTGCGGATCACTGCAAAAATGATCCACACAACACCGGACTTCTTTCTGTTCCCGAAGATAAAGAGGAGTTTGAAAGGAACGCGATACGGGACTTTGGACGCCGTCAAAGAGGCCGTGACGACGTGTCTTCGAGAGATTCCCGATGATGCCCTCGCGGGAGCGTTCCAGGAGTGGGAACGCCGCTGGAACAAGTGTATCGACTCACAAGGGTCCTATTTTGAGGAATATTAGCTTAAGATATGTAAAAGTGTAATAAATTTTTTTCCTGAGCTCAGTACACTTATTTTCCGGACGAACCCTGTATGATTTAAAGGTTAGTTTGGATTTGGCAGCCAGGTAGAAGTAAGGTCTTTCGAAGGCGGTCTTCTTCCGACTACAGGGAATCAACAGCGAGTGAATGGTTTTCTGTGATCCTGATTTCTCAAAACGACGTCATTGGCAAACTACATTGAGTGGCAGTGCATCATTTGAAAATAGTGAAAAAACCTGGGAAAGATTTAAGGGTGGAATTTCAACGTACGAATCGAAAAAACCCTATACGATATAGTGTCGATTACGCGGGCGTTTCCATATGACTCGTCATGGCGCACCACTAGGATCGAACCCTAATCCACCAAAAAGGTGTGCGTAGCAGGGGACGCAAGAATCACTAGGAGAAAAGGGTAGGATGAAAAGGGAGGGTGTATGGGAGAGGAAGGGAAGGGAAAAATATTCGTTAAATAAATAACAAGAAACGTGCCATTCTCTATACATAGTGGAGGAAGACTTGATTCAAAGCAAGGGTTTTTTAAAAAAAGGGAATAAAAATGAACGAAAAGCATGCAGAGTAGAAATCTAAGAAGGGGAAACCCTTCTACCACATGGACACGAAAGTCATGGTCTCCGCCCCAAGACCACTGCCCGCCAGCGGGCAATGCCCGCAGCAGCAGGGAGGAAGCGGACGGCGAGAGGAATCCGCCATTGGTCATCGTCCCACAGCAAGGGCACAGCCCAGAGAGGGCAAACGCACGCTGGGATGGTGCACCTGACTTTACGGTGCACGTCGCAGGATCAGTTGGTCAAAATGCATTTTATTGTTCGCATCAAACCGCTAGCTGAGCCACGTGGTGAACGGGTCGAAATTTAGTCGCACGAACGAAGAGAATCTCGAGGCGTTCCGTTTCTTTCGTCGACGTTAAAAAGCGTTGAAATAGGCCGTGGAAATGGCTCGCCGCGTTTCAGTTACGTTTGGTACATCCGATGCTGCTATGGTTTTACTGTCGCTACACATTTGATTTCATGTATTCCACTGGCGGCTGACAACACGAAATACTCAAAATAGCCTCGATGTCGATTAGCATGAGAATATTTTCAAAAGATCAAGTTTGTTGTTACTTGAAATACAGCCAAGAGAATGAGATGCCAGGCACATGCATCATCCCACGTCGCATGTCAAGGGATCCAATCGTTACAAGTCACTCGCATTGGCCGGGATTCGACAACCCCGAAGGGACTCACTTCAACTCGTGTTCTCGTGACGATTTACCTTCAGTACGCTGAAGAGGGCTACTTTGTGGCCGAAATACGCGTATTCGTATTCATCTTTCATTCCCTTTCCTTATTTACCCTTTACCGCATCCTTTGACTTGTGGCATTTGCCAACTAATTCCAAATGTACCCGGTTTCGAAAGGTAAACAGTTTACGGCTATTGGAGTTTTTTAAATTATTCAACCCCGAGGGGAAATAGAGCGAAGGGTGCCAAAGCCTATTGAGCGACTAACCCCCGATAGAAGTATAAAGAGCGAAAGATGAGAAAGTTCTCCTCGTCCCCGATGTCGACAGGTGGTGCCGTTCGCGGCCGTTGGCCCCGAGTGGCCGTCGTCCCGGACGTTGGGATCCCCGGTGTGCCTGGCGACCCACGCCTCTGCAGAAAGGGCCTCCGCCGTCTTGGAGGCGCTCGCGGCCTGGTCTGGCCCCGCCTCCGTCGCACTCTTCGACCCGGAGCCCCCGCGATTCACCGCCCACTTCATCGCTCGCCTGCAAGCCGGCAGCCCAGAGGCCCACCGCCGAGTGGCCCTACACGCCATATTCCCCGCCAACAGAAGGTAAGGCAGAGGAGAGGAAGCGCTAATAGTAGCGCGCGAGTCGCTGACCTCGAAGACCTAAGGAAGGTGGTCAGCTCTAGTGAGTAGAGCGGAGAAGGTTTGAAGAAAGGGGATTATTGACGTGGGTCTGTAGGGGGAGAAGAGGGCATGGAAAGAGGAGGAGAGCTGAGATTTGGAAGGAAGGAAGGGTGATACAAAAGAGAACGAACGAAGGGAGTCGTGAAGGGGGTGAAAGAAATGCGTAGGAAAGACGGAGATTTGGAATCTGCAAGAGACTTCAGTTAGGCGTTGGTCGAGGACACGAATTGAGAATACAGGAAGAAGGTCGTTGTTGGTACGGAGAGTTCCGTTGAAGATGCCATGTAGGAACTTCATATCACATAGCAATCGACGGCGGTGGATAGGGGAAATACCAAGGGATGAGACAATAAAGCCCCGGGTTGTATTTTTGAGGGAAGGGATGCGATAACGGCAAATGGCAATAAAGAAATGAAGAGGTCTGTTGAGTATCTCTAAAGTAGTTGGTCGACAAGATTGGTGAACAGTATTCTATAATTGGGAGGACACAACCAAAAAACACCGTCCTAAGGGCAAGGGAATTACGAACGTCAGTGTGGCGGTAAAGTAGGCCGACTATTGTCATCGTTCTCCCGACAATCCTTTGAACGTGCTTCCGAGAGGTGGGCTTCGCGTCAAAAATCACACCTAAATCGCAGTAAGAATTGAAAAATGGGATACGGCTGTTCGAAAGAGTGTATGAAAGTGAAAGTCGTTTGCGCTTTAACGAGAAGGTCATAATAGCTGATTTGGAGGGATTAATGCATAACTGCCAATCAGAGCACCTAGCAGTGACGGCATCAGATGCCGGAATAAATCTGTTTGGAAATTTTCCAAACAGATTTATTTTCCTGCGTAAAGCAAAATATTGCATCCAAGGGGACGACTTTGCCAATAATATCAGCAAAGGAAAGTGAAAGGAGGAGAGGACCAAGGACACTACGCTGTGGTACCCAGGACGGTACAGAAAGAAGAGTGGAGGAAATGCCATCAATAAGAGCATGCTGTTTACGAGAGCTGAGAAAGCTGCGGATTAAAGAAATGAAAATGTATGTTGTGCCAATATTTGAGTTTATGGACCAGCAGGGTGCAGCAGCAGCAGTGGTAAATGGAGTCAATTGCTTTCCAGAAGTCAATATAGCAAACATCCAATTGTGAGTTAAGCTCAAAAGAGTTTGTGATGTGGCGGTGTAGAACGGCGAGATTAGTGACGCATGATCCACCTGAGAGACGGCCGTGCTGATGGGGAGAGATGTAAGGTTTAAATGTTGGATTTAATGTTTTAATGAAGGGAGGAGATATTAGGTTTTAATGTAGGTGTAGGTGTATGTGTATGTTTGTTGGTAGTTTGTGTGTTTTCATGTGTGTGGAGTGAAAGGGTTCTTCTATGAATGCAGAGACCGTGTTTGGTCTGTGGACTATAAATTTGTGGCTTCTGCATGCAGTTTTTTTCTTTCTGAATTACGGATGGTGTCCTAACATCCCCCGCCACACCCCCTAGCGGCGGTAGCGGGGTATTTTCTAAAAAAGCGCGTTTTGAACTCGGGTAGTGATAAGTTTAATTGACTGGCAAAAGTTTCACAATCTGCTTTATAACAGTTATACATTTTTATTCTAAACTTAACATTATTTTTTATTTCTACGTTCAGGTTGATAATAACTAATTTATGGCCACTCATACCCTCGTCAGTTGATACACTACTTATGCGTTCCGGTGTGTTCGTAAGAAATAAGTCCAATATGTTCTTTCCACGGTTAGGAGTGCGTACTGCTTGATGGAGCCAATATCTTTGAACCAATTTTAGTAAGAAATTGCAAGATTCGCGATCACGGGTCCGAGATTTAACGCTATTGCTGTCCCAATCGATACCAGGGAAGTTAAAGTCACTACCAATTATATTGATGCGTTTATTATTTTTGGGTGTTAATTTATTTATTTGTTCATTGAGGGTATTAAGTGTTTGAAAATCTGAGTCTGTGGGTCTATAGAAAGAGCATAATTTGATGTTGGGTTGATTGGATCGCAGTATGGTGCACCAAACACTTTCTATGTTATTATTTTCGAATGCAAGTTGTCTGCTTTCAAAATTACTTTTCACAGCCACCAAAACTCCGCCTACGGGTCTTGTACCTCTATCGTGTCGGTAAACTGTAAAATATATTGGGAAAATTTCTTGGTCATTGATGTCATTACAAAGCCAACTCTCTGTGCCTTATACTATATCAGCCAAATTACATTGGAGTATGTGCTCGATATCCGCTGTTGTATTTTTGAGGCTTCACCAATTTAATACAAGTATATTTAGATTGTTTTTCTCTTGAATAACGCCCTTGTTTGTGTCTGACCGTAATTTACGACACGTTTGTGGAGAAGTGAATGTCAAATGTCTTTCTACGTCAATGCCTGGGTTGTCGGTTACTTTTACATTCTTAATAGTCATATTATCTTCGCTAGCCCCAGAAGTTACCGACCCACTAAATGACCTGCGCTCTATCCTAAAAAAGGCCTTCAGTTATCGAGTATCCTGTTCGCTACCTTACTCGCCGACTCCACCGTGTAATGGACCACAGATCAGTTCAGGGGAGTCCTGCACGATTGGAGGGTTAGCCTAAGGTCAACGAAGGAGGCTCCTATGTCCAAGCAGAAACGCCAAAGTCTCTGGTTTTCTTAAATCCGTGTTGCTTGTCACTTAAATAGTTAATGTTATCACGATCTCTCATTATGGAACCGACAATTATGTGCTCTAAAATTTTGCAACACATAGAAGTGACAGATTATTATTATTAGGTAATCTACCGGTTAAGGTAGGTTTTTGGATGGACACAACTATCAAATAAACATTTTGTGACTCCCCACCTAGCAAACTAATCTATGTCAGGTCCCTCTTCATCTCGGTGTACTTCTTTCCTCCCTTCATCCCGTCCAACATCCCTATCCTGTTCCTACCCTTACCTCGCTTGCCCAACATTCTCCCCTCTATTACCCTCTTCAACATTCCACTACCGCTCAATACGCCTTTCATCCATTTTTCCTGCCTCCATAGGATTTCTCTCAGCAAACCCCTCTCCTCACCCACCATTTCCAGTACTTCCTCATTTGTTTTCCTTTCGGTCCATTTCACCTTCTCCATTCTTCTCCACACCCACATTTCAAAAGCCTCCAATCTACGTCTATCCTCCTGCTTCAGCGACCATGTTTCCGCGCCGTACATAGTTACGCTCCATATCAGAGTTTTTACGAGTCTTGTCTTAACATCCCTACTCAACGTCCCCGTCATCAACTCCCTCCTCATTGAGAAAGCCTCCTTGCCTAGCGCAATTCTTCTCCTTACGTCCCTACCACTTTGACCGTATTGGTCCAAAACACTTCCGAGATATGTAAACTGCTCTACCTGCTCTATTCTTTGCCCGCTTATTTTAATATTTAGCTTAGCCTTTTTCTTTCTGGAAAATCGCATAACCTTTGTTTTATTAATATTGATTCTCATCCCATATTTATCGCACTGAACCTCCAATTCACTCAACAATGCTTGCAACCCCTTGGCTGGCTGAGCAACTAATGCTTGGTCATCAGCAAACCTAACCAATTTTACGAGTTCCCCTCCGACTTTCATTCCTACCTCCAGTTCTTCCCATGCCTCTTTAATCATTTCCTCTACATATACGTTGAACAGTACCGGTGACAATGGGCAACCCTGCCTTACACCTCTTCCTAACACTGCCCATCCAGACTCTCCGTTCCCCACTCGTACCAGAGCAGTCTGAGACATGTACAGGTTGCGGATCAGTCTCCTGTCCCTCCAATCCATTCCTATTTTCTGCAATACACGCATTAATTTTTCCCAATTCACTCTATCAAACGCTTTTTCGAAATCTACAAAACAGGCAAAAACGTCCTGATTGTATTCTATATTCCTCTCGACTAGTGATCTCATTACTTCAATGGCATCACGCGTACCTCTTCCTTTCCTGAACCCAAACTGATCATCCCCTAAGTAATCATTTGCCTTACTCTCTATCCTTTTGTTGATGATCCTGAGAATAACTTTAGCTGCGTGGGATATCAAACTTATTGTTCTGTAATCCTCACATGACGAAGCCTTTGCCTTTTTTGGAATAGGAACTAACACCGATCTCACAAAATCTTCCGGCCAGATTCCTTCCTCATAGATACTACGAATCAGTTCATATATGGCCTTTTTCCCACCTTTCCCTAACCATTTCAACATTTCTACAGGAATATTGTCCACCCCCACAGCCTTATTTGCTTTCATCTCCTTTAATGCCCTTTCTATTTCATCGTCGAGTATGCCTGGACCTAAGCTATCTTCTTCTACGTCATGTTCCTTTTCTATGTCTAACCTTGTCGGCCTAAGTTCTTTACCATACAGTGTTTCTATATATTCCTTCCATCTCTCTTGGATTTTTCCTGGTTCAACTATTATCTTACCCCATTTATCTTTAACTGTTAGCACAGCTCTTGCCTTCTTACTTCCCGATAATAACTTAACCTTGCTGTATAGAGCACCAATTTCACCCTTCTTCTGTAAACTTTCCATATCCTCGCATTGCGTTTTCCACCATTCTTCTTTTGCTTTATTTGTGGCCCTTCTCAATTTATTGTTTAACTCTTTGTACTTCATTTTGCCTAACTCTGTGTTTACATTTTTCCATCTTCTTCTCTCATCCATCTTCGCAATCATCTCATCCGTTACCCATGGTTTCCTTATCCTTTTCCCGTTAACGGTTCCTATAGTGTCTTTAGCGGCTTCCAATATCCCTTTCTTGATACATCCCCATTTTTCTTCGATAGCACTCAGTTCTTTACCGTCATCCATCATTTTCTCTACAGCCTCCTGATACTCCTTCCTCGTTAATTCATTTACTGCTTCTAAATTCCATTTTTTAACCCGCCGCCCTTGCCTTATCTTCTTGAAACGAACATTACATTTCATAGCAACTAAATTGTGGTCAGAGTCCGCATCCGCTCCTGGGAAACTGTGCGAATTTATCACACTGTTCCTAAACCTGTGCCTAACCATAATATAATCTAACTGATACCTTTCTGAGTCACCTGGCATTTTCCATGTATACCTACGCCTTTTGTGGTGTCTAAACCATGTGTTAGTGATGACTAACCCCTGTCTCCTGCAGAATTCAATTGCTTTCTCCCCGCGTTCATTCCTCGTGCCTAACCCATAGTCCCCCACCTCACCACCATCTCTTCCTTCGCCTACCGTCGCATTCCAATCCCCCATCACTATCAAATGTTTCCCTGCAGGAACACTCGCGATGATATCCTCTAACTCATCATACATCCTATCGACTTCTTCCTCCTTGTGGTTGCTCGGTGGCATGTATACCTGAATAATGACCAAGTTCGTCGGCTCTGCTTTAATCTCTACGAGTAAAATTCTATCTGTCGCTTGCTCTATGTTGACTACGTTTCTTCCTACCCCTTTATTTAAAATTACGGCAACCCCTCGTTGGCTCTCATCCCCGCCGCTGTATATTACTCTATAATTGTCACTCGAGTAATCCCCGCTATCCTTCCATCTCACCTCGCAGAGGCCTAAAACATCTATCTTACCTCTTTCCATCTCTCGCTTAATATTTTCTAATTTGCCTCTCCTCAACATTGTCCTGACGTTCCAGGTTCCTATTCTAACTACTTTCGCCTTCTTCTGAATCTTCTGTCCTGCTGAAGTTATTTCTTCCCTGCAAGGGTTTCGTGGGATGACGACCGCGGAAGCCTTGCCTCTCCCGCTGCCGGGCACGACACACGGCCTCTTGGGCCGTGTCCCGTAGTTGCCAGGACTCATATTATCTATAGTGCCCATCATAATATTCTTGGGAATCATAATTGAGGTGGTTTCCCGTTGCCTTCCTCAATAGTGTTTTTAACGTGACACCATCACTTAATGGCCGCCCCACTGGGGTCAGACGCCATTGCAGCCGCCTCACTGAGGAACAGACGCTGCGTGGACTACCTTTCGTCTGGCTCCTAACCTTCGACCTATCTGGCATGGGTGACCCTTCCAGGAGTAATTATTATTACTCCCGCCAGCACAGCTCTAGGGGTCATCGGAACACACAAGCCCTTCCACCACGACAAGGTTGTAGTCCATGGGAGGGAAGTGACAGATATGTGTTTGAAATTACTGGGGTCCTCCCTGTTACCACTTTTAAAAATAGGCGTTATCCTCGTCAGTTGATACACTACTTATGCGTTCCGGTGTGTTCTTAAGAAATTAGTCCAATATGTTCTTTCCACGGGAGGGAGTGTGTACTGCTTGATAGAGAGAGTTTTCTTGAACCAATTTTAAAAAGAGGTTACAAGATTCGCGATCACGGGTCCGAGATTTAACGCTGTTGCTGTGCCAATCGATACCAGGGAGGTTAAAGTCACCACAAATTAGTTGATGCATTTATTATTTCTACTTGATTGTAGACGATCTGGAAAAACGTTTTTAAAATGTTTACTTTTTTCACGCTGTCTATAATAATTCTCTTACACAGCGGCGTTTACAATATAGATTAAACTTATTAAAAACATTTAAAGATGGGTCCTTTTTCGATGACATCAAGAATATAATACGAACCCCAACATATTACGTTCGGAGGGATTACGAAAATAAGATAATAAAGATAGACTGCAAGACTGACAGGTTTAAGATATCATTTTTTCCTAGAACGATTGGAGATCAGAATGCTGGTAGTTGAAATCCCCCAGAAGTCAGTTCAACACAATAAATGTCAACGTACAGGTTAGGGACTTATATATATATATATACTTAGAAATTTATATTATTATATAAATAATATACTTTTTATATTATATATTAATATAATGCATATATAAGTATAATTATACAGACATAATATAAATTAATATGAATATTAATATATATTAATATAATATATATTAGTATAATATTATATAATATACATCAGTATATTATTCACACGTATTTATTCACACATCATTCACACATAGAAATAGATAGAAGGAAAGGGGATAGGTAAACACATAAAAGACGAACACAGGACAGGTGGGGAAGGCGGATTTGAGCAGATCACAAATGTAAAAATATTTCCTTAACCGGGACTCGAGTACCTTCGACTTGCCGGGCGGATGCGCTACTAATTACGATATCAGGTAAACCTAAATTACACTGAGATCTGTGATGTTTTTAAAGCGCCCAGGTGCACCGACTCTTTGGCCAAGAGATGGGTTCAGGGAGCTGTTTCACCCACCAAAGGGGAAATAAACTATACATATAAGAAGAAAGAACAGTAGGTTAGAAAGCATATATCATCATAGGGAATAGGAACAGTACGTTTCATGACACGCATAGCAAGAAGAAGGTATGAGCCACACTGGCCAAATACCCATTCAAACACGAAATCCCGCCATACGGCGAACAAATATTCTTTCACACATCGAAATAGTAGATATAAGGAAAGGGGATAAGTAAACACATAAAAGACGAACACAGGACAGGTGGGGAAAACGGATTTTGTGCGTTTGAATATTTGTTCGCCGTATGGCGAGATTTCGTATTTGAAATTTAATATATATACATTCATACATTGAAATTTAATATATATATATATATAAACTTGGAAAAGACGCTCTCCGGCGACGCACAAACACACAAACACTAACACAAAAAACACTACACACATAGAAACATAAAAGAAGGACACTTACATTGGATATTTACGTTTCGACGGCACGGCCGTCGTCATCAGAATGCCGTTGTCGGGGAAGAGCGGAGAGGACATGTGCAAGAGGAGGGTGACGGGAGGAGAGGTAAGGGGCCAATGGGAAGCGGACAAGGTGGGGGAGGGGGAAATGGCAGGGGGCGGTAGAGTTGCCGCGGTAGGGGAAGAGCTGGAAGGTCCCGGTCGTGAAGCGGCCGGGCCTTTAGCGGGGGACTTGGTGACCGATTCGCTCAGAAGAGTGAAGCGGTTCTAGGCAGCTTTGGATAAAATCCTTATATATATATATATATATATATATATATATATATATATATATATATATATATATATATATATATATATATACAAATGCGTATATATGCATACATATACACATATACATATATATATATACATACACACACTCTTCTACATATATACAAGGAGGAGGAGAATTAAGGGGCCAATAGGAAGCGGACAAGGTGGGGGAGGCGAAATGTAGGCAGCATTGGATAAAATCAGTGGGCTTGGTTCAGCCCGGGGGGTTTAAAGGACTGGAGCACCCAGATATGTGCCATCTCGCGAGTTCTCACCTCTATGTTACTAGCGGAATTGGGAAGGATTTCAATCACTGAAACGGAGAAGCAGTCATCAAAAGACTGGTTGTGGGAAGCAGTGTGAGTAGGGATGGGATAATTAAGGAAGGTGGGAGATTTGGTGGAATAGCGGTGGTTATTCATTCGGAGGGAAAGGGTGGTCGTGCATTCACCCACGTAAAAGGCAGGGCAGAAGTTACAGGAGAGGCGATATATAAGGTTTTTAGAGGTGCAGGTGGCTATGGGTTGGGAGTTGGTAATAAGGGACGTGGAAGGTCTGAGGAGATGGCAGCATTTACAGCGTGGGCGGTTGCATGGTGCGGACAGGGGTGCTCGTAGGTGGTTTTATAGACTTAAAGATATCACGCAGGTTTGACGGGCGTTTAAATGAAACGGAGGGACAATGTGGGAATAAAGGTGATGTGGATTGACTATTGCTAATAATTGGGAAGAGTTCACGGATTATCTGTTTAATTTTGTGGGTTCCGGGGAAGAAAGTGGTGATAAGGTTAGGGCATTTTGGGCGGTTAGGTTTGGGGAGAGGAGTGTATTGGGTTGAAGGTTTGAGAATTTTCCTGTTGAGCAGTGTTTCAGGGTACCCACATTCTCTGAGAGAAACGTGTAACTGGTCAATGTATTTCCGTTTGGAGGGGGTGTTGTTGCAGAGACGGAGGCCGCGGACTGAGAGTGAGAAGTGGATGGAGCGTTTTGTGTGCGATGGGTGACAGCTATTGAAATGGAGATATTGTTGGGTGTTGGTCGGTTTAATGTGAACTGAGGTGTAAAACTTATTGTTCTGGAGATGAATTTCAATGTCTAGAAAGGTGAGATTTGAGTCTGATATAGAGGAAGTGAAAGAAACCGAGGAGGAGGAGTTGAGAGAGGAAATGAAGGATGACAAGTTTTCGCGTCCGTGGGGCCAAAGGAGGAAAATATCATCAATGTAACGGGCCCAGAAGAGTGGTTTAAGGGTTTGTTGCTGGAGAAATTTTTCTTCAAGTTTACCCATAAAGAGATTGGCGTATGCAGGAGCCATACGCGTGCCCATTGCAGTACCTTTTATTTGCAAATAAATTTTTTCATTGAATTGGAAGGCATTTTTGGTTAGGACGAGTTGGCTCAGTTCGAGAAGAAAATCTGTGGATGGAGTGTGTGGTGTCGGTCGTAGAGAGAGGTAATATTTCAGTGCTTCTAAGCCTTCTTTGTGGGGAATGGAGGTGTACAGAGATGTAACGTCTATTGTGGCCATGAGAATGGTCGTGCTGTGAGGAATTGGGATTGAGTGTAGACGTTCCAGGAAGTGGTACGAATCTTTGATGTAAGAAGGGAGTGAAGTGGCTATGGGTTGAAGGTGGTGGTCTATAAATGCGGAAATTCGCTCAGTGGGGGAGTTGATGCTAGAGACAATGGGGCGTCCGGGGTTATTGGTTTTGTGAATTTTGGGTAGCAAATAAAAATGTGGGGTCTTAGGATTAGGAGGAGAAAGAATGGATGTATCTTTACGAGATAGACCTTCTCCGGGACCAAAATTGGATAGAAAAGATAGAATATCCTTTTGGTATGAAGGATTAGGATCTTGGGGCAGGGGGGTGTAGCAAGAAAGGTCATTTAATTGTCGTAATGCCTCAGTGTCGTAGTCTTTCTTGTTTAGCACGACAACGGATGACCCTTTGTCCGCCGTTGTGATAATTATATTTTTGTTAGACGCTAAACGTCTGAGAGCTTGTCTCTCAGGGGGAGAAAGGTTATCTGGTGGCTTCAGGGAATCTATGAATTTTTTGTCGGAAATCTTTGTTAGGAGGAGATTGATAAAGATTTCTATTGGATTGTTGGTTGGGAGTGGTTTGGGTTCGTTTTCTGAGGCTGGACGGAACCGAGTAAGTGCCGGATTAATGGTGGAAGCGTTCGAAGGGAAAGGCTGCGAATTCCAATGGGCATGCCAGCGGAGATTCCGGCAGAAGTTTAAAGTGTCGGTGACAATGTTAACGTGGTTGGTTCTAGGGGTGGGGGAGAAGGAGAGGCCTTTACTTAGTAGCGAAAGCTCTTAATTATTGAGAGGCTCGGACGAAAGGTTCACTACTTTGTGTTCGGTGTGGGGTGTTGGGTGTTGGGTCTGTGACTCTTTTGTTTGGCGAATGGGTAAAACGGGTGTTTTGAGCGGAGGATATATATATATTTTTATATAGCGGAGGATATATATATATATATATATATATATATATATATATATATATATATATATATATATATATATATATATATATATATATAACTTTTGGACGGCACAATAGAACACAGAATAAAACAGATAACACGTAAAAGGACACTCACACTGTAGATGGTTTAAGCTTTCGGCCTACTCCGAGGCCTTCTTCAGCTCAGACTGAGAGGTTTCGAGGGAAGAGTGCCTGGGGAGGGGAGGGGGGGCGGAAGGTTTAGGGACTGTTGGGAAAGAAATTAAAGATGGCGGTTAAGGGTGGGAATTTTAAAGGATCGGAAATATAGGATGTATGTGGATCCGCGAGTTCTCACCTATATGTTGGTGGCTGAATCGGGTAGGGATTCTAGAACTGTTAGGGAAAAGCATTCGTCAAATGATAGGTTGTGTGAACTTGCGTGTAAAGGGATAGGAAGAGAAGAGAGTGAAGCAGAATTACATGAGTAGCGGTGATTGTTCATTCGGATGGATAAGGGGGTAATGCATTCGCCTATGTAGAATGAGGTGCATTGTTTGCACAACAAAAGATAGATAATATTTTTTGAGAGGCAATTAGCGTGGGAACGGGGTGAAGGGACAATGAGGGGATGTGGGGAGAGGGGAGCAGATCTGATTAGGGAACATGTTTTACATCGGGGGCGATTGCAGGTAGGGGAAATATGTGGAAATTTGTCAGGGCGGGGTATCAAAGGGTTGGTGGATCTCAAAAGGTTTCTGAGATTGGCTGGTCGTCTGTAAGCGACAGAGGGGCATTGGGGCAGTAAGGATGTGGTCGCGTCATTGTCATGTAATATAGGATAAAGTTCTTTGAGAATGGTTTTCAGTATATTGCTTAAGTTATATTGCTCTCGTGAGTACTTCCGCATCATAGATATATATATATATATATATATATATATATATATAAATTCACTGATAAGTCATAACAAACACAGAAACCAAAACACAAAAGAGGAAAAACTCACTGGTTCTCGAATTTTCGGTGGTCCAACCACCTTTCTCAAGAGGAATTAGGAACAGAACTGAGGCAGAGGAGGGCCCGAAAGCAGTGGTAGGAAGGAGAAGGGGAAATGGGGGAAAAAGAGGGGAAAAGAGGGGAAAAGAAAGGAAAAGGGGGGAAAAAAGGGGGGAAGGCATTCGAGGTGAGGAGTTTGGAGGGGTAGTGTATGGCGCGGGAATTTTAAAAAAGGTGGGGATGATATGGAAGTTGTTGGGGGCGGAGGGGGATGAAATTATATGCATAAAGGGGGCAATTAATGTCTAATATTAATACCTGGGCGATTCCAGGAATCCAAGAGCCAGATGAAAGCTAGCTCTAATGTTTTGAGTTTCAGTGGAGGGTCTGAGTGTGGGAGGGATGCTAAGACGGATACTTTAAAACATTGGTCAAAGGCAGCGTTGTGTTCGGAGGCATGTTTGGGGATTGGGAGCATACCAATAAGGGAGGAATTGTTGCATGAGGCTCTATGATTATTGATTCTAATATTGAGGGGTGTGGTACACTGTCCAATGTAAAAGGCAGGGCAAAGTTGGCACTTGAGTAGGTAGGTTTTTGTGAGTAGGTAGGTATTTGTGGGTTTTCCAAAAAAGTGTATATATATATATATATATATATATATATATATATATACACGAGAGCAATATAACTTTTGGACGGCACAATAGAACACAGAAAAAAACAGATAACACGTAAAAGGACACTCACACTGTAGATGATTTAAGCTTTCGGCCTACTCCGAGGCCTTCTTCAGGTCATATACATATATATATATATATATTTCAATGTGAATGAATATTTATTCGCCATATGGCGGTATTTCGTGTTTGAATGTATATATATATATATATATATATATATATATATATATATATACGAGGTGTTGCCGTAATTTTAAATAAAGGGGTAGGGAGAAGCGTAGTCAACATAGAGCAAGCGACAGATAGAATTTTACTCGTAGAGATTAAAGCAGAGCCGACGAACTTGGTCATTATTCAGGTATACATGCCACCGAGCAACCACAAGGAGGAAGAAGTCGATAGGATGTATAATGAGTTAGGGGATATCATCGCGAGTGTTCCTGCAGGGAAACATTTGATAGTGATGGTGGATTGGAATGCGACGGTAGGCGAAGGAAGAGATGGTGGTGAGGTGGGGGACTATGGGTTAGGCACGAGGAATGAACGCGGGGAGAAAGCAATTGAATTCTGCAGGAGACAGGGGTTAGTAATCACTAACACATGGTTTAGACACCACAAAAGGCGTAGGTATACATGGAAAATGCCAGGTGACTCAGAAAGGTATCAGTTAGATTATATTGTGGTTAGGCACAGGTTTAGGAACAGTGTGATAAATTCAAACAGTTTCCCAGGAGCGGATGCGGACTCTGACCACAATTTAGTTGTTAAGAAATGTAACGTCCATTTCAAGAAGATAAGGTAAGGACGGCGGGTTAGGAAATGGAATTTAGAAGCAGTAAATGGATTAACGAGGAAGGAGTATCAGGAGGCTGTAGAGAAAATGATGGATGACGGTAAAGAACTGAGTACTATCGAAGACAAATGGGAATGTATCAAGAAAGGGATATTGGAAGCCGCTAAAGACACTATAGGAACCGTTAACGGGAAAAGGGTAAGGAAACCATGGGTAACGGATGAGATGATTGCAAAGATGGATGAGAGAAGAACATGGAAAAATGTAAACACAGAGTTAGGCAAAATGAAGTACAAAGAGTTAAACAATAAATTGAGAAGGGCCACAAATAAAGCAAAAGAAGAATGGTGGAAAACGCAATGCGAGGATATGGAAAGTTTACAGAAGAAGGGTGAAATTGGTGCTCTACACAGCAAGGTTAAGTTATTATCGGGAAGTAAGAAGGCAAGATCTGTGCTAACAGTTAAAGATAAATGGGGTAAGATAATAGTTGAACCAGGAAAAATCCAAGAGAGATGGAAAGAATATAAGGAAACACTGTATGGTAAAGAACTTAGGCCGACAAGGTTAGACATAGAAAAGGAACATGACGTAGAAGAAGATAGCTTAGGTCCAGGCATACTCGACGATGAAATAGAAAGGGCATTAAAGGAGATGAAAGCAAATAAGGCAGTGGGGGTGGACAATATTCCTGTAGAAATGTTGAAATGGTCAGGGAAAGGTGGGAAGAAGGCCATATATGGACTGATTCGTAGTATCTATGAGGAAGGAATCTGGCCGGAAGATTTTGTGAGATCGGTGTTAGTTCCTATTCCAAAAAAGGCAAAGGCTTCGTCATGTGAGGATTACAGAACAATAAGTTTGATATCCCACGCAGCTAAAGTTATTCTCAGGATCATCAACAAAAGGATAGAGTGTAAGGCAAATGATTACTTAGGGGATGATCAGTTTGGGTTCAGGAAAGGAAGAGGTACGCGTGATGCCATTGCAGTAATGAGATCACTAGTCGAGAGGAATATAGAATACAATCAGGACGTTTTAGCCTCTTTTGCAGATTTCGAAAAAGCGTTTGATAGAGTGAATTGGGAAAAATTAATGCGTGTATTGCAGAAAATAGGAATGCATTGGAGGGACAGGAGACTGATCCGCAACCTGTACATGTCTCAGACTGCTCAGGTGCGAGTGGGGAACGGAGAGTCCGAATGGGCAGTGTTAGGAAGAGGGGTAAGGCAGGGTTGCCCATTGTCACCGGTACTGTTCAACGTATATGTAGAGGAAATGATTAAAGAGGCATGGGAAGAACTGGAGGTAGGAATGAAAGTCGGAGGGGAATTCGTAAAATCGGTTAGGTTTGCTGATGACCAAGCATTAGTTTCTCAGTCAGCCAAGGGGTTGCAAGCATTGTTGAGTGAATTGGAGGTTCAGTGCGATAAATATGGGATGAGAATCAATATTAATAAAACAAAGGATATGCGATTTTCCAGAAAGAAAAAGGCTAAGCTAAATATTAAAATATGCGGGGATAAAATAGAGCAGGTAGAACAGTTTACATATCTCGGAAGTGTTTTGGACCAACACGGTGAAAGTAGCAGGGACGTAAGGAGAAGAATTGCGCTAGGCAAGGAGGCTTTCTCAAGGAGGAGGGAGTTGATGACGGGGACGTTGAGTAGGGATGTTAAGACAAGACTCGTAAAAACTCTGATATGGAGCGTAGCTATGTACGGCGCGGAAACGTGGTCGCTGAAGCAGGAGGATAGACGTAGATTGGAGGCTTTTGAAATGTGGGTGTGGAGAAGAATGGAGAAGGTGAAATGGACCGAAAGGAAAACAAATGAGGAAGTACCAGAAATGGTGGGGGAGGAGATGGATTTTTTGAGAGAAATCCTATGGACGCAGGAAAAATGGACGAAAGGCGTATTGAGCGGTAGTGGAATGCTGAAGAGGGTAATAGAGGGGAGAATGTTGGGCAAGCGAGGTAAGGGTAGGAACAGGATAGGGAAGTTGGACGGGATGAAGGGAGGAAAGAAGTACACCGAGATGAAGAGAGACCTGATATAGATTAGTTTGCTAGGTGGGGAGTCACAAAATGTTTATTTGATAGTTGTGTCCATCCAAAAAAAAACCTACCTTAACCGGTAGATTACCTAATAATAATATATATATATATATATACATTCAAACACGAAATACCGCCATATGGCGAATAAATATTCATTCACATTGAAATAGAGATAAGGAAAATGGTAATTTCAATTGGAAAATGTAGAATGGAAACAATTGGAATGTTGAAGAAGGTAATAGAGGGGAGAATGTTGGGCAAGCAAGGAAAGGGCAGGAACAGTATAGGGATGTTGGACGGGATGAAGGGAGGGAAGAAGTACACAGAAATGAAGAGGGACCTGATTTAGATTAGGTTGCTGGATTGGGTTTTGTTTGGAGTTACAAAATGTTTATTTGATAGTTGTGTCCATCCAAAAACCTACCTTAACCGGTAGATTACCTAATAATATACATACACACACACACACACACACACACACATATATATATATATATATATATATATATATATATATATATATATATATATATATATATATATATATATATAGTATATATATAGTATATATATATATTCATTCACATTGAAATAGAGATAAGGAAAATGATAAAGGAACACACATAAAGGACGAACACAAGAGAGGTGGGAATGGTGGATGTGAGCAGATCACGAATGTTAAAATATTTTCCTCGATTATAAGATCGCAGATTTAAGTGTAAAAGTACCCTTCCTCGATAGCTCAGGTGGTTAGAGCATCCGCCCGGCAACAGGAGAGATCCAGTGTTCATGTCCCGGTCGAGGAAAATATTTTTACATTTCTGATCTGCTCACATCTGCCATCCCCACCTCTCTTGTGTTCTTCCTTTATGTAGGTTACTTTACCATTTTCCTTACCTCTATTTCAATGTGAATGAATTTTTTTCGCCATATGGCGGTATTTCGTGTTTGAATGTGTATATATATATATATATATAAAACTTAGACAGTAACACACAGCACGAGAACACATAAAGAGAACACTGACAATAATATCTTGATAATTTCTACGGACTCGAGCTCCGTCTTCTTCGGAATATAAGATATGACTCTATGAGTCATATCTTATTATTAAGATATTATTGTGAGTGTACTTTTTATGTGTTCTCGTTCTGTGTGTTACTGTCTGAGTTTTTTTATTCAACACTTCCGTGTTACTTCGAAGATATCATCGATATATATATATATATATATATATATATATATATATATATATATATATATATATATATATATATAACATTCAAACGCGAAATCCCGCCATACGGCAAACAAATATTCATTCACATAGAAATAGATGTAAGGAAAGGGGAAAGGGACACACATAAAGGACGAACACAGGAGTATTTCTATGTGAATATATATAGTATTTTTATATATATTTATATATGTATTCACCAATGGACTAGTCGACACAAACACAGAAACAGAAACACATTAAAGAGGGACTCACTGGGTCTCGAGTTTTCGGTGGTGCAACCACCTTTCTCAAGAGGAGTTAGGAACAGAACTGAGGCAGCGGAGGGCCCGGATGCACTGGATGGAAGGAGAAGGGGGGAAAAGGTATTCGAGTGGAGGGGTTTGGACGGGTAGTGTTAGGCACGGGAATTTTAAAAAAGGTAGGGATGACGTGGAAGTTGTTGGGGGCGGAGGGGGATGAAATGATGTGCATAATAGGGACAATTAGTGTCCAATGTTAACACCTGGGCGATTCCAGGAATTCAGGAGCCAGAAGAAAGCTAGCTCTAGTGTTTTGAGTTTCAGTGGAGGGTCTGAGGGTGGGAGGGATGCTAAGATGGATAGATTATAGCATTGGTGAAAGGGAGTGTTGTATTCGGAGGCATGTTTGGGTAATCCCGGTCGACCGATTTTATCCTCCCATCACTCCCCAACAGAAAGAATATCGGCATTTGTAGACCACTATCTCCAGCCAATTGTCCAGGCCCCATCATCATTCACTAAAGATTCCTACCATTTACTGGATAGGTTAAAATCTATCTCCCTCCTTCCAGATGCCGAGATCATTATAGCCACTATAGATGCCACATCCCTGTACACATCCATTCCCCACTCAGAAGGTCTCTCTGCCCTCCAACACTACCTCTCCCAACGCCCTGAGACACACATTCCCAGCACAAATTTTCTCCTCAGCCTTTCCGAGTTCATCCTCACCCGCAATTCCTTTTCCTTATACGATAAATTCTTCCTACAAATCAAGGGATGTGTCATGGGTAGAAGGTTCAGCCCGTCCTATGCAAACCTCTTTCTTGGTCTCGCGGAGAATAAATTCCTGTCAAAACAACCCCTGAAACCGCTATTGTAGTTCAAATATATCGATGATATTTTTCTTCTCTGGCCACATGGTCCAGATTCACTGAAAACTTTCATTTTCAACCTCAATGCTTCGTCCTCTATCTCCTTCACATCTACGGTTTCCTCCTCCCAAATCACCTTCCTAGATGTAAACATATCATTTATAGACCATACATTTCAAATGTCTCTACATATAAAACCCAAAAATAAACTACAGTACTTACATTTCAACAGTTGTCACCCATATCACACAAAACCCTCCATTCCTTATTCCCTGTCCAAAACGGGACACAGACTTTGCAATGACTCCGACTCCATAGACAATTTCCTCTCAAATTTACACCATTCACTCTTCAAACGAGTTCATCCAGAATCTCTCCTGAATAAGAGGATCCGAAGACATGCTTACACTCCCAGACTCTCCACCACCGCGAAAAATATCCTCTTTCAATATGTACCACGTATCTCCCTGGCCTAGAATCTCCAAGTTCTATCCTAAGAGACATCTACCCTATTCTCAAAAACCACAATTTCACTACCAATCTTTTCCCCAAATTCCCCTCTGTCACTTTCAAACGCCCCGACAATCTATCAGATTTTCTAAAATCTACCAATCCACTTTTTAAATCCTCGCCCCCTTCCAAAATCACTCCCAGACCCTGCAATAAACCTAGATGCAAAATATGCCCTATTTTCCAAACCAGAATCCCATCCCTCTCCCACCCGCTCTTTAAATCTCTCCCACCAATTCCCTACTCCTCGTGTACCTCCAGCAATATTGTATACCTACTCAAGTGCCAACTTCGCCCTGCATATTATATTGGACAGTGTACCACACCCCTTAATAATAGAATTAATAATCATCGAGCCTCATGCAACAATTCCTCCCTGATTGGTATGCTCCCAATCCCCAAAAATGCCTCCGAAAAAACACTCCCTTTGACCAATGCTATAATCTATCCATCTTGGCATCCCTCCCATCCTCAGACGCTCCACTGAAACTGAAAACACTAGAGCAAGCTTTCATCTGGCTCTTGGATTCCTGAAATCGCCCAGGTTTTAATATCAGATACTAATTGCCCCTTTATACACTTAATTTCATCCCCTCCGCCACCAACACCTTCCATATCATCCCCACCTTTTTTAAAATTCCCGCGCCTAAAACTACCCCTCCACTCGAATACCTTTCCCCCCCTTCTCTTTCCATCCACTGCTTCCAGACCCTCCTCTGCCTCAGTTCTGTTCCTAACTCATCTTGAGAAAGGTGGTTGCACCACCGAAAATTCGACACCCATTGAGTCCCTCTTTAATGTGTTTCTGTGTTTGTGTCAACTCGTCAATTTACATTATTGTGCACGTCCGTGGAATTATAAACAAGTGACAAAAGTGTTACAGATGTGTGTGTGTGTGCGCGTGCGTGTGCGTGTGCACGTGTGCGCGTGCGTGAGCGTATGCGTGTGTGTGTGTCTGTGTGTTTTTTTTATAGAGTTCAGGGGGAATGCGTTATGCACTGACAGACAGGGGACCTGTATTAGGTGTCCTGTCCCTCGTGTCGGACTCCCACCGACTAAAACCCCTCGTCTCTTCTCCTGTGGTCTTGATGTTTCTCCCGCGGTACTGCTGGTAGCTATTACTTCGCGAGAGAGACCCTTATCCGTAGCTGTTCCCCTATGGTTAACCTCCTGTTTCCACGATTGCGCTCCTGGTGCGCTCTTCACGGCGCAGTTCCTTCATGATGGTTGTGATAAAGTCGCAGATCCCGCACCAGGTCTCCTATGATGTCAGCATTTGCTCCACCAGGTTTTCCGGCGTCAGTCGAGTTTGTATCCTCGAAACAAGGTCGTCTCGCGATGCACGGAATCGTGAGCACTCAAATATCACGTGCTCAGCATTCTCCTCCACTTCTGGGCACGTTGGGCAGTACAGTGCATTATCATGATTATATTTATGGAGGTACGCCCCAAAGCATCCATGACCCGAGAGAGGTAGTGATCTTGCGTCAGGTAGTAGCTTAGGTCCCCGTGTGACCGGTTTACCCATTTCGCTATGTTTGGAATTAGCCGGTGTGTCCACCTTCCCTTAGTTGAGGAGTCCCACACTCTCTGCCACTCCTTGACACTTCCTTCTCTCATTTCTTCCTTGGTCTCATCCGAGTTCTCCCGCTCATACCACTTTTTCCTCTCATTTGCCAAAAGCTCCACTGGCACCATACCGGAAATAACGTTTATGGCATCCTCGGACACGTCCGGAATGCGCTTGCCACACGCAAAGCACTTATCCGGTAAGGTGCTGTTACTTTCCTTCGGCACCTCTTCTTTCCCAATGCATCAGCCCATATGGGTATCCCATAGGTGAGCACTGAGGTAGTTACTGATGCCAGTAGTCGCCTTCTTTTCTGCTTCGGGCCACCAACATTGGGCATTAGCCGTTGCAGTGTAATCGCCACTACAGAGGCTTTGCCGCTGACTTGCTCCACCTGCTTCTTGAAATTTAACCTGGCGTCAAGAGTCACGCCAAGGTACCGAATGAATGGCCGCGATGTGATCTCGGCACCACCGGCGTAAAGGGTCATCTTATCGGTCTGCTTTCTCCTGGAAACGAGGAGCGCTTCTGTTTTATGTTCTGCCAGTTGCAGTCCGACAGAAGACATCCATTTCCTGATCTCAGAGAAAACCTCCCCGAATATGGCGATGACTTGCTACACCAGTTTAGCGGTAATTACCACCGCCAAGTCATCTGCGAACGCCACGAGGCGCACCTCACGAGGGAGTCTCAGCAGCAGTAAAGAATTGTAGAGGATGTTCCACAGAAGTGGCCCCAGTACTGAGCCCTGAGGAACCCCTCCAGTCACTCTATATGTCTTCGGGCCTTCATCAGTGTTGTACACTAGGGACCTGTCACGCAGGTAACTCGCCACCATCCTCCGAAGATACCATGGCACATTTAACTCTATTAGAGCCTCCATGACACAGTTCCATTTCGCCGAATTGAAGGCATTCTTGATATCAAGAGTTGCTATCAAGCAGTACTGCTTGGAGCCTCTTGTGTATCTTTTTCCTGATATTGCATCTTTTGCTGTATTGACTACATTACTTATCGCATCCAACGTAGAACGCGATTTTCTGAAGCCATACTGGGTTTCTGCCAGCAGAGGATCCACGACCTCCTCGATCCTGTTGTAGATTATCCGTTCGAGGACTTTTCCGGCTGTGTCCAACATACAGAGCGGACGATAGGATGAAGGTTCGTCCGGAGGCTTTTTCCCTTTTTCCCCTCGCTCCACCAGTATACCGGGGGTCGACGGTCATTATTTGTCTTCCGTGGCATAGTGACGTCACATGCTTCAGTAACTATTCGCATGACCTCCTCCACTTTTCCCATCGAGTCTTGATAATTCACAGGGCGAGTGTCCAATGCTTCGCGAAAGAGATCAGCTTCGAACAGTTTGGCCCTCCAACCCCTCGAGTTCGATCTTGACGGTTTGGCCCCTCGCTTCGCGTCCTCGTTTATTTCCCACAGTATGGCCTGATCATCACTGTGAGTGTAAATGTCCTGCACCTTCCACGATGAACGGTGTCCTCTTACTAGGGTTCTACTGACAAAGGTGAGGTCCACAATGGATGAGGACTCTCCCTTAACGAAGGTAGGCTTGCTGCCTGTGTTGAGCAGGACCACATCTAGTGTGGACGCGGCCTCAAGCAGGGCTTGCCCCCTCGCATTCGTCCTCCTGCTGTCCCAGTCCACCGCCCATGCGCTGAAGTCGCCAACAATGGCTACTGGGAAGCGTTCCTTCGCATCTGAAGCCAACCTGGTAAGGAAATCCTGGAACTCATCCAGAGTCCAGCTGGGTGGTGCATAGCAGCTGTAATAATGTATGCCCTGGATCTTTACTCTCACAAAGCCCAGATCTGTCTGGCAGGCTGTATCCTGAAATGGGTACCTCCCGCAGGACCAGAGCACAGCCTTCCCACTTCCATCGGACACCCAAGGTTGGGTATCCAGATATCTGTAGGGTTCCGAGAGTATGGCCAGGTCCGGCTTCCGCTCCCGTACCGTCTGCACGAGCAGATCCTGTGCTGCCTTACAATGTTGGAGGTTGAGCTGTAGTACCTTCATTTTCTGAGCTTAACGGCCACCTGGAGTGCCCGCACATACACCGGGCATAGTGTGTGTGCATGTGTGTGTGTGTGTGTGTGTTTGTGTGTGTGTGTGTATTCATTCACATAGAAAGAGAAAAAGGAAAGGGGAAAGGAACACACATAAAAGACGAACACAGTAGAGGTGGGGAAGGCGGAATCAAGCAGACCACAAATGTAAAAATAGTTTCCTCGACCGGGACTTGAACACCGGATCTCTCCACTTGCCGGGCAGATGCTCTAACCACTTGAGCTATCGAGAAAATGTACTTAACGCCATCTCTTGGCTTATGAATCGGAGCACTTTGGCGCTTTATAAGATCGCAGATTTTAGTGTAAAGTACATTTTATCGACAGCTCAAGTGGTTAGAGCATCCGCCCGTTAAGTGGAGAGATCCGGTGTTCAAGTCCCGGTCGAGGAAAATATTTTTTCATTAGTGGTCTGCTTGATTCCGCCTTCCCCATCTCTACTGTGTACGTCCTTCATGTGTGTTCCTTTCCCCTTTCCTAATATGTATTTCTATGTGAATGAATATTTGTTCTCCGTATGGCGGGATTTCGTGATTGAATGTGTATTTTTATTATTTTATTATGTAATCTACCGGTTAGGGTAGGTTTTTGGATGGACACAACTATCAAATAAACATTTTGTAACTCCAAACAAAACCCAATCCAGCATATATATATTTTTATATAATATATATTATATGAATATTTTAATGACCTGTACAACAAGGAATTAACTACAGGGGTTGAAGAGCATGAACAAAGTCACACAGAAGATCAGGAAGTGCTTATTCCAACAATAGAAGAGGTAATTTAAAGTATTGGAAGACAGAGGAATGATGCAGCACCGGAGGACGATGGTATAGCATCTGAATTGATTAAAAATTGAGGTCAAGATTTAAATAGAGCATTACATCAGCTAATTTGTAGTATTTGGAAGTTGGAAGAGTTCCCAGAAGACTGGAAGACAGTTTTGATTTGTCCAATATATAAAAAAGGTGACAAATATAAGCAAAATATAGCAAAAACTATAGGGGCATTACATTACTGAATGTAGCATATATAATGTTCACCAGTCCTCTCCTAAAACGCATAAGCACCTATGCTGAAGACATACTGGAAGAATATCAGTGTGGCTTTAGATCTGGTAAAAGTACCATTGACCAGATATTCTCGGTAAGACAAACAATGGAGAAATGCTATGAATATAATGTTGACTTGCATATACTCTTCATTGACTTCAAACAAGCCTTCGATAGCGTGAACAGGAAAGAGATGATACGTGTGTTGAGAGATTATGATATTCCAAGGAAACTGATTACGGAAACTGCTCTTGTAAGGCCCCATTTAGAATATGCATGTAGCGCATGGCATGCGTGTGAAAAAGGCCTCATTCGGGAAATTAAGAAGGTCCAACGCCGGGCAGCTCGTTTCGGCGAAAACTGTTTCGGTACAAAAAAAAGCGTTACTGAAATGCAAATTGAGTTGGGATGGAAATCATTGGAAGAAAGACGACTCAATGCTAGCTTAAACTTGCTAAACAAATTCAGATCCGCATGTTTCAGCACCGAGGTCTCGAAAAATATTCGCGCTCCAACATACATTGGTCGCTTGGATCATGTATACAAAATTCGGGAAATAGATGCCAGAACTAGCAGATTCAAGGACTCCTTCCCACGGACAATACAGGATAACAACTGTAGGGTCACACTCGGAGATAACAAAAATGCCACTTGTCACCCTCGGCGTCTAGGTAACAATTAGCTATACTCAATTGCGTGCATTTTCACTAACCTCCTATGTGTTGGGTCAAAACCCTTCTCGCATGCCCGCATTGGAATGCCATTAAGTATCCGCATCTTTCAGCACCGAAGTCTCGAAAATTATTCGCACTCCAACATACATTGGACATGTTGCTTGGATCATGTGTACAAAATTCGAGAAATAGATGCCAGAACTAGTAGACTCAAGGACTCCTTCTTCCCACGGACCATACGCGAAAAACCTGTAGGGTTACACTTGTAGATAGCAAAAATGCCACTTGTCACCCTCTGCGTCTAAGGTATAATTAGTTCTACTGAATTGCATGCACTTTCACTAACATCTTGTGCGTTATTGTCCCAACCCTTTCCGCATTACCGCATTGGAATGCCATTAAGTAATGTAGTGCTCTTTACAGTATTAAAAATAAAAGGAGACGTCACAGGCGTGATATGGTGGAATATCTTGATTAATTAAAATTGGCAATTTTCCACAAAATAATGTTTTATTATCTCAACCGGTTTCAATGTAACTACATCATCTTCTGGTGACAGTCATTTCTCATTGTCTACTATGTGTGCTAAAAAGCAAGTAAGGGGAGGGTAGTGGAAAATGGTGGAAAGAGGGAGGGGACTGGGATTTTCCGGACTCTGTTAATTCCCCCACCCCCTTTCTCTTCACCGGCACCTTTTCTCCCCTCTCATTTGTCACCCACGCTCCATATGTTGCCCACGTTCCACCTCCCCTCCCTCTTTCCCCTATTTCCCACTACCCTCCCATTACTTGCTTTTCAGCATACATAGTAGACAATGAGAAATGACTGTTACCAGAAGATGATTTAGTTACACTGAAATCGGTCGTATTACTTAAATTTTATTTTGTGGAAAAGTGCCAATTTTAATTAAACTTTACAGCATTGTTTGCTCTGATTTTGGTACCCTAAATTTCCCCTTCCATCCCTTGTCCCTCTCCGTGGGGGAGCCCTCTTCCTGCCTGCAGCGTTGGGCCAAATTCCTCACCTTGGGTAGGAGAGCGTTTTGTTTTGCACGATCTTGTGGTGGCGGTATTTCGCCTCGCCACTTACTAAAATCTAACTTGCACGTTCTTGGATAGATTTCTTGCTGCGTCCTAAGATACAATTGTTTGTTGTAATTAAGCACGTGTACTTGCATGCTTGTGGAGTGAGGGGAGGTGGATGTGTGTTTGCATGCGTTTAGAATGATAGGATGTTTCTATGAATGTGTGCACAACTGTGGATTTGGGTTTGCATAAGTGTGTTAGTTTTGAATGCGGTTTTTCTTTTTTAGTTTTTTTGGGTGGTGACCTAACACCCCCCGCCACACGCCCTTGCGACGCCTTGCGGGGTATTATGTAGATGTAGGTGATCGAAGAAGAGAACTTCAAAGCATTTTAACTCTTGTCTCCCTGAGCCCGGCGGCGGGTGCCGGCGAGAGGGACGTTGGTGCCGGACGGCGGAGGAACCAGAGCGGGCATCTCCTCTACCCTCAGGTAAGGAATGACAGGTTGAACTTACTAAATAAATTCAGATCCGCATGTTTCAGCACCGAGGTCTCCCAAATTATTCGTACTTCAACATACATTGGTCGCTTGGATCATGTATTCAAAATTCGGGAAATAGATGCCAGAACTAGTAGACTCAAGGACTCCTTCCCACGGACAATACGGGATAACAGCTGTAGGGATAAATTTCTTCATCTACATCTTCTCAATACCCCGCAAGCCACCGCAAAGGCGTGTGGCGGGGGGTGTTAGGGCATCACCCGTGAATTGGGAAAAAAACCCGCATGCAGAAACCACAAATTTTGAGCCCACAAGCCAAACATGGTAGACATTCATGCATCATCAAGTTCTTTTGGCCAGATTTTCTCCCAATGAACCCAAATACTTGCGGCATATTCCAAAGGTGGTCTAAATAGAGCCAAATAACACCTCTCTCTAACTTTCTCATTACATTTCCCCACCACCCGTTTAATGAGGCCCAGTTCCATCAAAGCTAGGTTACCAGAAGAGATTCTTCCAAGTACTTGCACTGCTAATGAGACAAAAGATAAAATTACCAATCAGAATATAGGCCGATCGCATACTAAGACATCAAAGAGATTAAATAGCATCCCCAGAAAGCAGACCGCAGAGAAGGTTTTAGAAGAGGATATAATTTCCGTAGTAGTAGTTAACTGCCGAAGTTTAAAAAATAAAATACCGGAATTTCACCATCTCATTCATAGCACAGAGTCGGATATCATTATAGGAACTGAAAGTTGGTTAACAGATGACATCGCAGATTGCGAAATATTTCCCAAGTCCTTCATAGTTTATAGAAACGACAGAAAAAATAGAGCCGGAGGAGGAGTGTTTATTGCGGTTAAGAACTCTAACGTCAGTAGAGCCGAGTTATTTCCTGATAGCTGTATAGAAAGTGTATGGTGCTCAGTGAAAACACCCAGATCGAAAAGAATATATATCTGTGCGTATTATAGACCACCCCACGTTAGCATTAACTCAATACCAGACCTAGAAAAACAGATACAACGCTTTACATCCCACAACAGTGAGCATAGCCTAATTATCGGAGGTGATTTTAATATTCCCACAATAGATTGGGATTCGTACAATTTTATAAATGGAGGTAAAGACAAGGATCTATGCGAGTCCCTCTTATTCGCGTTCACCTCGAATTCCCTACATCAATTAGTCACTTCACCAACAAGGGGAAAGAACATTCTTGATCTGTTAGCCACAAATATACCCGAAAAGGTCTTAAATATAGAAGTTGTTGACGGAATCAGTGATCACAGGGCTGTAAACGCTAAATTTTCTCTAAGTGTAGATAAAGTCAACAAACCTAAGAGAAAGGTGTATTTGTTCAATAAAGCGGACTATGATGGCTTAAAATGTGAATTAAAAAGTTCTTTTTTTATATTTGACGAATTAAGCAAAACTAGTAGTGTCGAGGATACTTGGAATAATTTTCTTAGGATAACACGTTCAGCAATACAGAGGTTCATACCTAGTAAATATATAAAAGAGAATAAGGAACCCCGATGGTACAACTCTGAAGTACGGAAATCTCTTAGGCGGCAAAGGGTGTGCCATGCCAAAATGAAAAATGCAGTTAAAGATTCCTCCCCTGATAAAATCAACGAAACCATACAGAACTACAAAGCATCTAGGTCCACTGCCAAGAAGGCCTTCCGGAAGGCGCTAGCGGAATTCAAAAGGAAAAAATTAGGCGAACATTTGAACGATAACCCAAAGATGTTTTGGTCCTACGTCAGGGAAGTGCAGGGAAACAAGTCCACCGTAAACTCATTGAATATCGAAAAGGGGAATAAAGTAACGAGTAGTTTAGATAAAGCCAACATATTAAACTCATTTTTCCAGAGTGTTTTCAACATACCCTCACAAAATACACCCGAGAACCTTCCGAAAATATTTCAGCATTCAATGGAAGCAATCAATATTTCCACCCGCGGAATAGAATTACTCCTTAAAAACATAGACCCCAACAAATCTCCGGGACCTGATGAGATACCGGCACGTGTGTATAAAGAACTGTCGGCTGAAATTGCCCCATATCTAGATATAATATTTAAGAAATCATTAGCAGAAGAAAGCGTGCCAAACGGCTGGAAGGTAGCTTCGGTAACACCCATATTTAAAAACGGAGACAGGGAGGACCCCAGTAATTATAGGCCAATATCGCTGACTTCCATTTCCTGTAAGATTCTTGAACACATCATTGTTAGTTCCATGATGAGGCACCTCGATAGCCAAGATTTATTAATTAATAACCAACACGGCTTCCGTAAGGGTAGATCCTGCGAAACTCAACTCGCACTTTTTGTACATGATGTATTAAACTCCGGTGAAAGTAATATTCCAGTTGATGCGATATTCCTAGATTTTAAGAAAGCTTTCGATAAAGTCCCTCATTGCAAATTACTGGCGAAATTGGAAACCTATGGAATACACGAAAGTATTATTAACTGGATTAAACAATTTTTAAGTGATCGTGTCCAAACAGTCGTCCTGGACGGTGTATCATCCGATACTGTCGAGGTCACGTCGGGGGTACCACAAGGAAGTGTCATAGGCCCCCTCCTTTTCCTTATTTACATAAATGACCTCAGTACCGTAGTTAATAGCAAGCTCCGTCTTTTCGCCGATGATGCAGTAATTTATGGGGACATCCGAAGTCACGAAGACAGAGTCGTGTTAGCCAACGACCTAGATGCAATTCAAAATTGGTGCGATACATGGCAATTGGAATTGAATTTTAAAAAATGCGTAGTAATACATTTTTGGGAAAAGAGTAATTCCCTCCCTTATAGTTACAAAGTGAAACAAACCAAAATCGCGAGGGTAGATTCCTTTAAATACTTGGGTGTAACAATTACTCACGATCTGTCCTGGGGAAAACACATACGAGAAATATGCGGTCGTGCTAATAAAAAATTGGGATTTGTGAAAAGAGTGCTAGGTAAATGCGACGAAAAGGTGAAAGAACGATGTTTCCTTGCTTTGGTCAGGCCCCACCTAGGGTATGCTGCCAGTATATGGGATCCTCACAACATAAATTTGGTTTCGGAATTAGATCGAGTTCAGCGGAGGGGGGCTAGATTTGTCAAACATTGTTATGACCAACTCAGCAGCGTATCCACTTTGTTAGACAGTTTAGGTTGGGATTCTCTTACACAGCGGCGTTTCCAATATAGATTAAACTTATTAAAAACATTTAAAGATGGGCCCTTTTCCGATGACATCAAGGATATAATACGAACCCCAACGTATTACGGTCGAAGGGATCACGAATATAAGACTAGAGAAATAGACTGCAAGACTGACAGGTTTAAAATGTCATTTTTTCCAAGAACGATAAGGGAACAGAATGCTCGTAGTCGAAATTCCCCAGGAATTAGTTCATTACAATAAGTATTAACGTACAGGTTAGGGACTTCGCGAGGATGTGTATACATGTGTGTATGTATGTATGTATATGTATGTGTGTATATATACATATATATATGTATATATATTTTTTTTTCCTACAGGTTCCCCCCACCTTTCCTCACCTAACTCCCAACCCCCTCAACCCTTACCCTTCCCTCATGGTGTTACACCCCCTGCCACACACCTTTTTGGTGGCTCGCAGGGTACTTATGTAGATGTAGATGTAGATGAAGCGAATCCGCATATTGTCCTGACATGTGCTCCTCATTAAAAGTGTATATCCACTTAATCAGGAAGTAACGATGACTAACTCCGAGTGATGTTCCATGCAACATAAAACGCTCTATTACCCAATTTGGACCAACAACGTAGGTTGAAGGAAGGCTCCCCCACGGAGAGGGACAAGGGATAGAAGGAGACATTTAGGGTACCAAAAGCAGAGCAAATAATACTGTAAAGTATTATTTGCTCTGCTAAGCAAAATACTACATTACTTAATGGCATTCCAGTGCGGTCATGCGGGAACTGTTTTGACACAACACACAGAAGGTTGGTGAAAGAGCATGCAATTAAGTAAAACTAATTGTTACCTAGACGCTGAGGGATATTTCTATGAATGTGTGTACTACTGTGGATTTGGGTTTGCATGTATGTGTTAGTTTAGAATTCGATTTTTCCATTTAGAATATGCATGTAGCGTATGGGATCCGAGTGAATAAGGCCTCTATCGAGAAATTGAGAAGGTCCAACGCCGGACGTCACGCAAATTATTCGCCCTCCAACATACATTAGTCAATGTGATAATGATGCGATTTTTTTAGATTTTCAAAAGGCATTTGATAAGGTTCCTCATGGTAAACTCATCCATAAAATAATGGGCGCAGGTATACACAAGGGCACCATAAATTGGGTTACAGACTTCTTTTCAGAGCGGTACAGAGGGTAGTCCTTGACGGCGCTAGTTCTAAAAGCATACGAGTCACCTCGGTGGTTCCTCAGGGAAGTGTTATCGGACCGTTATTATTCTTGATTTTTGTTAACGATTTGAACCGCGAAGTGAAAAGTAAGATAAGGATGTTCGCGGATGACACAGTGGTTTATCGGGATTGCCTTTAAATCTTAATAAATATTCGGTGGTAAATTTCTTGAAAAGATACACGGGATTCGTTTACAAATTAGCTGGAGTTGACCCTGATGTACTTGATACGGTGAAATACCTAGGTGTTACATTCACTAAAGACTTAACTTGGGGACCCATATACGTAAAGTAAAGCATATAAAAAATTGAGATTTTTTCGACGCATTGTGGGCATAAATGACTCCAAGGTCAAGGAACGTTGTTATCACGCTCTTGTAAGGCCCCATTTAGAATATGCATGTAGCGTATGGGATCCGTGTGAAAAAGGCCTCATTCGGGAAATTGAGAAGGTCCAACGCCGGGCAGCTCGTTTCGTGGAAAACTGTTACGATAAAACGAAAAGCGTCACTGAAATGCTATGGAGTTGGGATGGGAATCATTGGAAGAAAGACGACTCAATGATGGGTTAAACTTGCTAAATAAATTCAGATTTGCATGTTTCAGGACCGAGGTCTCGAAAATTAATCGCGCTTTAGCATACATTGGTGGCATGGATCATGTACACAAGATTCGGGAAATAGATACCAGAACTAGTAGACTCAATGACTCCTTCTTCCCACGCACAATACGGGATAGCAACTGTAGGGTTACTATCGTTGATAACAAAAATGCCACTTGCCACCCTCGGCGTCTAGTTAATAATTAGCTACACTCAATTGCATGCACCTTCTCTAACCTCCTGTGTATTGTGTCAAAAGCCTTCCCGCATGCCCGCATTGGAATTCCATTAAGTAATGTAGTGCTGTTTACAGTATTACTTGCTCTGCTTTTGGTACCCTAAATTTCCCCTTCCATCCCTTGTCCCTCTCCGTGGGGGAGCCCTCCTCCTACCTGCAGCGTTGGGCCAAATTCCTCACCTTGGGTAGGAGAGCGTTTTCTTTTGCACGATCTTGTGGTGGCGGTATTTCGCCTCGCCACTTACTAAAATCTAACTTGCACGTTCTTGGATAGATTTCTTGCTGCGTCCTAAGATACAATTGTTTGTTGTAATTAAGCATATGTACTTGCATGCTTGTGGATTGGGGGAGGTGAAGGCGTGTTTGCAAGCGTTTAGAATGATAGGATCTTTCTATGAATTTGTGCACTGCTGAGGATTTGGGTTTGCATGTGTGTTTTAGTTTTGAATGCGGTTTTTCTTTTTTCTTTTTTCTTTCTTTCTTTTCTTTTTTTGGGTGGTGACCTAACACCCCCCGCCACACGCCCTTGCGCCGGTGCGGGGTATTATGTAAATATAGATACATTGGTCTCTTGGATCATGTGTACAAAATTCGGGAAATAGATGCCAGGTCTATCAGACTCAAGGAATCCTTCTTCCCACGGACAATAGGGATTAACAACTGTAGGGTCACACTCGGAGATAACAAAAATGCCACTTGCCACCCTCGGCGTCTAGGTAACAATTAGTTAAACTCAATTGCATGCACTTTCACTAACCTCCTGTGTGCCGTGTCAAAACCCTTCCCGCATGCCATTAAGTAATGTATTGCTGTTTACAGTATTGTTTTCTCTTCTTTTGGTACCCTAAATTTCCCCTTCCATCCCTTGTCCCTCTCCGTGGGTCTGCTCTCCTCCTACCTGCAGCGTTGGGCCAGATTCCACGTCTTGAGTAGGAGAGAGTTTTGTGCGGAACGTTCTTGTGGTGGTGTTGTTTCGCCTGGCTACTTGCTAGAAACTGGCTTGCACGTTCGTGATAAATTTCTTGCTGCTTCCTGGGGTAAAATTGTTTGTTGTAGTTAAGCGTATGTACTTGCATGCTTGTGGAGTGAAGGGAGGTAGATGTGTGTTTGCATGCGCGTGGAATGATGGAATGTTTCTATGAATGTGTGCACTGCTGTGGATTGGGGTTTGCATGTGTGTGTCGGTTTTGAATGCGGTATTTCTTTTTTCCTGTTTTGGGTGGTGACATAACATCCCCCGCCACACGCCCTTGCAGCGGCTTGCGGGATATTATGTAGATGTAGATGTACCCCGCTAGCCGCCGCAAGGGCGTGTGGTGGGGGATGTTATGTACCACCCAAAACAGGAAAAAAGAAATACCGCATTTAAAACCGACACACACATGCAAACCCCAATCCACAGCAGTGCACACATTCATAGAAACATTCCATCATTCCACGCGCATGCAAACACACATCTACCTCCCTTCACTCCACAAGCATGCAAGTACATACGCTTAACTACAACAAACAATTGTACCCCAGGATGGAACAAGAAATTTATCAGGAACGTGCAAACTATATTTTAATAAGTAGCTAGGCGAAATGCCACCACCACAGGAACGTGCTACGTAAAGCTCTCTCCTACCCAAGGTGAGGAATCTGGCCCAACGCTGCAGGTAGAAGGAGGCCTCACCCACGGAAATGGACAAGGGATGGAAGGGGAAATTTAGGGTACCAGAAGCAAAGCAAACAATACTGTAAACAGCACTATGTTACTTAATGGCATTCCAATGCGGTCATGCGGGAAGGGTTTTGACACAACACACAGGATATTAGTGAAAGTGCATGCAATTGAGTATAACTAATTGTTACCTAGACGCCGAGGGTGACCCTACAGTTGTTATTCCATATTGTCCGTGGGTAAAAGGAGTCCTTGAGTCTACTAGTTCTCGCATCCATTTCCCGAATTTTGTACACATGATCCAAGCGACCAATGTACGTTGGAGCGCGAATAATTTTCGAGACCTCGTTGCTGAAACATGCGGATCTGAATTTATTACGCAAGTTTAACCTGAGCCGTTTCCACGGCTTCTCCCCCTAGCCGATTCCCCCGATTGAGAAGGCCAATTGAAGAGGGCCCCAATCGACAAATCAAAAAGGCCCCCGGGTATATATATATATCGGGGAAAAACCCGAAGAGCGGGCTTTTGCGAGAGGGAAGCCGACGGACTCCACGCCTCCGTCTCCAGTCGCCGCCGGTAGCACGGTATCTCCCCCCACTCCTTTACCTTACCTTCTCCCGGACCATTCCAGCGCCCTCAACTGGTAGCAGAGCGTGGTTTATATTTTTTTTTTGGGCAGCATGGAACCGGTAGGATTACCGCGGGGGACCGCTTGGATAAATGAGTTATCCAAAAAAGAGGCAACCGATACGTGCCTTAGATTTGGTATTAGTGGGGAAGGCACTCCAGACGATATTCGCGCCAGACTCCGCGAATACGTTCGGGGTTTGCACAGCGAGGAAGTGGACACCCCGACGTCACTAAGTACGAGGGAGCATACTGACCGCTCTCTAGGCGATATAGAGAGGGTAATCGCGGCAGCGACCAGGTGGGAGCTAAAATTCAGCGGAGAACGAACGGTAAGTGCGATGGGGTTCATGGAGTCGCTTAACCGATTCAGGGGCCACCTTGAGCTCTCCGAGTGCCTAAGCATGAAAATACTTCCCGAAATATTAAAAGGAAAGGCGCGCGAATGGGTTTGGGGAAATAATTTCACTAGATTTAAGGACTTCGAGAGAGAGTTTAAGCGAACCTATTGCGCTCCGAGTTACGAGGTCCGCATGAAGCGGGACGTGTTCAACAGGAAGCAAGGACCCCGTGAAAGCGTCGCGGAGTACGTCTCTCTGATGATGAGGATGAATGGAAGGCTCAGAAACGCATTGGGAGAGGACGAATTGCGCGATGTAGTGTGTGCGAATCTCCACCCCGACTATTTATTGGGGCTAACGGACACTCCGCGGAGTTTAACCGAATTGGTCGAGTGGGGGCGAGGCCACGAAGGTAGGCGGGAACTTGCGGAGTCATATGAAGTACCCGTCGTAGAAATGGTAGATGTAGACTTCCGCTACAGAGGCGAAGATCGTACCTCTAATATTAGGTTCAATGGAGACCCGGGTTATCGGCTTCCAAACCAAGGATTCCAGAGGTCAGGAGCAGCCAAATGTTGGCGCTGCGGTCGAATAGGTCACCTAGCCGTCCAGTGCCGTGAACCCGCAAGGCAACGAGGCCAGGGAAACGAATACCCCGCGAGGCGATGAGGGCAAATCGCCGTCGCGGGATTATTCTCACGTTAAGAAACCGCCCGAGAAGCCCAAAGTGCGTCACGCCGAGGAGTATAGTGACAGCGAACGGCCAGTCGGCCCAAGCCTTGCTCGATTCCGGGGCGTTTCAGTCTTGCATTTCGCGGTGTTTTTTTCAAAGTTTGGTTGTTTCGCAGAATAAAATACGAGAAGTCAACATGCAGTGTAGCGCCTTCAACGCTAGTCGAGTACTGGTGTCCCAAGCGGTGACGCTGCGTGTAAAAATAGGAAATTGCACTTGGGACCATGAGTTCCTAATCATGGAGTCCAGCCCAGTCACGGTAATCTTGGGGGCCGACTTTATGCTGAAAACCGGCATGGTGTTGGATTTCGTTAAGGGAACTTTCTCGTTTCATTTTCAACCGACGGTTATTTGCTCCCTCATAGGTACTGAAAACGAGCGGACTCCCTGGCCAGAAGGAAAGGGGAATTTTGACCTAGGGCATCTTACCCATGAGAGGAGGACTTCATTAATGAAGGTATTTAAGGAATTTGGGGACGTGATAACCAGTAAGTTGGGAGAAACTGAAATAATGGATTACCGACTCCCTTCAATCGATCGGGAACCAGTGCGGTCCCCACCATTTCAGTGCAACCCCCCGAATTTGGATAAGATGAGGGAGCATGTACGATATTTGCTAGAAAAAGGGATTATTCGTGATTCCAGCTCGGACTACGCAATTCCGGCGTTCCTGATTCCCAAAAAGGGGGTTCTTCGAGGTTGGTAGTGGATTATCGCAAGCTAAACAAAAAAATAAGGTTTGACGCATTCCCGTTACCGACCGTAGAAACTGCTTTCTTCCATTTCAAAAAAAAGCGAAGTTTTTCACGATACTCGATCTGAATTACGCGTATCATCAAATTCCCCTCGCGGAAGAAAGTAAACGGTCGACGGCTTTCATTACACCGTTCGGGTTTTTGAATACGAGAAATTGCCGTTTGGGTTATGTACGGGAGGCCAAATTCTGTCCCGGTTACTAGATAAAATACTGGGGGATATCAAATTTCGCTTTTTGTTTAATTATTTGGATGATTTACTGATATACAGCGAGACGTTCGAAGAACATATTGAGCACGTCGAGGAAGTTCTTAGGCGGTTGAGGAAGGCGAAATTAACAGTCAACCCTCAGAAAATGTCGATTGCCCTGGGAGAGATAGGGTTCTTGGGGCATATTTTATCTGCCGGTGGGATTAGAGTAGACCCCGAAAGAGCGAGGGTGATACGAGAATTCCCGCCACCAAAAGACCTTAAGGGAGTGAGACGGTTCCTGGGAATGTGCAGCTATTACTGCAAATTCATTCCTTCTTTCTCGGAGTTATCGGTCCCATTAAACGCGCTAAAAAAGAAAAATTCAAGGTTCCGGTGGGGTAAAGAGCAGCAAGAAGCCTTTGAGGCGCTTAAGGTTAAACTTTCCTCGCCTCCAGTATTGCAAATCCCCGATTTCGGGAAGGAGTTCATTTTGCATACCGATGCGTCGGGAAACGCAGTCGCAGCCGTACTATCTCAGAAAGTCGAAGGGCGAATGGCACCGGTAGCTTTCGCTAGTCGGACATTGACCGACGCGGAAAAAAAATATTCTGCTTACGAAATAGAATGCTTAGCAATAATTTTCGGGGTTGAAAAATTTGAGAAGTATTTGTTAGGGCGAGAATTTGAATTATATACGGACAACGAGGCACTTTCATGGCTCCGCAAGCACCCCAAACAGTTAGGATGAATCGGACGGTGGGTTTTAAGACTCTCTCCTTTTCGCTTTAAGCTGAACCACGTACGGGGTTGCGATAATATAGTAGCGGACTGCCTATCTAGAATGTTCGGAGACCCGGGGGCGGTGGATGCGAATGAAGCGGAGAATTCTATAGGTGTTCTGGAGCAGATCCCATCGTCCTTTTTATCCATTCAACAACATCAAGAAAACGATCTTGAATGCGTCAATTTAAAGAATAGACTCAACAATGGAGAAAAAATAAATAAATTCAGAATAGCTCGCGAACTATTGATGTACCGCCCGGTTAGTGCCAAGCGTAATAGGGTGGTCGTCCCAAAGATAGCTCGGCAAATGATCATGCAGTACTTCCATAACTCGGTAGTTGGGGGCCATTTAGGCTTTTTAAAAACGCGGCGAAAAATACGAGATTTTTACTGGCCGAAAATGTACGGGGAGATACGCCGTTATGTAATTTCGTGTCCCGACTGTCAAAGAGCGAAACCCGTCCTAAATAGTCGAGTGGGACTGCATGCAGCGCAGGTATGCAAGGAACCGTGGGAGAAGATATATGTAGACTATATGGGACCGCTAACGCGGACTAGGAACGGGAATAAATGTCTAATGGCCGTAGTGGACGGCTTCACGAAGTTCTCGATCATGATCCCTACGAGAGACATGACAGCCCGCACTACAATAAGGAATTTAACCGATCGGGTTTTCGCGTTCTGCGGGTTTCCGAAATTCATAGTGTCAGACAACGCGGCCCAATTCACATCAGAAATCTTTAAAGGGATGTGCTTCAAGTGGGGTATTAAACACATCACGACGACACCATATTACCCTCAAGCATCCCAAGTGGAAAGAGTGAATCGGAACCTTAAAATCGCGCTAACCATCTTCCACCACCGTAGCCAGGACCGGTGGGACGAGGACCTGGGAGCTTTGATGGTGGCTTTCAACTCGGCTCATCACGAGAGTATTAAATGTTCCCCGGCGAGTTTATTTTTTGGACGGGAGTTGAACCATCCTCTTTCGATCAAGTGGGGCATCGACGGAAATCTGGCAGAATCCACCACAGAAAAAGACCTCGAGCAAAAATGGGAAGAAGCCCTAAGAAATCTAAAGCGGGGCAACGAAAACGTGGCGGTTAGGTATAACCGTGGTCGGAAAGCCCAAGGATTTAAGGTAGGGGACAGGGTCGCCTACCGTCTACACCCTATTAGCTCCGCTCAGGATCAGGCGACGGGGAAGCTCCTCCCGCGGTGGTCAAGGCCTTGCGTCATTACAAGCTTTACTAGTCCAGTAACGGTGGAATTAGCTGAGGGACGCGAGGGCAGGTTCGTCAGAAAATGTCACGTATTACAAATTAAACTGTTCCGCGACAGGGAGGACGGCGGGGACGGTTTATTGAGCACGGTGTAACCAAAAATTTACCACTCCTCCCCCCCCCCCCCACTTCTGCATATTATCTGTAGAAGTGGGTAGTATACCCACTCCCTTCCGTGTGACCGGGCGGCGGAGCGAGCGGCGGGACCGAGTCCGAGGTTTCCCAGAGGTCCCCTTGGGACCACGGGTTACGAGGTTACTAGTGATTCCCAATAAGGTGACGGAATGAGAATGTGGTAATCCAAATTTGAAGCTGTGTACTATGAGTTTTGATAAAATCACTTCTGTTGCTTTTCTTTTGAAATTGCTTCGTCTTTCTTTTTGTGAATCAACAACAGCGCTGACAGGTTTAGCGATAACACGCTAATCTAGCGTGTAAGTGGGTTTCATTTATTCCTCCTATTCAAATTTCAGTGTACAAATAACGCTTATTTTCTGTTAAAATCTTAAATTTGAACATGAGTAAGGGCTTTGAAACGGCGCCTTGTGGATGTTCTTGTATAGATCGCTGTGGAATTTTGGCAGCAAAACCAAATCTGGGATATTGTTCTGTTCAGTCTTTTGTTCTTTTCACCGTAAGCGGTGTTGAAAACTGCCAGGTCGCAGGACGGAAATGTCATTCTTGAATAATCAGTATTATGTAGAGCTTAATTATTTTATTGCATATTGTATGAATTTTGTGTTTATTATGTGTTCTTGAAATATCGTATGGACAAATACTTCTCATTTGTATTGGGTGGTTCAACTAACTCACCACGATGCCATACGAAAGGTGGAAATAGAGTTTAAGGTAAAAGGATGTGTGATCATGAACATGCACGTTGTGTTTTGAAGGTGGAAATTTAAACGATATCTGTTCATCTTCGCCGAGTGTCGTTTAAGGAGAAACTTCTGAAAAAACGGTACATTTTTTTCAACTGGACAATTCGTGAAGACACAAGTGTTACTGTTACCTTATGTCTCTATATTGTATTGGCTGATGAGATTAGTGAATTGTGTATGTGCTGAAGACGATAACGATGTTAAAACCCATGCGAGTTTCGACCGAGAGGACCGCATATCTCCCAATCCCCTCGCGTTGCGAAACCCCCCCCCCACCTATCCATTCCCCACCTTTCCAAGTTACCGTGAGCTACAGAAAACTTCGCGTGGCGTGGGCTAGTGGGGCCGTCCTGGCGATGGTGTCGGCAGCTGAAGGGCAGGTCGAGAGACATCCGGATGGCGGAAGACCGATGCAACAGAAGTTGCGGTTTCGATGGTCCCCCAACACAAGCAGACTACGCCGCCGGTGTGAAGGGGGGGGGCGGCGGGGGAGGATGAGCCGTTTCCACGGCTTCTCCCCCTAACCGATTCTTCCGATTGAGAAGGCCAATTGAAGAGGACCCCAATCGACAAATCAAAAAGGCCCCCGGATATATATATCGGGGAAAAACCCGAAGAGCGGGCTGTTGCGAGAGGGAAGCCGACGGACTCCACGCCTCCGTCTCCAGTCGCCGCCGGTAGCACGGTATCTCCCCCCCCTCCTTTACCTTACCTTCTCCCGGACCTTTCCAGCGCCCTCAAACCTAGCATTGAGTCGTCCTTCTTCCAATGATTCCCATCCGAGCTCCATAAGCATTTCAGTGATGCTTTTCGTTTTATCGTAACAGTTTTCCACGAAACGAGCTGCCCGGGGTTGGACCTTCTCAATTTCCCGAATGAGGCCTTTTTCACATGGATCCCTTACGCTACAAGCATATTTTAAATGGGGCCTTACAAGAGCGTGATAACATCGTTTCTTGACCTTGGAGTCACTTCTGCCCACAATGCGTGTAATAAATCCTAATTTTTTATATGCTTGCTCGCAGACTTAACGTATATGGGTGCCCCAAGTGAAGTCTTTAGTGAATGTAACGCCTAGGTATTACACCGTATCAACTACTTCAAGGTCAACTCCAGCTTATTTGTAATCGCATCCCGTGGATCTTTTAACGAAATTTACCACCGAACATTTATTAAGATTTAAAGGCAATCCCCATTTTGAACACCATTCATTAATCCTATGTAAATCACGTGCTAGAATTAAACGATCCTCATCCCCAGATGTCTCCCGATAAATCACTGTGTCATCCGCGAACATCCCTATCTTACTTTTCACTTCGCGGTTTAAATCGTTAACGAAAATCAAGAATAATAACGGTCCGATAACACTTCCCTGAGGAACCACTGAGGTGACTCGTACGCTGGTAGAACTAGCGCCGCCAAAGACTACCCTTTGTTCCCGCTCTGAAATGAAGTCTTCAACCCAATTTATTGCGCCCTGGTGTATACCTGCGTCCTTCTACCTATGGATGAGTTTACCATGTGGAACCTTATCAAATGCCTTTTGAAAATCTAAAAAGATCGCATCCACTTGCCTACCACTTTCGCCCGATAAAAATAAGTCATGTGTGAATAATCCTAATTGGGTCTCACATGAGCGGGTGTTCCTAAATCCGTGATTTGATTGTCACTTAAAAAGTTAATGTTATCAAGATGTCTCATTATGGAACTGACAATTATGTGCTCTAAAATTTGCAACATATAGAAGTGAGAGAAATGGGTCTGAAATTGCTGGGGTCCTCCCTGTCACCACTTTTAAAAATAGGCGTTATTTGCGCGGTTTTCCAATTCTTAGGGACTTTGCACTCGGTGAGGGATTTGTTAAATATAAATTCGAGGTGCGGGGCGATGTTAGGTTGCGGGGGATGTTAGATGTCCGCTGTTATTTTTGCCATGGGTTCAGTATATAGTACACCAGGACGACAAGAATCCAACACCTCCCTCCTGTTGGACATTGTGGCGCAGCGGATGCATTATACGCCGGACGTTAGAACTGCCTAATATAACGATTCCCTCCCTTTCCGAGCCTGATGTCTTACTCTAGGCAGTGCCCTTGGAGTAGGATTAGGAGCTGCAGGTACGGTGGTACTGTCATCCGTCAGCACCTGGTACCTGTTGGAGGCGGGGACGGTGCCCCGAGATACAGCCCTTCAATAGTCCGACCTACGGACATGAGGTACTCCCTCGTTGAGAGATGGGACACGAGGCAGGTCTCTAATCGCCCAGCCACGTGTAGTATTCGGACGAATCCGTGCATCCCTATGGGCGTGGCGGGTTTTCGTATTACCACACCGAGTACCATCTCTCCTGAGGGGAGCCCTCCCGCCGGCGATCTCCGTACGAAGGTCCCGCACCATCCTCTCTAACATGACGATACGAGCCCTTAGAGCTGCGCATTCGCCAGTGTCTTCGAGCATGGCAACAGGGGACCTAGGTGAAGTCATCCTACTTTACAACCGAGTTCCCAACAAAAGCTAACCTGTGTACACTATGTTAAGATTTCTAAGAGGCGTTCCCCAACGAGTTCTCAAAAAAAAAATTAACCAAAACCTGCTATGCTAAAGATATGTTTTTTTTATATAGGGCGGTACTAAAAATAAAAATGTACAAAGCTGGTAACTTAATGTAATGGAGTCTGTACTTTTAATGGCTACTCAGTGGAAAATAAGAGAAAAAGAGAGAGAGTACTCACCAATAACCAGTCAGAGGAGCAGGAAACAAATAACTACAAGCCACTAAGAATACCCACTAAAATTACCACCACAATACTCAAAACTAATAACAAACAGCACAAATACTAAATAAACTAAACTATTTCACAAAATTAAAGTTAATACCACACTACACTTCACTAGGGAAGAATATGCACAGAGGCACACAAGTAACAGCAGGCACGCAGATAACCTCGGCTACGGTCTAATCGGTTCCAGCGAGCGAGGTCAGGCACGTCTGTTCTCGGCAGAGGCCAGGTAGAGAAGGATAAGAAGAAATATAGTCTAACTAATACCTCTCTGCCCTCCCATGGACTACAACCTTGCCGTGGTGGAAGGCGGTTTTCCAATTCTTAGGGACTTCGCACCCTGGGAGGGATTTGTTAAAAATAATGTGTTGGTTTTGAATGCGGTTTTTCTTTTTTCCCTTTTTTGGGGGAGCTACGGCTCACGCACTTGTGGCGGCTTGCGAGGTATTTAGTAGGTGAATGTGGGGCGAGGAAACGTGGTCAATGAAGCAGGATCATAGACGTAGATTGGAGGCTTTATAAATGTTTTTTAAAGTGAGGAAAATGTAGAACTTCGCACCCTCCGGAACTATTCCTACGATAGGACTGTAAACGAGAAAATAACATCTTTCGAACAAATTTAAAGTTTATTGAAATGTTTCCCATTTCAGCGAAAGTGCGTTTAAATGCAAATTCCATCTCGAGATCCAAATGCAACTTCATACCTTTCCCTTTTTCAATCAACCAGTTGAATCCGCAGATATGGAGGGCGTCCTCGGTACGTCAATTGAAATACCACCCCCAATGCCGCGGTTTCTCCTCACAGAACCTGGCACGCAACACAGCCGTGCAACGGTGCCCGAGTGAGTGGACGCTCGTGACAGATGCTGACATGGTGGCGCCACCGTCGCTGCGTCGCCGCCTCGGCGCCTTCCTCGGCGCCACGCATCCTCGGCGCCCCGTCGCTTATGTGCTGCCCACCTACGAAGTGGAAAGGTCACCGACGGGTCAACCGCCCGATAGTAAGGCCCAACTGATGAGACTCAAGGAGGAGGGCAAAGCGCGACCGTTCCACGCGGCCGTATTCAAGGCAAGCACCCCATTGACATCTAACCAACAGATGCATGCAAACCCTAATCCACATTGGTGCTTACATCTACATCTACTCAATGCCCCGTAAGCCGCCGCAAGCCCCGCGTGTGGCGGGGGGTGTTAGGGCACCACCCGTAATTCAGAAAGTTAAAAAATGCGTATGCAGAAGCCACAAATTTATAGTCCACAAACCAAAACATGGTAAACATTCATGCAAGAACCCTTTCACTCCACACACATGAAAGCACACAAACTACCAACAAACATACACATGCACCTACATTTAAACCTAATATCTTAGCGATTTTTAATTTTTTCCGACTTGCAACTTAAATGTTTTCAATATTTCTAAATGGCCATAGCATACTTGATATCTTCGCAACTTCTATGCTCAAAATCGCAACAAACATTAAAATAATGGACGGAATTAGTGACCATAAGGCAATTTTTGTAGAGTCAAAAACTAAGTTCGTGAAAATTAACGAAGAAAAGCGTAAAATATACCTATTCAACAAGGCGAAATTTAACGGACTAAGAGAATATTTGAAAAAGAATTGCCAGAATACAAGACAAAAACACTTACAACCGATACAGAGAACAGCTGGAGTTATTTCTTAAATATTTTGCGCGAAGGAATGAAGACGTACATCCCATCCAAACTTAAATGCGACAGTAGGGAACCTAGAGGGACGAACCCAAAAGTGGTAGGACTGATTTTCTCTGGCGCGAACGGAGCGGTGGAGGGGGATCTGCCTGGCCGAGTAAGGTGGAGGGGGCTCTTAGCAACCGACCGACACCAACCTCAGTTGCCTGCGGGCTGTCGTTGAGTGAGGACACCGTTTTTAGTGAAGCAAGTTTTTTGTCCTCGTCGAAAAACAAAATGAATCTGAATTTAAAGCAACGTTATTCCATGAAGTTTTTTGCGAAACTCGGGAAGACGGCAACTGAGACCCTCGATATGATCAAGCAGGCTTATGGGGACACTGCCTTAAGCCGTTCCACAGTGGCACAAGTTGTTCAAAGAGGGTAGGGAGCTCGTTGAAGACGATCATCGCTCCGGATAGCCGTCGACGGCAAGAACCGACACGAATGTGGACAGAGTGAGGACACTGCTGAACACAGACCGACGCTTAACCAGTGAAGAAATTGCAGACCAGTTGTGTCTGTCTGCATCCGACGACCAACGCATTATTTCACAGGATTTGCCCATGCGCAAGGTGTGCGCCAAGATGGTGCCGAAAATTCTGAGTGTCGACCGACAGCTTCTGGCCAAATACGGCGTTGCCACGTTGCCGCACCCGCCCTATTCTCCCGATCTGGTACCACCGGTTCCTCTTCTTCCCACTGATGAAAAGACAGCTCAAGGGACGACGTTTTGACTCGATAAAGGCCGTTCAAGAGGCTTCGACGAGGGTCATCAACGGCATCCTCAAAGAAAATTTCCAGCGGGCGTACGGGGAATGGGAGCAACGTTATACTAAGTGTGTAGCAGCTCAAGGGGCATCCTTTGAAGATTATTAAGTCGAGGTAAGTATATCGTCAATTAAATTCTTGTAAAAACTCAGTCCTACCACTTTTGAGTGCGACCCTGTATATGGTACAACGGGGATGTACGATCGGCATTAAGAAGGCAAAGAAGGCTACAGTCAAATTTTAAAAAGAGTTTAAAAAGTGACGATATTGTTTATGTGAATACATCAAAACAGAAACTTAAATAATGTCGTAGTACAACAAAAAGTATCATGCGTACAGCTCTACGCTCTTTTAAATCTAAAATGCTAAGAGAATATCTGGAGAAATATCCAAAGTCATCCTGGTCCTATGTTAGTGAAATACAGGGTAAACGTCCAACTGTACATTCTTTGAAGACGGAAAACGGAGAAATTATTACAGACAGCGTGAAAAAAGCAAACATTTCTACCAAGTTTTTCCAGAGCGTCTACAATAAAGACACAAACCCACCCAATGATCCTCCACACCCACCCTGAGAACACATGAGCGACGAAACACTGAACAAGAATGGAATAGAACATCTACTACGTACCATCAAACCAAACAAATCACCTGGTCCGGAAGAAATACCGGCTAGAATATTAAAGGAATTAGCCGAAGACATTGCCCCGTTTTTAGAAATTTTTTTCCTAAAATCGATAAAAGATGCCTCAGTTCCTCGCGACTGGAGGCTAGCCCAAATAAATCCCATTTATAAAGGTGGATAAACCAACCACTTACCGACCCATTTCTTTGACATCGATTTCTTGTAAAATATTAGAACACATTATTGTCAGTAACATAATGAGGTTACTTGTCAGTGGGAAAATACTAAGCTTCAACCAGCACGGATTTAGGAAGAGCAGATCTTGCGAAACACAATTAGGTCTTTTCATTCGCCATATACTTAGATCGGAAGAAAACAACAGACAAGTCGACGCAGTACTCCTAGACTTCAAAAAAGCCTTCGATAAAGTCCCACACAATAAATTCTTAAACAAACTTAGACACTATCGAATCAATGAGAAAATTATTGCTTGAATTAGAGACTTCTTGTCAAACCGAAATTAAATAGTAGTCATCGAAGGGTTATACTCAAAGGAAAGAGATGTAACATCGGGCGTGCCCAAGGGAAGTGTAATAGGGCCTCTTCTATTCTTAATATACATTGATGACTTTTACAGACCCATTTCTCTCAGTCCTATATGTTGCAAAATTTTAGAGCACATAATTGTCAGTTCCAAAATGAAACATCTTGATAACATTAACTTTTTAAGTGACATTCAACTCGGATTCAGAAAAACCCGCTCATGCGAGACCAAATTAGGATTATTCACCCATGACTTACTTTTATCGGGTGAAAGTGGTAGGCAAGTGGATGCGATCTTTTTAGATTTTCAAAAGGCATTTGATAAGGTTCCGCATGGTAAACTCATCCATAACTTAAAGGGCGCAGGTATACACAAGGGGGCAATAAATTGGGTTGAAGACTTCCTTTCAGACCGGGAACAGAGGGTAGTCCTTGACGGCGCTAGTTCTACCAGCGTACGAGTCACCTCGGGAGTTCCTCAGGGAAGTGTTATGGGACTGTTACTATTTTTGATTTTTGTTAACGATTTGAACCGCTTGATTCGAACGATTTAGCGTATGGGATCCGTGTGAAAGAAGCCTCATCCGGGAGATTGAGAAGGTCCAACGCCGGGCAGCTCGTTTCATGGAAAACTGTTACGATGAAACGAAAAGCGTCACTGAAATGCTTATGGAGCTCGGATGGGAATCATTGGAAGAAGGACGACTCAATGCTAGGTTAAACTTGCGTAATAAATTCAGATCCGCATGTTTCAGCACCGAGGTCTCGAAAATTATTCGCGCCCCAACGTACATTGGTCGCTTGGATCATGTGTACAAAATTCGGGAAATAGATGCCAGAACTAGTAGACTCATTGACTCCTTCTTTCCACGGACAATACGGGATAACAACTATAGGGGTACACTCGTAGATAACAAAAATGCCACTTGTCACCCTCGGCGTCTAGGTAACAATTAGTTATACTCAATTGCATGCACTTTCACTAACCTCCTGTGTGTTTTTGTCAAAACCCTTCCCGCATGACCGCATTGGAATGGCATTAAGTAATGTAGTGCTGTTTAAAGTATTGTTTGCTCTGTTATTGGTACCTTAATGTCACCTTCCATCCCTTGTCTCTCTCCGTTGGGGAGGCCTCTTCCTACCTGCAGCGTTGGGCCAAATTCCTCACCTTGGGTAGGAGAGTGTTTTATGTTGCACGTTCTTGTGGTGGTGGAAATTCGCCTTGCTACTTAGTAAAATCTAACTTGCACGTTCTTGGATAAATTTCTTGCTGCATCCTAAGATGCAATTATTTGTTATATTTAAGCATATGTACTTGCATGCTTGTGGAGTGAAGGGAGATGTGTATCTGCATGCGTTGCGGCGGCATGCGAAGTATCATGTAGATGTAGATGATGTAAATGTCTTAAGCGTACAGGTTAGTAGTAATCTCAGGTTATTTGCTGATGACACGGTGGTATACAGAGAAATAAGGAGCCAACTAGATTGCGAACTACTCTCTAGAGACTTAGACACAATCTCTATTTGGTGCAAGAAATGGGGATTAATGCTTAATATAGACAAATGCGCAGTTTTGAAATTTTGGAACAAAGGAAGTGGCGAACAGGGCATAAACTACGAAATAGAGGGTTCAGTACTAACTACGGCCAAACAAGTAAAATATTTGGTGGTAGTTCTAACACCACGCCTTTCATGGGGAGCACATATCTGGACAATATGCGGATTCGCTTTAAAGAAACTGGGTTTCATTAAACGGGTGGTGGGGAAATGTAATGAGAAAATTAAACAGAGGTGTTATTTTTCTCTAGTTAGACCACATTTGGAATAAGCCGCAAGTATTTGGGTTCCTTGGGAGAAAATCTCCCAAAAAGAACTAGATAAAGTCCAGAGAAAATCCGCCAGATTCGTGAAAAATATGTATGAAAAGAACACAAGTGTAACAGGTCTCTTAGGGGATTTAGGCTGGGAGCCCTGGGATATACGACGAGAACAAGCGAGACAAACTTTTAGAAAGATTCAGGACCAGCGAGTTTAACGATGACACAAAAGGAATTATAATGGCCCCACACTACCTAGGTAGATCAGGCCACAAAGATAAAATAAGGGAGATAAATTCAAATACTCATTCTTTGCCAGTAAAAACAGAAATCATAATAGTAAGAGACCGAAGTCACTTTAGAAACATTAAAAACATTTAAGTTAAAAGTCGGAACAAAATTAAAAATTCAAAGATTGTGCATGTGTATGTTTGTTGGCAGCTTGTTGGTTTGCATGTGTGTGAAAGGGTTGGGGCCCAAGGGCTCGTGCATGAATGTTTGGTTTGTGGGCTATAAATTTGTGGCTTCTGTATGCGGTTTTTTTCCTAATATACTGGTGGTGCCTCTTTCGTTGCCCGGCACGACACACGACCAACTGGGCTTAGTCCCGCAGTTACCAGGACTCAATTTCTCTCTTTTGTCCATCATTATTTTCTTGGGAAAAATAATTGAGGTGGTTTCCCGTTGCCTTCCTCAATAGTGTTTTTAACGTGACACCATCACTCAATGGCCGCCCCACTGGGTTCAGGCGCCTTTGAATCCACCTCGTAAAGGAGCAGATGCTGCCCGGAATACCATTCGTGCCATTTACCCTTCGACCCATCTGGTATGGGTGACCCTACCAGGAGCAATTATAATTTCTCCCGGCAACCCACAGCTCTAGGGGTCATCGGGGAGCACAAGCCCTTCCACCACGTCAAGGTTGTAGTCCATGGGATGGAACATTTCTGTACCAAGCATCATTTCCAAAAATGTTGTCAATAAATTTGACCCTATGCAGTCATTATAATGAAACAATTTCAAATCATTAACCTTGACCGGGATTCGCACCCGGTTCTGCTAGGCATGCGGAAAAAAAAACAGAATTGAGCAACGTTCTCCTGTTTCATTGGTCGAGGTTCGGCCAATTACCACACGCCCTTCTCTCCCGACCAGCCCAACCAGGAGGCAACGCAGCTGTCCAGGTGGGAGTCGAGGAGGGCACCCGGAGGTGACGTCATATCCGTGGCTCACGTGGTGCGGCACTTCCCCTTCTGGTACGAGCCTGTGTACGCTTCCCGCCAGGGATGCCCGCCCTTCGACGAGCGCTTCCTTGGCTACGGCATGACGAGGAACACCCAGGTGAGCAAGCAACATCGCTGCCGGCAGGCAGGGGAACACTATGTTCACCACGTACGAATATAGTATTCGCGAATATCTTCAAAGGGCAAAAAGCATTGACTAGAAGCTTACACTCATGTAAGTCACTTATTCGAAAACGAAATAACGTCCTCGCCTTTCTTTCCCGATGTCATGGGTTTGATTCCCGCCTAAAGATTAGCTCTCCAACTCTAAGGCATGGGTGTTCATTCTCAAAAATATTGATTTTTCTTCGTCATCCTAAACATGTTGCAATGTACGGAATTCTGAGCACTGCATCCATTTAATGAAAAGGAACATTTGGTAACTCCAGATCTGTATTCGAATCTAACTTCCCCAAGATAGTAAAATAAAAACCAAGGGGAATAAGAACAATTACTCATGCAGAGAAAAAATAAAATTAATCCCTCGAAATATTGGACTTATATCTCATGAACACACCGGAACACATTAGTAGTGTATCAACTGAAGAGGGTATGAGTGGCCATAAATCAGTTATTATCAACCTGAACGTAGAAATAAAAAAGAATGTTAAGCCAAAAAGAAAAATTTATTATTATCATAAAGCAGATTTTGAAACTTTTGCCAGCCATTTAAACTCTTCACTACACGAGTCAACACGCGCTTAAGTCTTGCCACCGTGGAAGAAACCTGAACACAGTTTGTCAAAATTATGCAAAAAGGAATCACAGATTTCATCCCTATAATATACGTTAATGTAAATCGCGACCCCAGGTGGTACAATAAAGGCATTAAAAAAGTTCATCAATCATTAACCACAATGTCTTGGGCGGATCCATAGGCAATGTTCAAGTCCTCCGCTAATTCTCTGATGGTTAATTTGCGGTTATTGACCAACATTTCTTTTACTTTATCAATTTTTTCACCGACTTTCGAGGCGATGGTCTGCCACTGCGTTCATCATCTTCGATTGACTCACGACCACTTCTGAACCGCTCGTGCCACTGGTAAACGACCGTTTTTTTTTTAGAGAATCGTTGCCGAAACACTTTTCCAACATTTCCAACGTCCGTGCGCCACTAAATCCGTTTTTTACGCAAAATTTAATACAAGTTCGTTGTTGCAAATTTAAATCCATTTCTGCAATTGTAAAAAATCGCCAACACACACAGAGATAGATGTACTCTTGGCTACGTAACTTTTGCAAATGTCAAGTTATGACACTAAGATTTAAAGGGAATATCAACAACAGATGTACCAATTTAACAAAAAAAACAGAACTCAAATCGGAACGATGGGAGCGCCACACGGTGGTTATTCCGGGAACTTTTTGATCAAGGTAGTATACCAGGCGGCGGTGTACCCCAGGTGACGCAGACGGTGAAGGCGGTCGTTAGTAGTACGAGTTGCTCAAAGCTACTTGGCTCAATTTGACTAGTTGCTCAAAGCTCAAAGCACTGTGGCTCATGTGGGAACAAACGATGCCTCAGAACGTGGATCTGAAGAGATCCTGCGCCCCTTTAAGGAGATGCACTCGGAGGTGAAACGGGTTGAGGCGGAGTTGAAGGTCACTCTTAAATTAAGTATTTGTAGTTATGTGCCACGAACATCTTCATCTACATTTTATGTCGCACGTTCTTTTGGTGGTGGTATTTCACCTTGCCACTTACTTAAATCTACCTTGCACGTTCTTGGATAAATTTCTTGCTGCATCCTAAGATAAAATTATTTGTTAGACTTAAGCATATGTATTGGCATGCTTGTGGAGTGAAGGGAGGTAGATGTGTATTTGTATGCGTGTAAAATGATAAGATATTAGGATATACTTCAAGTGAGTTTAGTGCACCATACTGCGATCCAATCAACCCAACATTAATTTATGCTGTTTCTATAGACCTCCAGACTCAGATTTTCAAACACTATTCCCTCAATGAACAAATAAATAAATTTACACGCAAAATTAATAAATGCATCAATATAATTGGTGGTGACTTTATCCTCCCCGATATCGATTGGGACAGCAATATCGTTAAATCTCGGGGCCGTGATCGCGAATCTTGCAATTTATTAATAAAATTGGTTCAAAGAAACTCGCTCCATCAAGCAGTACGCACTCCCAGCCGCAGAAAGAACATATTGGACTTATTTCTTACGAACACACCGGAACACATTAATAGTGTATCAACTGACGAGGGTATGATTGACCACAAATCAATTATTATCATCTTTAACGTAGAAATAAAAAAGAATGTTAAGCCAAAAAGAAAAATTTATTATTATCTTAAAACAGATTTTGAAACTTTTGCCAGCCATTTAAATTCTTCACTACACGATTTTAAAACACACTTAAGTCTTGCCACCGTGGAAAAAACTTGGACATAGTTTGTCAAAATTATGCAAAAAGGAATCACAGATTAAATCCCTGTAAAATACGTTAAAGCAAATCGTGACCCCAGGTGGTAAAACAAAGGCGTTAAAAAAGCCCTTCGAAAGCAGAGGATGTTACACTCTAGTGTAAAGAAAGCAGGTCTGAACCCATCACCCTTGGACAATAAACAGCTTTTGGACATGAATCGATCCTCTAAAATTGAAACCAAAACACAATTACGTAGCGCTTTACACGACTTTAAACGTTAAGTACTCTGCGAGTATTTGAACACTGACCCCAAAGCTTTCTGGTCATATATTAGGGAAGTAAATGGGGGTCAAACAACCGTGGCTTGCTTAAGGGATTGCAACAATATCATTCATACTGACAGTGAGGGTAAAGCCAACATTCTAATTAAATTCTTCCAAAGCGTCTGCACGAACGATGTAGCCACCGCGTATCTCCAAGAAACAATATATAGTATGTAGATGTAGATTTCTGGTCATATGCAAGGGAAGTAAATGGGGGTAAGTAAACCGTGGTTTGCTTAAGGGATTGTAACAATATCATTTTTTTCTCATCAATTTCACTAATTGCTCAAAGAGATTAAACCCAACAAATCCCCGGGTCCCGAAAACATACCAGCTAGGGTGATAAAATACTTATTTCCTAACATCGATCCGTACCTCGAATTTATATTTAACAAATACCTCCCTGGGTGAAAAGACCCTAAGAATTGGAACACCGCGCAAATAACGCCTAATTTCAAAAGTGGTGACAGGGAGGATCCCAGCAATTACAGACCCATTTCTCTCACTTCTATGTGTTGAAACATTTTTCATGTGACAGTGACAGACATAACGGATGACACAGTGATTTATCGGGAGACATCTGGGGATGAGGATCGTTTAATTCTAGCACGTGATTTACATAGCATTAATGAATGGTGTTCAAAATGGGGATTGCCTTTAAATCTTAATAAATGTTTGGTGGTAAATTTCGTTAAAAGATCCACGGGATGCGATTACAAATAAGCTGGAGTTGACCTTGAAGTAGTTGATACGGTGTAATACCTAGGCGTTACATTCACTGAAGCCTTAACTTGGGGCACCCATATACGTTAAGTCTGCGGGCAAGCATATAAAAAATTAGGATTTATTACACGCATTGTGGGCAGAAGTGACTCCAAGGTCAAGGAACGATGTTATCACGCTCTTGTAAGGCCCCATTTAGAATATGCATGTAGCGAATGGGATCCGTGTGAAAAAGGCCTCATTCGGGAAATTGAGAAGGTTCAACGCCGGGCAGCTCGTTTCGTGGAAAACTGTTACGATGAAACGAAAAGCGTCACTGAAATGCTTATGGAGTTGGGATGGGAATCATTGGAAGAAAGACGACTCAATGCTAGGTTAAACTTGCGTAATAAATTCAGATCCGCATGTTTCAGCACCGAGGTCTCGAAAATTATTCGCGCCCCAACGTACATAGGTCGCTTGGATCATGTGTACAAAATTCGGGAAATGGATGCCAGAACTAGTAGACTCAAGGACTCCTTCTTTCCACGGACAACACGGGACAACAACTGTATGGTCACACTCGGAGATAACAAAAATGCCACTTGCCACCCTCGGCGTCTAGGGAATAATTAGTTACACTCAATTGCGTGCACTTTCACTAACCTCCTGTGTGTTGTGTCAAAACCCTTCCCGCATGGGAATGCCATTAAGTAATGCATTGCTGATGTAAAGGAGACAAACTATGCAAATTTCACTTGAATAGAGATTTATTCACGACCCGGGTTTTAAACACTTAATCTCTTCATGACATCACTTCATGACATTAAGAAGATGAAGATGACATTGAGTGTTTGAAACCCGGGTCTTGAATAAATCTCTATTCAAGTGAAATTTGCATAGTTTGTCTCCTTTCCATCATGGATAAATTTCACTAGGTTAACCCTAATACCGTTCGGTTTGTTAATGTATTGCTGTTTACACTACTGTTTGCTCTGCTTCTGGTACCCTAAATTTCCCCTTCCATCCCTTGTCCTTCTCCGTGGGTATGCCCTCCTCCTACCTGCAGCGTTGGGCCAGATTCCTCACCTTGGGTAGGAGAGAGTTTTATGTAGCACGTTCTTGTGGTGGTGGTATTTCGCCTAGCTACTTACTAAAATCTAGCTTGCACGTTCCTCCATCTACCTCCTTTAATTTTACACGCATGCAATTGCATATGCTATAATCTAACAATTAATTACACCTTTGGATGCTGTAAGAAATTTATCCAAAAACGTACAAGCTAACTGCATGCGGTTTTTTTCTAAACTAGGGGAGGCACCCCCCGCCACACGCCCTTGCTTGCGGGGTATTTAGTAGATGAAAGTCCAAAATACTCTGCGATCCCCTGGGCTGACCGACTGCTTGCTCCATTGAATCGATGCACTGTCACTATTAGACTAATTGAAATTCTCAATGTTACGGTGGCTCCTCGCAAATCGTTCCAACAGGCCTACGAAATGTTCCTCCGCGGATACACCTTCGAGGTCCTGGACAACGCGTTCCTCGTCCACTGGGGGTTCCAGGAACGGCAGCAGAGGCCTCTGTGGAGGGAGGCGCAGAGCCGAAGGAATTACCGCCTATTCCAGAACTGGATCCTGGAGAAGGCGACGCAGTACGATGCTGACCCCGGGGATATCATTGAGAAGATGGCGGGTGATCAGCGACGGAGGAAGGTAGAAGTGCGACGGAAGAAGCCTCCTGGGCCCGTCGGGACGAGCGACAACCGCACCGCTAGTCCATCCTCTACCTAAGGTTGCGGGCATTGCCCTCAAGGGGTGTAATTCTAAGACTCATCAGTTACGACGAATCGCTTGATGAAATACAATTTATCGGCGCTTTCTATTCTAAAACGTGCTTCGACAAATTAGTCAACGTTTTTTTAAGTAATTAATTATTTCGTAGTTTATTTATTAATTAACAACCCGACAGTAGCCTTGGTTTCAAGTAATTTGTAATGTAACTACAATTTATCGACGCTTGCTTTTTTAGAACGAGCTTCGATAAATTAGTCAACGTTTTTTTGAAGCAATTAATTATTTCGGAGTTCATTTATTTGTTAATAACCCGACAGTAACCTTGGTTTCAAGTAATTTGTAATGTAACGGTAGTTTCAATTTAGCACGAGCCATGTAGACTCATTGAGACATGTGTACTTTTAGTAAAAAGGTTCGATGTTGAAGCTTAACAAGAGGTACAACGCATGAAAATAAATTTCCCATTCAATGATACGTAGAAATTTTACTAATAGAGCTATTGCTATAATTATTAGCATTTGGCATGAGCGACAGCACCCCAGGACAAGACAACACCACAGACTGAGCTGATTTCACTGCCCCCAGCCAACAACAGAACTTCAACCCTCAACTCCTAAAACCTCCACAATACCTCCCTTAAGATTTCTAACAGAAATGCCAACCCATGTGTCCTTTTAATCTGTGAATTAATGTTGTAATTGAAATAGGAGTAATAAGTGATTTAGAGGGGGAAAATTAAGGGAGAGAGTTATGTCAGAGAGTCACTGCTTTGTTAAAAAAATAATAGATGATGCTTTGTCGTGTAATCAGTGTGAAACTTTGTTTATTGCTAACAGTAGAGTTTTAGTGGGCCTGTGACCAAGAGTGAATATTTATTTATTTTGTTGGCATTTTAGTGTTTCTTGAGGTGAAAAAAGGATGTGTGTTGGTTATATATACCTATTATTACATTGGTCATTATAATGATTGTGGCATCAAAGGTGAAAGGTGGCCATGTGACAAAGGGAATGTGAGAGGCCAGTATTAAATATATGCAAGTGATATCAGACAATACATTTTAACATCAACACATTGAAATATTTTTACTTCTAAGATATGAAACTGACAAAAAATACAGACTTAAAAAAGTTAATTTACTTGGAATAGAGATACTTCTTCGCCATATTTGTATGGTTACCTGAATTGCAGAATAAAAAATATATATATGCTACATGCTTGGAGTTATTTATGCAGAACATATTTAAAATACCACCAACTCACCAACTATGCCAAAAGATCCTCCTATGATCAAAGAGTTCAACTTGCAGATGACAAATCTAAATAAATACGGAATATTATTAATGCATTCAAGTCTGAGAATAGGTCTTCTGCACCACTTCTCTCTCCATGTCCAGAGTATGAATTAAAAGTCATCGTCCAATCTCTTGCATCAAAATCTTACACACATACTGCCACTGTGGGTCATGGTAATACAGGGGGAAGAGCATTGGACTACTGACCAGAGGATCTGGGTTCGATTCCCGGGCAAGGAACTCTGGGCACTTGCAGCTCCACCCAAGCTATGTGATTTTTTGGGTACCAGACCTTTCTGGGAAACCATAACCGGCACAGGGAAAGGAACTGGCCCCCCTACCCTTATGTGTGAATTTCACACACCGTCGGGCTTAGTACTGAGTGAACTCTATCATCATCTATCAAACCAACCTTTGGGTTGATTACTGTGTTTATGGTTTTATACTGCCACTGTGCTGGAGTGAATGACGTTCCAAGGATTATCATAAAATGCTGTTTTGATCTGATAAATTACTCTCTCAGGTTAGGAATTTCCATTCCCACTGAAAACTACCAAGATTATATCACTTAATGAAAACAATTAAAATAAATAAGACATGAATTCTTATTGACAAGTATCTTTGCTCAATCAGCTCAGCAAAAGTTTTAAAAAAGTTTAATGCAGTTGGCTTATGAACTATCTTGAGAGAGACCAATAACTCTCACATTTTCAAAATGGCTACAGAAAGCAAAGATCAACCTCTTGTGCATATTCCAAATGGTGGAAGATATTCTAAGTGTTTTGTATCAGAAAGAATAATCCTTGGGGCTGGCTGCTGTCCAGATGTTTTTGCATCCGTTCTCCAGTTAACACTCGTGGTACGAATTTGGACATGCTGTGGTTGAGGTTTGTCCAGACTGGAAGTGCTTGTACCAACGAACACATACTTCCTTGACACATAGATTCATTGCCAAATGCCTCTTGAATCATTGCATAAGCTTCAGTAGCACTTTTCCCTGGTTAAAACAAAATTCAATGAGCACATGCTGGTTCTCTATCACCTTCATTCTCAGTGACACAAGAATTTGTGAAGCATATGCAAGCTGAGACAAGAATCGCAATTGTGTGTGAAAGGGCCATGAGCAGACTCCTCCTCACAGATGCCACTAGAAGGTGTCACCTCACTGATTGTGATCCATTGGGCAGTAAAGACGTCTCATCTTTTTTGTGGAAACCTTGTACATCCAATTGGTTTTGAGCTTATCGATGGACCTTGTCGACCCCCAATTTTTTGGGGAAAGGGCCATAGGAGGCAAGTGTTCGTAAGCTCCATGGCATCAATATGCCATTATTTGCAAAGATATGTAGTTGCATTGGCTCAACTGAGACCTTAAGTTGACATCTCTGGCAATTCATTGGCAGAGCTGTGAGGAGGAATGGTTAGATTTGATCAAAAGCAACAATTTTAGTTTTTGGTTGCATAAATTGAAACCATATACAAATTTATGATCCTGGTGGTGTGGAGCCCTAAGGATTTATAAGCAGAAAGAATCTCTTCAATATAAATGTCCATGTATATGACCATTTAACATTTTAGGAAAACTCATTGTGAACTCAAATTCATGCTAAATTGCCACAGATCTTCATTTAGGAACTCTCATATTCTTCATATTTTGATGTACTATATTTCTCAGCCCATAAGATGCACCTGATTTTTCAGGTCAGAATTTATGAAAAATTCTTGGAGCAGACAAAAAAGGATCAAAGTATTTTGATGTTGACAAATAAAATGGAATTATTAAATTAAAAATTAACTACTTGATGTTTTCTTATAAGGTAATCTACCAGTTAAGGTAGGTTTTCGGATGGACATAACTATCAAATAAATATTTTGTGACTCCTAAGAAAACCTACTCTACATCAGGTCCCTCTTACTTGATGTTCATTCATCATTGAATCCCAGAAATTCACCATCAATGTTGCTAAAATCATTTACAGTTTTTTTCTCTGAAGTTTTTACTTTCATCTTACACAATGTCATCTTCACTTCAATGTAGTCCATTGGTAATTCCACATTTTTTAAAAAGATATAATGATAGTTTCACTTTTTACTATCTGCAAGGATCTTTTCCTCCAATAACAAACACCATAAATTGATGGCCGTTTCATTTTTCCATATGAGTGACATCATGAGTTGGTGCCTTATCCACTCTTGCATAGATTCCTTGAATGGTTTATTGGCTGAAACATCCAGAGGCTGCACTTGAGAAGTTAATCCACCAGGAATCATGGCAAGATGCATCTTCTGTTAGGTGGGAAGACATTTGCTTTGTTTTCTCAGCCTTCAACTGGTGACACAAAAACAAAGATGATTTCTAAAGAAAACAGGCCATTTCTCTTATAAATCTCTCACGCTATCAGGTTGTTCCATAATAATTTTTTCCCTTCAATTAAAATCATTTTTGTTGAAACAATAAGCCTGTTCCTCCTATGTAACTTACATCCAGTTCTCAAGTTGTTCCTCAAACTTTGGCCATTTAGGAGTACATGGACATAAACCTGTAAGGTTTAAAGTGAGGTACGAATGACTTACCTGTACCCTGCCTATTTCTTCCTAGCTTTGATTGCTTGGTGGCATGGCTTGAACAATGACCAATTATGTTGGTTCAACTTTTACTCCTACTGAAAATATTCTGTCATACATCTATCTGTTCGACATTCACTTTGATTCTTACTACCTGTTTGCTTATTACCACGGCAACCTAGCTGTCTTCTCTTCAACTATATTTCTATAATTATCACTTCAATAATTTCCACTATCCTCCCATCTCAACTTGCAGAGCCCTACAATTTGGCAAATGGTTCATACAATACACATGCACGTAAACATGTGGTTGTGACATCAGCAATGATACCAAGTAAAAGGGTTAACAGCCTGGCTGGAGCTATAGTGGACTAAAATGCAACAGGCTGAACCCACAGAGAGAAAATTTTTTGTTATAGGAACCTTGGGTATTATACAAATGCAATAAGGACATTATGTCCAGCTTTGATAAAGGTTTAACCTTTTGCACTCGCATGTCGAGTGTGACTCGACACGGTTAGCAGCGGCAGCAGATTGTATGTCGAGCCACACTCAACACAGAGTTTCACCGTGAGGGGAATTGGGATTTTTTTCATATTTTCCAATAACTTTACTTGTAATCATCTGCATGAAAGGACAAGTAAAGTAAGGCTTAATTAATAGCATGGCTTGTTTTATACATGAATAGTATTGACCCATAATGTCGTCGTCGACATAAATGCTGTCTCCAAAGGATGACACCACCTACACAGGTGTTTGTTGTTATCTCTTTGCTGTGTTGTAAGTTCTTTTTGCCCTTCATTAATTGAAAGTCCGATAAATGTAAACCAATGCCTTTGAGAGATGATCTGTTTCTGAAAAAAAGATCACCAGAATGTAAAGTTACCTCAGTCAGGTATTCCGTAGTTCATTGCTTTCTAGTTTGGATACTTTAATTTCCTTTTCTTCCTAGTGTCAGCTGTCTCATCAAACGTTCTTTTTTCTCTCTATTGCATAATCAGGAATCTTGAGTAGGATGGTGTAAATTCAAAAAATTTTGTACAAAGAATTCCAACAAAGACAAATGAAAAACCAATCTCGCATGTGAAATTTATTACGAAACTAGTACACGATCTCGTTGGCAAATTCTGAGATGAATCACAAACTTCCAGGGTTAGATTACCATCCACAAACAGAGCAACTTTTAGATGGGAAACTCCATATAATCACACCTCACCTTAACAAAAATCATAAAGAGTTTGCGGTTTGCTCTAACCGAAAAATCAAAGGTGGAAGAAGAGAGACGATATATATCAGTGAGACATGTGAATGTAAACTAGGTCTTCATGTTGGTGAATGCTACCAAAAAATTATACCATGAAAAATTGTAGAGTTTAAATTATGGTTTATCAATAAATTTACCAATAATTATGTAAAAACATCCAATTAAATTAGTTTGTATGAAAAGAAACTCCAGATTTTCATTCTAGTGCCACGCTTAGTAAATTTGGGGTATATAAAAAATTAAATCCCGAGTAGACTAAGTCAATCAAGAAAAAAGGCACCCAAGTGCGAAGGGTTAACCCATTAAATTACCTTAAACATCAGAAATGCCTACTTTATTTACCTCCGATATTGTACTTTTTCATAAATCTTTTCAATCAAAATAATTTGGAACAAATTCGTAATATAATTGACAATCTGCCTTTGGAATCGGAAAGGAATCAAAAATTGAGATTTTTGTAATTGACCAATCCCTAGTATCTAATTAATGACCTTAAGGTGGGTGTTTTATGGGTGGGTATGGATGGGTGAATCAACATTAATATCAAGGAGGAGAAGCAATAGATCAAGTGCATGCATGTCCGACCTCCCGTCACCTCTCTTCCTACTACCACATCCCAGCTTTCCATTTAATCATCAGGAGCTTACATTTTGAGTCATCCCAAGTCTACTCTCTTCCCCCCCCCCACTATACTTTGCTGCTGTCTCTTCATTGCCTGTTCATCAAATGGATATAATCGATTTTAGTTACTATACCTATGACATGACAAGGAATATTTCCCAATTCAGATAAGGCTTCTGAAAAAGCACTCAAATGAAATTACCAAACCTTGAGTTTTATTTTCTTAAGATACAAAATGTTTGCAACTGCACATAGAATCAGCATATATAAGGTAAGAATAATAACACTCGGGCCTGTCCTGACATGCAAAGTTCGCACAGATAAATTAACAATTCCTGTGAAAAGGTTGCCCAAAAGAAAATAGGCCAGTCCGTTTTGGTTGACCGCCTGCAGTAAGACGGGGACGACTTCCTCCGTCTTCGGGCCGTTGCTCACCCGCCCCGCCGACCCGCCCCGACGCAAGGCGGAGATGGTCAACTCGGCGCCGAGGAAGAGAGCGAGGCTGGTTAGCGAGTAGGCCAGAATCCAGCAAATATACCCCAAGTCAGCGACCCTCCGGGAGACGCCTGTGACCCCGTGGAGGAAGTGTGTGGCCCACCAGGCAACCAGTGAGGCCGAGGTCAGTTCCAGCCATAGGTGCAGCCAGCGCCTGGCATTTCCCCGGGGTACGTTCCACGTGCGGCGGCCGATAAATTCACCCGCGAAGTGGAGGGCGAGATATCCGAGCAGCGACACCAACCCCTCGCGGTTGGCGGACACGAAGCTCCGGCGGTGGCTGAGGTCCGAGATGACCCACTCCCGGAGGCCGAGCGACGAGAGCGCCCACTCGTGGAGTGCCGCGAGGAACACGAACAGCACCCCCGCCCTCCAACTGCTTCGACTCCCTAAAACGGGCGTCAGGACAGCGCCCAGCACTCTGATGGCGGCCAGGGTCAAGAAAAAGTTCCAGTGGGTCCCATATTCGGACACGTGCGTTTGGTAATTCAGGAGAAGCACGCAGAAATATCGTAAGGAACCTAACACTAAGAGAGGTGAAGTAGACTTTATCACCCTCACCAGGGAAATAGTACCTTCGGCGATGGAAGGTTTATGGGATACCAATGCGCCAGCTACTACAAAGATTCCCGTACCCGTATCCATCAACCCGTATCCACTTACTTCCGTTTTCGCGAATTTCCTCGGAAACACACGGAAATCCACCGCTAAAATGCATAAGCAAGTAATGACATTGATGTATGACCTGAAAAGAGTGATAAACGGTCGATGCGTGCCAGGAACAGGTATCTTCAGCCATGATACACTGCTTTTGTTCCTTAAATTACTGCATATGTTGAGTTTCACTAATATCGCCCAAGTCATTAACGACGTCGCAGACACAAAAATGGTAAAATCCGAAAATATTGTGCTCGTAAACACGAGAGGCAATATTAAAATGAGGAATTCTATAAAGAATATGCCCACGCAGTCAAATCCGTTCGCAAAAGAACTACGAATTGCAGGTACAACTACTGACCAGAGAAGCAATGCCGTCGGTGGTGAAGAGATAAATACAATAGATTCCAGCAACGACGTCCCGTTGTGATTCAGCATATAGTGTTCATGGAACTCCTTGTAGCTTCCAAATGATTCTTCGGTATATGCCATACTAACGAAATACACTAAAACAACAAAAGTTACCAATCAACGATGTTTATCCAACAAACTTTCAGTCTGCATTTCATCTATTATTTAAGTACCCTCTCTTGGTCGGTCACTCAATAAAACAAAACACTTCAAAATAAGCAGCTAGCGCTTGCCATGTCTCTGCGATACACATGAAGTTATATAAACCACGTGACTTCAGGCAAAAAGTGGCGGCGTTTGAAAATCCTGAGGCGCTCTAAATTATTAAATGTTTCAATTGGGCAAATCAAATTAAGGAACTTTAACGCAATACAATTCGGATGAATGTGCGTACAAACGAAATATTGGCGAATCTCGTTCTTTTCCTTGATAAATTCTGTATTTTTCTCACTGACGTCATTTTTTCACATTCTTTTTAGCTAACTTTTCTATACAAAATCTCGATGTGAAACGTACGGTGGGGTTAGTAACAGTTAAACACTATAATCAATCAAAAAACCTTTAAGTCGACTGATGTTGCTTATTATAACCTTTATAATCTATAATTATAATTTTAAGCATATTTCTTGCTAAATTAGAATGGAGGCAGAAATAATAGTGACATATTATTATCAATTTGTCTTCCACAAGCTTGTTCACGTAGGTAAAAAATTACTTTGGATTACATTGCAAAATTTTAAACATTTGTTACAAACTTAATGGCCATAGTTTCCCAACTTTATAGAAAATCAACTAACAAACTACAGTATTTTACTTTGGTATTAAAAAATGTGCCCTTTTGGTTTCATTTTTGGGGATATTTGTTTCACATCATTCCTGCTTTCTGTTTGAATTTGTCAGCACCGATAAGATTTTTTCATATTGTTTTAATTTAGTTCTTTGGAACTATTTAGTCAGTTCATTTAGTTAATTATTACTGTGTTTCGAATGGCCAAATACTCTTTATGGATACACACATCAATGCATCAGCTGTCAATTCCTCACTGATGAATGTGCAGAAAAGTTCAATGGTTAAGACCAGTAATCAACTCATAAAATCCTGGAGGATAATCTCACATGAAAGTGTGCAAGACGAACTTCACAAAGAAGTATCTTATGTGTCATCTAATGCTGCTGTAAAAGATTAACGGCCTTCCAGCGTTTAATATGGGCAAAGTTCGGCCATTTATTGAAAAATCATCCTGAAAGATTTAAAAACAGTCCAGGTACCTCAAAAATCAATCTTCAGAGGGGAAAGCGGTAAATATCAGTACTCTGTATTCCTCTTAATGTCACCTTTTGACAAAACCATGGTCATGAAAAATAAAAATTCCAGTGGGATTAGCAAATTTAGTCTTCCTTCATTTAGACCAAGCAATAATTTGACTAAAGAAATATTTTGAAATTTATTTTTGCTTCAGGTTGAGGAGATCATGAAAAATCATGTTTTGTTAATGCCAGTGAATGTTGCTGCAAATTTGACGAGTGAGGAAATCTTAACAAGACTGGGCTGGGTAATACAATGTGGTATAATACTGTTCTAGATTCCAGCAATTGTCATCAACTTGGTGAGCATGCAAACTTCCCAGCAGAGTTTATCAATAGTTTGAAACCATTTGTAATGCCAATATATGTATTGCCTTTCTCTAAAAGCTGGTGCAATAGTCATGGTGTTAAGAAAGTCACACATTTAAGTTTGCCTGTGCAAGAGCTCTAGACTACATGATAATGTATTCTAATGTAAAGTAATACATATCTGGAATTAAACAAGGAATATTAAAACCAAGAATTTATCTACTTGCAGTCATCAGCAAAGAAGTTAACTTTTGGTTTAACAAGGCTACAATTTCCAATTAGGTTGGCATGATAATGTCAATAGCAAATTTGCCAAAGCAATACAATTATCTTGCAACTCTCAGGGACCAACACTATATACACATAATATGTGGGAATATTATAACCCAAGCCAGTCTTTACTTAGGGCCAGCTCTATGTAGCAATTTGCAGATGTAAGATAAAAGAAATGTTTGTCTCATAAGTACCTGACAAGAAGGGGTTCAAAATGAAGTTAACACAAATAATGAATGTAATGTAGAAGGAAATTCTCATCTGTAAATGCAAAAATTTTTAGATCTTATGTAGAATGTTTGTTTAAAATATTCTTTATAATTAGCGTGACCAATCGTCCTCCTTTAGGTAGAACCATAGTTATTTTGTAGTTTCTGTTCCTCCTAAAAAATGTCCTCCTTTTTGATATTTTAAAACTAATCTATCAATCTCTTTATGTCTTTACATACTTCATATGTACTCTTAGGTCTTTACGACCTTTACATGTCTCGCACTATTGCACATTTCACTTTGTTTGCCTTATCTCCAAATACGTTGCATTTACTTCTAACAAAAATACAAAATTATTTCTTTCTCAGTGAATATTATACTCGGGTAAGTACAATTCATGTTTTATTAATTCATTAATTGAATTTTATACAACCCTGTTTCCAACACAAGTAAAAATTAATTTAAATATAAAATTACTAAAGTTTTATCGCTTTGGTTACTAAATTTTTAATTATTAATTTTATTTATGCATTATGTGCTTGCATCATTCATGTTGCTCCATATTTTATTTTTTATTTCATTTAAGGGATGGAAAATTCAAGAGAGGAAATTCCAAATCAACGATCAATTGAAAAAGGAATTTTCATTCCCCTTATCAAAGAGAGACATTCTTGTTTTCTGCAATATTTGCAGAGAAGAATTTGTATTGCAGTTGGAGTCTGAGGAACTATAATACAACACTTGAACACCAAGAAACATACTCAATCATTGGATGCATCAGCTTCCAGTTGTAAAGTAACAAATTTTTAAAACTTCTAATTATTCTGAAGATGAAAAAAATTTAGCTATAATGGAGGGGGCCTTTTTAGGTTTTCTCTACGCACTTACCTCCCCCCAATTTTATTACCTTATTTTTTGTTTGTGTGATTGATGGGTCCCTGACACAGGAGGAATCCTTGTAAACCTTGAACAAGTGAGTGTGTGCAATTCATAAAGGTCCAATACACCTGAGTGATTGTGTGTTTACGGCAGTCCCCTTTTTTCGTTTTGTTATTTCTGTGTGATTGACAGGTCCTTGATATAGGAGGAATCCTTGCAAACCCTGAGCGAGTGAGTGAGTGTGTGTGATTCACACGGGATTGTCACACCCGAGTGATTGCATGTTTACGTAAGTCCTTCTATAGTTCTGTTTGATTGGTGGGTCCCTGGCATAAGAGGAACCCTGGTGAACCTTAGCATGTGAGTACCTGTGAATCACAAAGGTCCTTGTTTTCAAACACACCTGAGTGATTGAGTGTATGAGCGAGAGCGTGCGTACTTCCGTTTTATAGTTTTGTATTCATCTGTGTGATTGATGGGTCAATGGCATAGGAGGAATCCTTGTAAACCCTGAATGAGTGAGTCTGTGTGATTCACAAAAGTCTAACACACCCGAGTGATTGAGTGACTGTGTGTTTATGTAAGTTGTTTCTGTTTTGCTACATCCATTTTATAATTTTGAATTTATTTGTGTGATTGACGCGTCACTGACATAGGAGGGATCCTTGTAAATCCTGAGAGTGTGTGTGAATGTGATTCACGAGAGTGAAAGTGTGGTTAATGATCTTACCTTGATGATCGAGTGGTTGTAAGTTTGTTTCATTTTTTATTTTGCCATTTGTGTGTGATTGAGATATATGTGGGTCACTGTTTCTCAAACACACCCAACTGACCTAGTGTGTGTTCCCTATTTTTCCCTTACTTGTAACCTTGTTGTTTTTCCCTTATCACTTAGTGCCAATCAAGTTTACAGTCCTGGCTATCTTGTTTTCATTAATGCACAACGATAACTACGTTCATTGTACATTTACATTGAGTATTCCAATTTCACAATGTGTATGAAGTGATGACTAATGTTGCAATATATAGTTCTTTTCTGAGACATAATGCTTGTGTTCAGCCAGATTATCATCAAACAAGACAGTGGTATCTTTCTTTCCCAAAACATTGCATAGAAAACTGCACTGGAACAATAGTTTCCTCGGTTGCCACAAAAAGAGCAATGCACTCGGCCTCTAGACTGGACAAGGTAAATGTTCTCTGTTTCCTGTTCTTTCCAGGACATAGTAGCCCTTGTTGTTTTTAAAGTAAACCTGTGCAGTATTTTCTGTCATGTGGGTCTCATTTTATACAAGGATCTACCAGCTAGCATCATATTGCTGTCAATGTGCCTTGCATCCTTTAACTGTGAATTGAAATGCCTCTTGCTGAAAAGAATGTGCACCTTTCTTGTTGCCACTGTAGTTCATACCCATTTGATATGTCCTATACTAAATGTGCGATTTTCTTTTGTACTATCTGGTCCTTGGACATATAAATGATTATTATTCCTACCCCCAGCCCAGTCAGAATCCAAAAACCCAAAATTATCCTCAGTTTTCTTAGATGCTAACCCAAAATTTACTGTGCCTTTCTAATGCCTTAGTATGCATCCATCTATCAGTATCAATATGCTTACCAAAAGCCATGACTCCACATATCTTAGAAACTCGCTTAATTCACTGGGACTACATATGCTCACACTTAAATCAACTCATCACACCCCTAACTCTTCAACATTAATTGATTTAGCCTTCACCGCAAACCCTGATTAAATCTTACTACATGGTCAACTACCGGCTCCTGGAATCTCCTACCACGATCTCATATATATTGCTTATTCCGTTAAATGCCCTCAGTTCAAACAGAGATACATTACATACCGTGATTTTAAAAATATCAATGACGAGATGCTATTGGCTGACGCCTCAACTCTCCCATGGTTCACGATTGAGCATCTAAGTGATATTGATGACAAGGTCCATCACCTCAATTCTCTCCTTTCTGTTCTAATCAACACACATGCCCCCCTCATCACCAAGCGAATTTCTAAACCTCAAACCTCAAACTCCCTGGCTTACCACGGACATAAAGACACGCCTTTCGTAAAGCCAAGGACACGAGCTCACTGCAACATTTCAAATCCCTCAGAAACAAGACCAAACAGTGCATCAGAAATGCTAAAATTAGATTTCTTCATTCTTCTAATGGCTTCAAACAATCTTCCGCCAAACTGTGGAGCAATCTCAGAGCCTTTGGTGTTGGGAAAATCAAAGCCATGGAAATCCCGTCTTCCGTATGCCTTAACACACTCAACAAACAATTCATAACTCCTCCACTTCAAGATGACATTAAACACAATGACACTAAACAAGCATACATCAAAAAACTCCTTCAACAAAGTCCGAGCTATTCAACTAATCCTTTTTGCTTTTCTACTGTCACCCAGACACAGGTACTCCATGCACTTTGGAATATTAAATCTAAAGCACAAGGTTCAGATGAAATTCCGATATTTTTAATAAAGAAATTAATTCACATACTTTTGCCATTTATTACACAAATATTAAATTGGTCCCTTATGCAAAATAAATTTCCTTCTCAATGGAAAAGGGCTCTTGTTCGCCCCATTCCGAAGAAAAATCTTTCCTCTGATCTGTCCGAATACAGACCTATTAGTCTCTTGCCTGCACTATCCAAAGCTCTTGAGAAATTGGTATACGAGCAGATCTCACAGTTTCTTAGAGATGCCAATTCCTTTAATCCTCTGCAATCCGGTTTTCGTAAATCTCATAGCACCACCACAGCACTAATTAAAGTCACGGACGATATTAGATACGCCATGGACAAAAGACTGTTAATTATTATGGGTCTCCTCGACTTCAGTAAAGCCTTCGATTCTGTTGAAAAAGACATACTTATTACAAAACTTCGCACACTGAATTTCTCCCCTTCTGCCCTGTCTTGGTTCAAATCCTATCTCAACGACCGTTTTCAAAAGGTTAGCACCACCTCATCTTCCTCAGAATGGATTGAAGTAACACGTGGTGTTCCTCAGGGATCCATACTTGGATCTCTACTTTTCTCCCTCTATATTAATGATATATCCACTCAACTTAAATACTGCAAATATCACTTGTACGCTGACGACTTACAAATCTATCTTCATTCTTCCACTTATGATCTTCCTACCGTGATAGAACATATAAATTCTGACCTGGACTCTCTCTCAAACTGGAATACACTTAATTTTCTTAAAATTAATCCAAAGAAGAGCCAAGCGATCATTGTTGGGCATTCATGACTCCTCTCAACTCTTAGTTACACCGAGATTCCACCACTTCAACTACCTGACTCCATCATTCCTTACCAGAAAACAGTAAAGAATGTTGGAATAGTTCTCCAAAAAACATTAACTTGGACTGAGCATGTTATTAAAACTTGTAAAACTATTTATTGTTGTCTTCACTCCCTCAAAAATATCAAAAGCCTACTATCATTTTCCCTACGCAAACAATTAATCCAGACTCTCATATTTCCTCATTTTGACTATTGCGACTCAGTATATCAAGATTTATCAGTCAAGCTATCCCTTAAACTCCAACGTGCACAAAATGCTTGTGTGAGATTCATCTTTAACCTTCAGAAAAGCGACCACGTCTCTGAGTATTACCGCGAACTTAAATGGTTACAACTCAAGCCTAGACGGAATATGCACATCCTTTTGCTTCTCTACCAAATCAGAAACTATGAAATCCCTCAATACTTATCTTGTTACTTCACACCGATTAACAGTGTGCATGATGCCAATACACGGAGAAAACATCTCTATTTAATACCTAAACACAGGACAGAAATCTATAGTAACTCTTTCCACAATACAGCCTGTAGACTTTGGAACTCCTTACCTACCGACATTAAGAATTGCCGCTCACTTACAATATTCAAGAAAAAACTCACTAAAGAGCTCCTGCTCAAACAAAACACCTCTTAGCAAATTTCCTCCTTACCGTAATTCATCTTTTTCTTCTACACAGGAACCTGACCACCTTTATTTCTTACATTCTTCCTTTCTTTTGAACTCTTAACGACTCAAAAGTAATTTCTTATTTCATCAAGTATTTCAAAAGTAATCTTTATTTTATTATTATTTTTTATCATTATTTTTTTATTTATTTATTTTTCTTTTATTATTATTATATTAAATATTTATTTATGTCTCCCTCATGTATTTTGTTTTTCTTTAATGTTAATATATTTTGTTCAAATTTATTTCTGATGTATCAACTATCGCTTTGTTTACACTTGTATATGTTATTAATATCTCTTGTAATTGTGTTTACCGTCTCTATTTTATTATTTGTATTCTTTTACATGTTTGCTATGTTCTTTATAACAATATCTGACGATGGGTTAAATGGAAGAGGGGACCTGAAGGTCTCAATTTCGCCCAGAATAAAGACCTTTATCTATCTATCAGTACTCAATTCCAAAATATGTATTTAATGTAATGAGCTCTCCCACTGTCTGTAAAATAACTGGCCTAGTGCACATGACAATACACGAGACATGTAATTGTTGATATGGCAAATTACCCAGATCTATATCATCATCACATTAGTTCTCAGTACCTTTCAAAAGTTATTTGTTCCCCCATGTGTGTCCCAATCTGTTTGCATTCAGACATATTATATTATAGCCAAAGCACCATTGTATACCTCTTCTGATGCAAAATAATGCTACCATCCTCTCTGCATATCCTCATGACCAAAATATTGTTAGCCTTGCCCAAATCTTTCATTTCAAACTTGGGCATGAGTTTCTCTCTCTTAGCTCACCTTCCTCACTCCCACTAGAAATGAAATAGACTTCATTATATAATGGTGAAATTAGGACGAAAGATTTTTCTGTCCTTTGTAATAACACAAGGTTCACACTCCAGTTTTCTCAACTGCATTTCCAAAAGAACAAAGTTGATTCTGTCTCACCAGGCCTTAGATAATTTATTCGCATCATACATGTATTTTAGAAACCAATAAACATCATTTATCATAGATGATCGCTTTAGCCACAAATCAACCTTTTTAACAAATGGAGTTTTCTTTTAACAGCAGCATTCTGGCTGGTTATTATAAATATAATCATCATTATATGAGGGCTGTGACAGAGCATTGGACTGCTGACTGGAGAGGGCGGGTTCAATTCCTGGGCAAGCCTCTTAAGCCACCCTCAGCTCCACCCAAGCTGAGATGTTTTGGGTACCAGATCTCACTGGGACACCATCGGTGCCACAGGGAAATGACCTGGCCTCCCCTACCTTCACATGTGAATTTCATACCCTGGACAGGTCTTTGCATTGGCTGAACTTTACCAACACCTACCAAACCAACCTCTGGGTTGATAACTGCAGTATTATATTGGTATTTTATATAATTATAAATCTGATGTATTATATGCCTCATGCGCTGCCTGATGTGTTCTGTTTGACAAGGTCTATTGTACACTTACCTAATGACTAATTAAATAATACTAAATCATTTCCCCTAAGTCACTATTCAAAAAACTAAACACATTTAGATCATTCATTTCCAGGTTCATTTTGCCTGCAAAGGCGATTAGAGACCTGTGTTGAATATCTTACTATTGGAACAAAGGTTTCCTCATAGTCAACACTAATGGTGTAGGAAAAACCCCAGAACCCCTTGGCTACCAGGCATGCTTTGCCTTGGTCAACTGATCCATCTACATTCCACTTCATTGTGAACGCACATTTACATATTTTTCATTCACCATTTCTTTGCAGGGACTCTCATTCAGAATTCTTGACTTCTTTCACAGAGCACAGTCGAGCAGACTATCAGTGCATCCTCCCATGTCAACAGCTTTCCTTCATCAAGTGCTTTATGACACAGTATATAATCAGCATGTGCTTTAAGATGAGGCTCCCCCTCTGGAGTGAGTATGGTTGCAGAGGTGCGTTGCGAGGACTCTTCCAAAAGAATAGCCAACATCATTGGCTTTTGTCTAGGTAGTTACTCATGTTTGAGTAAAATTTAAACATCGGAGGCACTTGCATCAATGTTAAACATGGTATGAACTTAAAATTTGTTGAATGTGCAAAACAATTCTATAATTAAAAAATATTTTGAATTATCGATCACTCAAATGCCATAACAAAAATTGATGCTGTCTGTTCAGATCCCCTGATGAAAATGTATGCTTTTGTAGAGAGAATTAACAATTTTAATAGAGAATATATTTATCACACTACTAATCGCATTGTGTTACATGGAGACTTCAGTGTAACTTACTTAAATTTATGTAATGAAATAGTAAAATTCAGTTGGTTATGGACTCCTTTAACATTTATGCAATAGCAACTGAAGCAACCAGGGTAACAAGTCCTAGCAGAACATTAACATATCAGGTCACAACAAACTTATAAGATTATTATATTAATACCATGGACTTCAGCTTCTCAGACCACAAAGGGATTTTGCTTGAAGTAAAAGTCAACAAATATAAAAACTGTAACTCACATTATGTGTATAAGAGAACTGTTCTTGAGGACCAATTGTGGCTACTAAGTTTTCATTAAAAAAATGAATTATGGGATTAAATTTACACTAAAAATACTTTGGATGATAAAATGAAAGCATTTCTATGACATATTCTACTATTACTTTGAAACAAATATTCCAGTTATGAAAAGCAGAGTCACAAATATATGTAACAAAAAGCATAACCGGCTAACAAGTGAAACTGAACCTTAAATAAAAATATAAGCAATTATGTAAATACCTTAAGGATTGTTGCAAAACCAAAATTATATTTTCATCAAAGATTCAAAAAATACAACCAACACTTCTTGGCAAATTATACATAAGGAAACAAGTGGAATTAGACCTAGTAGAAAGTTTGAACTCATGACAGCTGGTGATGTGGAATTAAATCCTACTTTCATTACAAACACACTCAATGGCTTTTTTACTGAGACTACAGGAAAAATTGTTTCCAATTTCATGAATCAAACTTCTATTTTTGAATCCTACACTAATCCACAAGCAGTTCCACGTTCCCAAAATTAATAGCCTGTGACCACAGATGAATTATTGGTGTAGGCCATACTCCAGCAAATAGTTTTGTTCAGAGAGAGGAGATATACCTGACTAAGTAATAAGTTTTCTATCCATCAAATTGCCAAACCCCTTCTGTATCTCTGCAACCTGTCTCTGTCAGAAGGTATTTTTCCAGCACATTTGAAGTTGAGCAAATTTACACCAATTCACAAAAAGGGCAAAGTAAACAATTTTGGAAACTACAGACCAATAAGTTTGCCCCCTGACTTTCCAAAAATTTTGGAATAAGTAATGTTAAAATGTAAACTTCATGGAAAAAGAAACTTTTCTTCTAACAACAAGAATTTAGGAAAGAACAATCCAAGTCTATCACACTCCATGAATGCAACACTTACTGCAAAATAAGTATTTATCCCTTGAGATATGTCTTGATCTTACCAAGGCTTTTGACAGTTTGAATCATGTATTCAGCTATGGAAATTAAAAAATATGGTATTTTGGGCATCTCAAATAAATGGTTCCGATCAATCTCCAGGTAAAACATTAATTAATTGAAATATCAGATCTTTATTAATCTACAAATTACAAAACAAACTACCAATAAGTTGAAAAATATATTAAAGCAGGCTTAATTAAAATTGGCAATTTTCCACGAAATAAAATTTAATAAGACAGGTTTCGATGTAACTACATCATATTCAGGTGAAGATGTAGTTGCATCGAAACCGGTCATATTAAATTTTATTTTGTGGAAAATTGCCAATTTTAATTAATCATGATATTCCACCGTATTATGCCTGACATGTCTCTTTTTATTAAAGCAGGTGTTCCTCAGGGCTCTATCTTGGATCCTTAGCTATTTTTACTCAATATAAATGATATGCCACATTGAATCTTCAATTCCAAATCTATTTCTTAGATGTTACACCACCATTCTAATACATGCCAAAACCAGTCCAGAGCTACAACAAAAAGTAGACTCCACAGTAATATGCCTTTAAAATTGGTATCAAAACAACTCATTGTCAATAGGTGTACAAGAACAGTTATGCATAAATTATGGTGAATATCACTCACAATTGGTTAAAATCGATGATAATGACTTAATTTTACCTGACAGAATAAATTTCTAGGGTGCTCAGGTTGCATCATCACTAAAATGGTCCTCACACATACATTGACGGCTTAAAATTTAACCTTAATAAAGCTTCAGCTGAGATATTAATTTTTTAGTACTAGCTTACATATAATAAAAAGTCCTCATCATCCAAATTCTAAATCTTGATTATCTTATGGCATCATATTCTGGGGCGGCTCAAGCCATAGCCATAAGATTTTTCATGTTCAGAAAGAGGCTAGGCCATAAGAGCTATCATAAACTTACCTTCAAAATATTCCTGCAGGCCTCATTTTCATGAAGTGCAAATTATACCCTTTATGCATACAATCTAATCTCATGTTAAGGAAAACATACACACACACATATGTCCAGGGATAGAGCATTTGACTACTGACTTGAGGGCCCAGGTTAGATTCCTGGGCAAGCCTCTCTGGACACCCTCGGCTCCACCCAAGCTGGGTGATTTTTCAGGTATCAGATCAACAATCACTACCAAACTGACCTTTGGGTTGATTAATATATTTACACATACATATATGTACATGGCCCATTATGAAAGTCGAGCACATGATTTTATAGTGTCGTGACTATCCATGGCAGCGTTGTAAAACTGGCCAAGCATAGTCAACTGACTTAAACCTTTTGTTGCAAGTCCTATTCTTCCTTCAGTTTGCTGAGGAGGGATACACCATGGCCAAAACATGCATATCCAATGCACATTCTCATGTTTCCCTGTTCTTTTGCTAACTTTGCGCAATTTAAGTGATATTCTCCCAGTAGTGAGGCCCCCCTTTTTGAATGTGCAAGTGATTGTTTTCCTGAGTGCTTGTGTGTCAGCTCCATGTTTGTCCCTGGCACAGAATTCATTCCCGTAAACAGTCATGGATAGTGCATATCTGTTCATATACCCAGGTATTCTCAACGGAGCTCTTATAACCCTGTGAATGATCCCAATTGGGTTTGAGTGTTTTGGTCTGTGGTTGGTCAATGGTGAGGAAGTAACATTTTCGCAAACAATTGCAGAAGGGTGTTCTGGTTCAGAGGTGGCTGGTCACTGTCGTGGAATTTCTTTTCCCACAAACCATCAAAACAAAAATTTTGTTTCTATTGCAGGACGTGTGTTGCTAACTTATTATGGCTATTTTCATTATGAATTTTCATTTTATTTTATTAACGATAATGGTGTCATGATGCCTATATGAGGGGGTCTTAAATGGTCAAGAGAGATGGTATCCAGGTAGACTCCCCCTTCTCAAAGAGCAGTCTCTTGCCAGGTGGCCAAGGGGGTGCCCTCTTTCTAGCTATGCAAATGTAGCACATGATAAAATCCAGTTATTGCCATTAATGACGTTTTTAATACATTTATTGGCAATTACCCTTGGAGTGTCCTGATGTTTACATATAAACCTGGAATCATATAATACAGTGAAAATGTAGCATTCAGTGAACTTGATATGGCCAGTAAGGGAGACACTTTTGAGACCAATTGAAGATCATATACAAGTCTACACTTGATCTAAATATTCATACTGATATAAAAAATACAGGACAGGAAATGGACAAAAAAAATTTTTGATTCTTGTAAATTGTTATGGTTATATTACAGTTAAACACAAGAGGGTGGCCACTCAATTAGTGTTATCAAATTCTTGATCATTCTTTATTCTTGATTTAAGGGGATGTGGAAATTTAGTAGGTCAAGGGATTGGCCACCAACTGGAGAGCCAAGGTTCTATTCTGGGCGATGCCTCCGGTCACTTTCACCTCTTCCCCAAACTTAGTGGTTTTCTCAGGTATAATACATTCCTGGAAACCCATGGCCAGCACAGGAAAAGGAAATGGCCACCCTTAATACCCGGATGTGTGAATTTCACATGCCATTGAACTGTGGTTTGGCTTAGTTTTTATGCATAAAATCAAACTTATTTAGCCTGCTGATTCATTATTTGGTGCTAATAATCAGCAGAGTCAAGCCAAAAAGCCCCTAGGTCATAGTTATTCAAAAAAGTTGTTTGAACATACAAAATTTGCATTTCCAGAATTGCACAATATTTACTAAAGACTTCCTCAATGTAAGTTAAACACATAAATGATTCATACGAGTGGCAAATTATTGTTAGGCAATTCAATCTTTCCATTAATGAGTAACATCTAAAATCGACACCATACTCTCCAAGAACCATGGCTGTGCAGGCCATGTGTGTTTAATAGTATAATGTTGGGTAAATCTGAAAGATGCAAAAGAAATGTTAGATAACTGACAACGAAGCACGTCAATTATAACTCTGAGGTAATTACTGCAAATACTTGTATTTTTACGGATAGTAACATTTATGTACCATCGCCAAAGATTTTGCTCATTCAACTTTTGCTAATGCATTCCCAAAGAACATGATGGAAAGGATGGGCATGATTTGAAACTAAAAACTGAATGCAAATACCTGCACCAGCTGCAGAAAAACAAGGCATGCGAGTTCTCCATGAAGAAGGAAAACAAACTGGCCAAAATACTTCATCAACTTGTTTGCAATGCCCCGTTCTCTCCCACACTAACTTCTCTGCCATTTTCAGGAGTCAGCAGGCTCAGGGGAGTCAACCCTTCCAAGTCTGTCTTCAGGATCATGGGGCACACAATAATGCCAGTTGGGCAGTGTAGAGCACTTTCTTTAATGAGGCTGTACTCTAATTTCATTAGGTATTTGGAGGAGAAGGGGTTGAGCCATTTCAATACATTCTCTTGCATGGGGTAGGGGGGACTCATGGAGGATCTAACTCAAGGTTTATTACTGGATTATTTCAGCCACTACTTAAATTTGTGTTACAATTTCCAGTTGACAGAATAATGAGTACTCTTGTCTCACTCACTTGACCTGAAAGCTTTTAGCTATTGTTTCTCCTTTTTGAGAGAAACATGAAAGGAGAGGGAGCCTGAGAAACGGCTACCACATCCAAGGAAGGCAGCAGGCGCACAAATTACCCACTCCCGAAGCGGGGAGGTAGTGACGAAAAATAACGATACGGGACTCATCCGAGGCCCCGTAATTGGAATGAGAACACTTTAAATCCTTTAACGAGGATCTATTGGAGGGCAAGTCTGGAGCCAGCAGCCGCGGTAATTCCAGCTCCAATAGCGTATATTAAAGTTGTTGCGGTTAAAAGGTCATAGTCGGAGGTGTGTCTCGGACAGTCGGTTCGCCGCTTATCGTTGCTCAACTGGCCGGTCCGGACGTCCTGCCGGTGGGATCCGCGAGGCTCCATTATCCTCCTTGGTCCTCTTCACCGAGTACCTTGGTGGGCCGGCACGTTTACTTAGAACAAATTAGTGCTCAAAGCAGACCATTGTTTGCCTGAATACTGTGTTCATCGAATAGAGAATCGAACCTCGGTTCCATTTTGTTGGTTTTCAGAACTCGAGGTAATGATAAATAGGGACGGACATTCGTATTGTGACGTTGGAGGTGAAATTCTTGGATCGTCGCAAGACGAACCGATGCAAATGCATTTGCCAAGAACATTTGCATTGATCAAGAACGAAAGTTAGAGGTTCGAAGGCGATCAGATACCGCCCTAGTTCTAACCATAAACGATGCCAGCTAGCCATCCGCCAAAGTTCCTTCTATGACTCAGCGGGCAGCTTCCGGGAAACCAAAGCTCTTGTTGGGTTCCGGGGGAACCCAAGAGCTCCGGTATGGTTGCAAAGCTCAAACTTAAAGGGATTGGAAGGGCACCACCATGAGTGGAGCCTGCGGCTTAATTTGACTCAACACGGGAAAGCTCACCAGACCCAGACCCCGGTAGGATTGACGGAATAAGAGCTCTTTCTTCATTCGGTGGGTGGTGGTGCATGGCCGTTCTTAGTTGGTGGAGCGATTTGTCTGGTTAATTCCGATAACGAACGAAACTCTGGCCTACTAACTAGGCGTCGGAATCCATTATGCTTCTGACGTAGCTATCTTCTTAGAGGGACAGGCGGCTCCTAGCCGCACGAGATTGAGCAATAACAGGACTGCGATGCCCTTAGATGTCCTGGGCCGCACGCGCACTACACTGAAGGAATCATCGTGTCCTCCCTGGCCGAAAGGCCCGGGTAACCCGCTGAACCTCCTTCGTGCTAGGGATTGGGGCTTGCAATTGTTTCCCATGAACGAGGAATTCCCAGTAAGCGCGAGTCATAAGCTCGCGTTGATTACGTCCCTGCCCTTTGTACACACCGCCCGTCGCTACTACCGATTGAATGATTTAGTGAGGCCTTCGGACTGGTGCATGGCGCTCGATGCCTCAACACCGGTGGCACCGATGTTGCTGGAAAGATGGCCAAACTTTATCATTTAGAGGAAGTAAAAGTCGTAACAAGGTTTCCGTAGGTGAACCTGCGGAAGGATCATTACTATTTATAACAAAAAAATGCGGACCATCCCCAATGCATGGAGAAATAAGTGTGAGACAGCCACACTTTCTTCTCTTCCACAAGACACTACCCCAGAATGACTGTGGACACCTTTGTTTGAGACAGGTTCCAAAAAGGCCAGCAAAAGAGATCACCTCATATTCTTCCCTCCAAGTTAAGTGCTGGAGCCAAAGAGAGACAATTTCACATTTCCACAGGTCCAATGAAAGTGGTGAGGACTCATCAGCTGCCATCAATTGTTATTCCACTTCTTCCATAGCTTACATTTCACTACCCTCTCCCCGACTTCTACTAACTCGGATTTTGTTCACAGATTTGCAGCTGGAGCTGGTTACTGTCACCCTGCTGTGCATGCAGGCCAATTGTCACCTTAAGGGGACCCATCACATCATGGGGCTACAATTTGGCCTGGTCAAGTTCACATTGATTGGGGTCACACCTAATGGAGGTCCAGTTCATATTAGGCCTTGCAAAATAAGAATCAATGCCAGTAGGAAGTTATGCAAGGTGGTCATCTGACAGAGGTGGTCGTTAGAACAGGTTGCACTGCAATTATGTTTGTAGTATTTTGTGCAAGTGTGCATAAAATACTGAACTGCTGGTATCATATGAAACTCTGACAACAAATTTTAGAATTCAACAGACACATTCATCAGAAACCCTTTCTGGTTATAATAATATATATTTTCCAACAGAAAAGCATCACCAAAAAAACAAAAAACATTGCCTGTTTTCAAAGAACTCTCTGTCTGGCAGCAGAAAACAGAAACATAAAAGAACCAAGGCTGATTTAGCCAAAGAATTGATCCTCCAGAAATTCATAAATAACATGCATACATTGTTATTTGGTCCCACTAACAAGAACAGGCTAAAATTATAACTGAATTCTAATGAAGATTTTTTCAAAAAGATCTATTCAAATATGACCATTAATTCAATTAAAGTTTTCATAAAAACAATATATATTTTCATCAATTTAAGGATTATTCGCATGTGAGAAACTTCAAATTGGTCATGCACTCGGCAAAACAGATGACCTATTGGCAAATCCATTCCAGCTGGAGTTGAATGCCACAGATGAGCACAGTAGGTGGTGGTCCTACCATGGAACCGACCTCAAAAGAGAGAGGAGGGGGGGGCAATATTCACTGCATGCCACAGACTGCACTCCTCGTCTCCCTCATCGGGTAACATCTACCCCCCTCCCAGATAAAATTTAAAAAAATATGTTTAAACAAATAGAGGGCTCTCATTAAAGCCTTTGTGCACTATTTAACAAATGAACTACAAGCACTCATTAAGTCTCACATGATGAAAACCCAGTGGATCACTCTTGCTGGATAAGCTCTCTTCATTCCCCTTCCAACATCAGCCCACTGCCAAACAATGCCACACCAACGATCACCTCACACCGTCGCCTATGTGCCTGGCACCTCAGCTCCACACATCGGCAGAATATCTCTTCTGCGCCTCCATTCGCTTCACGTATGCCAGTGCCTGCTCCCCTGTCAAATTGCCCTTTGACTCGACAATTTTCAGCACTATGTCATGCACGTCACGTGCCATGTTTCTAGCATCCCTGCAGAATTAAATGAAGCTTTTCATTCCTTAAGTTGAGCAAAACCAATGCTAATAATGAATGAATTGAGCTCTTACGGCTAATAGTATTGAATAATTTAAAAAACTCCAATAGCCGTAAACTGTTTATGCACTGAATGGTTGAGGCCTTAACTTTGTAGAAATCCATGATTAACTTAAGAAATTAAATATTATTTTTGCTTTCTACAGAAATAAAACTTTATTTGTCGACTAGTTTCGTTTACACTGTAACATCCTCAGGACTAGTCCTGAGGATGTTACAGTGTAAACGAAACTAGTCGACAAATAAAGTTTTATTTCTGTAGAAAGCAAAAATAATATTTAATTTCTTAAGTTAACTGTTTACCTTTCGAAACCGGGTACATTTGGAATTAGTTGGCAAACGCCACAAGTCAAAGGATGCGGTAAAGGGTAAATAAGGAAAGGGAATGAAAGATGAATACGAATACGCGTATTTCGGCCACAAAGTAGCCCTCTTCAGCGTACTGAAGGAAAATCGTCACGACAACACGAGTTGAAGTGAGCAAAAAAAAGTGAGCCACACTTCAACTCGTGTTGTCGAAATACACTTATTCGTATTCACCTTTCTCATCCCTTTCCTTATTTACCCTTTACCGCATCCTTTGACTTGTGGCATTTGCCAACTAATTCCAAATGTACCCTGTTTCAAAAGGTAAACTGATTACAGCAATTAGAATTTTTAGACTTATTCAAAACCAATGCTATCAATATTATTGCCTTTTACCCAGAGAGGGCCTGTACATACAAAACTGTTCACCAAATACAAACATATCTAGCACCCAGTACGAACATACTCCTTGCTGCAAAATCCACAATCAGGTGCAGAATTTTTCTAAATATTTGATTCTTAAGATTTTCACAAGAAATTTTGTAATTTCTGACTTAATGCCAAAAGAAAGGTTTGGTCATTGCTTTGTTGGTGGTCGGCCCATGAACAAACAAGAATGAATTAAGAGAGGGAAGAAGGCCAACTCACCCACACACATACAGATGCCCATTCCCCTCTCCCACTATCCTCCACACTTCATCCGCATTCTGCTGCAGTAAATGAGTGACGTAAACTTTCTCCGGTCCGTCCCTTGAGAAGGCAACATGCATCTGCAAACAAAACTTGCTCAGTCAGAAAACTATGAACACATTTTACTGTTCATGATCAATGCCAGCATCAAAAGAAAGAAATTTTATACAAAATGTTAGCCAATGGAAGGGTGATTGATTACTACCAATATTCTGCTCTACATAGAATTCATTATTCTACGTTAAGTTTAATGATTTTTGTGTGGTTTAATGGAGTTCATAAATTTTATGAATCAAGTCTTATGAAGTGCAAAACTGACTTGAAATTCAATTATAATATTTTACAGTGCCAACATTATCAGCTGTATGTTGATACACATACTGATAATTAATATCAAGTAGATGAAATCAAAAAACAAATACAACAAATAATTTATTATTATCTATCTATTGCTTTAACTTGAAAAGTTACACTCAGTAACACTACAGAGTGTCTCATTTCATAAAGTGTAACACAACATATGTGCTTCATTTCCCATTCCCATGAATGTCTAAATGATTATGCATTTAACACATGTTATGAACGCTATATGTCTTCTACATTACTATCTCTAGGCACTCCCTTGATACAGAATGTGGCCGAAATCAGGATTTTGGTGAAGTAATACGTGCATTGCAACTCACAAGTCCCTGCGATGATATTAAAATGATGAATATAGTGAGCAAATCTAATGGAGTTAAACAAACTTGTGATGAAATCCACAGGACTGGTGAAAAACTTTCATATTTTCACCAATTACCAGGCAGTCTTGATCCATTATGATTAGCCACTTGCAGCCAGGGTATTTCATTAACTGGGCAGTACTAAAAGCAAAGTTTGCCAGAACAAATACCTAGGGATTTGTTTTGTAATATTTACCCCTTCTGAAAAAAAATGTACATCAGACTTTTAAGAGTGCATTTTTGAAGAGAACAAGAATTCCGCATCTTCCCAATCAGTAAAAATTGCAAACTAGGGATACCCTTCTATGGTAAATTACATTTGTAATGTGAAATGAAAACTCAGACTCCTGAAGTAAACACACTGCCCTGAGGTGAGACTCCGACCCCCTCACTCGTAACCAACATCTGGCATCATTAGACACCACCTTACTGAGTGACTTTCACCTCAAGTTCATAACAGCCCTCTAAGAATCCACTTGGGTTACCCCTAGCTAATACCATTTCCTAAGATACCAAATCATAGAAAAATTAGCCAGTTTTGACAAATAAGAAATTGAAAGAGTATGCTAGAAAATTCCTTCATAAGGTAACTCCTTGAGCAGTAGGTCCTTAAAAAGGTTGATTTTCACTTCCCACCATATTTAAATAGAGAAAAACCTTAACTTGCTTCCAAGCCTATGATGCAGGGCATCCAGTACATTCAATGTGATTGCCTTTATATTCCTACCACAATCATACCGAGATATGAATATCTGTGCAATCATTTTTCAATAATGTACCATAAGTGGCTGAATTAGTCCTGAATCCTGTGGTTGGAGCTCACTAATATGGTTAGCAGGAAAAACTGTAGCTGCACATTTGTCAAGCGTACACTGGGTGGATGGGCTGATGGACAGTAAACAGCAGAATTTTCCGGTTCTGAGACCCCATTTTGGCATCCAGAGCGAGAAGCTTATCCTCAAATATTGCTGAAGTCATCCATGTTTTGGAAAATGCTGCATACGTATCTAGTGGGCAATATTTTCCCATGCTTGAAGCACCTGCGGCTCTTTGATTGGCCGACCACTAGTGGCTGAAACTTCTCACTTCCGTCTGCATTTGTGATAAATAGGAAAAGTCTTTGTTTGCTCTGCACCCCCCCTCCATCACGTTGCTCCCCTCTCAAGCACAAGTGATTATGCTGGCAGCATACCAACAAACACAACCACGTCTCGTCTGCATCGAAATCATCTTTTGCCCTTGAACCTTCAAGGAGTTCAATCAATTCTGATACCTTCCACTCAGCCTTGATACAGGATTGTGCCTATTTTGAAACCTATCCAACAAACCACTGGATGCAGTAAAATATTCAATTTTTGATCTTGTGGGAACATTCAATACTTTTCCTCTTATGATGACGCCATTCATGGGGACATTTAACACTCTATCACTTGAAAACCACTCTTTCAGTAATCCTTTTCATGCTTAGATTCTTGATGTATTTTATCCTTTTAGTCTGCACTGGTTTGTATATTTCAGAATTTAATCGCAATTTTTCACTTTTGTATTCAGTGTAGAGGCCTTCTATATCATAGGTGTTATGTGAGATCAATACAGATTCCATCATGAGAATTAACTTGTTCCAAAATTTCTGTTTTGCCATCAATTGAAAAAATGTTCTTTTTTCACCTCGTCTTTCCATTGTCAAGCAGGATTGAAGCAAGAGTAATTGAGGAAAACTTAACACATGAGAATATGAGCTACCTCGCCTTTCAACCAGTGCAAACCGTTGTCGAACTTCAAAATTGTTTGATTAAAGTAAGATTATTTTTGATTCAGCATAGTTTTGATGCGATGGAGCAAGTTTCAATAATCTTTAATATTAAGGAGTCCATCACTGCTATATTTGTTGCGTCAAGGCAGTACAATTGATCCCAGTTGTTGATCACCAGTTTTTGTTTTTATCACAATTCAGCATGTTTGGGTCAGAGTCATTTTCATTCCTCAGGTTCCCATCTTTCCTCAGGTGTTTCTACAATGCATTAATCACATAACTAACTCTTAGTAATGCAATTCATTCATTTCAGAGCACAAATCTTTATCTGGCAGACTGACATTATGAGTTCAAGTAGTTCTCATTTCTGTCCCAAGTGGTGCTCTGTATTCCTGCCACATTATATTCAAATTATTCACTAAAATCATTCACATTACTGCTCTTTCCCATCTTTTTGAGTAACCACTTCAGAAATGGGAAGTATTTTTAACTCTAGAGCTTAGGGATGCAAGTAAGAGGAAAACTAATAATGAAATCGTGTAAATACAGGGCCCCACATACGATGGAAAAATAGGAAATTGTATTAGACATGATAAAAATGTTGTACGTTACAGGAAAAAACATACATTACAATAAGAAAAATAAAATGTTTCACTGTATTACAAAAATGCACAAATCCATTGAAGATGGTGTCACAGATGTTGCCTTCTGTAAAATTGAGATCATGGATGATACCTTTGTCTTGAGGTTGATACTTGCCCATGGAATTTGGAGCCAACAATTAACCCTTTGCACTCAAGGCCGTTTCCGTGCGGACCAACCAGCAACTCGAGACGTTTCGTAGCACTTCTGGCGACTTTACTACCTCTAACATGATTTCAATGCAAAAACAAATGTCAATTCAAAAAAAAAAACAGTTTACGCCACCATTTCAAGGATTTTCGTCAGAAACAGTGCGTTGCAGCTAATTGATCTGCACGATCGACACCACCTCGTAACATTCTTCTTACAGAAGTCATTCCTGTATTGTTCCAATTCGTCAAGCTTGTGAAAACCCTCTTGGGTTTCCATGATAAAAAAACTAATGTATTTCCCTTGCGGAATGCTATTGAATGAATGTTGATTTCCTGCCAAATTTTGGTTTTTTGATTTGGTTTGGCAAATGCTTCCTATTTGTTAGTGTTTTTCCTGACAAGTGGCATTTCAATTTCAATAACTCTTCAACTAGGATGAAGCTGGTGTAGTACCAAATTTATTTGAATAAAAGGGTATGTAACTGACATCATTCCATGACCAGTACTCTTGCAAATTCGTGAGCGGCATTGTCCCCATATTTATTTTAACGCTAATAAATGCCCACATAGGGGATAATTATGTGATAGTTTGATAGTTGTGTTCATCCAAAATCCTACCTTAACTGGTAGATTACCTAAAAAAAAATGCCCACATTTCTTCGGTAGCCACACTGTGCCAAGTTCGCCATATCAAGAACGGTGATAGCGTCTTGTTCTCTAACTTTTTTCTAACGTAATTATTTGTTTCTGTAAATACTTCATTTACGAGTTCATCAGTAAGAAATTGTTTTAAAAAATCTAATGGTTCTTTCGTGTTCGCGAATATGTGCAGTCCTGCAGGATTGTTGCCGGCAAATAACGGTATTCTCAGGGGTATTTCTTCTGGACAGCTAATTCATTCGGAACTGTTAAATTGTGGCTCTTATTCAGCATCACTGTCACTTTCGTTGTCTATTTTTCTAATTTTTCACCTTATTACACCTCTTACTTCATCATTATCATCATCACTGCTCATGTTCTCTCTATCATCAAGCTGTCTGTGTATAGAGGTAATTTCCTCGTTTAGCAACTCTAAATCAAACTCATCTTCACTAGAGCTTATTTCATTATTACGTTCCATGGTATTGGGGGTCAAAAACCTCAACTTTTCTAGACTCTTTGCCACGGCTGTCAGGTTCGAACTGAGACCGAAAACGCAATCCAGTTTGTGATTGCGTACTAATTTCAGATAAGAAAGTCTTATCTCCATTCGAAGGAACTAAGGATAAGAAAGACTTATTTCCATTTGAAGGGATATCATTTCACACTTCATTAGATTATACAAACAGAGCATAGGAACCCACGTCGAAGGAACTAAACTTAAACAACTACCACCGCGCATGAAGTTACCGCAGCGTACAGAGTGGTGAGCGACAGTCACCTCTCGAGTTGCGGCATGAAATCGCGTGGTGAGTGAGGCTCACCTCTCGAGTGCAAAGGGTTAAATGTATACACTGGCAAATACCTCTTCTAACCAATGGCAATTTGCATTGTCTAGATTTGTCACAACTTTTCTGTCATTATAACTCATTTTTTTTATTATTTATTTATTTACATACTTCGTTGCAATTAGGCAATTTTCCTGGTGGCAACGGTCCAGTGTGATCACTGGTCACTCTTACAATGCACATACATACACACACAAGAAGAACAGATATGAGACAAAATGCTCGTATATTCAATGACACTTTTAAGATTACCGACCTCTCCTTTACTATCACACAAGGATTAGGTGTACACCACACGAGTACATACTACGCACCGTCCATCGCCACACTTCGTCCGTAATCACGTATCTTCAATTTCATATACTGTTCAAAATCGCGTCCCGTTAACACAAATTATTCATAGCACAAGTACATACGGTTTTATTTCTCACTCACACGTTTTTAAGGCGAGCATACACCTCGTTTTAAATTTATTTAATGAATAAGGTAAGGACTTAAAGATATCCTCAGGTAACTCATTCCATTCTTTTATTCCACGATTGAGGAAGGAGTTTTTTTTAATGTTTGTTTTGTGCCCTCTATGTTTTATTTTGAACTGATGGTCCTTCCGCCCAATGTAATTTGGTTTGTCTAATCCTTCTGAGAGCTCCTCCCACCCCTTCTCTTTATTTACTATCTTGAACATCCCACATAGCCTGTTCAGCTTCCTTCTGAGTCGGAGCGGTGTCCATCCTAGTGTCTCTAACATTTCTGTCACACTATCTGTCCTGTATTTTCCGATTAAATCTTTGTGCAGTCCTTTCAAAGAGTCGTTGATTCATCCGACGTTTATTGTTGCATTCACAGAAAGCTATAAGTTTATCAATATTTGTTTTTTTTTAACACCTGGAGTTTTCATTTTGTCCAATAAATACAGACCATAATTTTCCTCCAATTGATTAGTAGACTAATGCAAGTGCCACTGTCACCTAAACTTTCCTTATCTTCCTTCCATCCAGGCACTGCATTCATCCAGTGGACTATGTACCCTATACCAATTAATTATAACAAATTGCCAGTTCATCAAATGGGCAAATTCACTCAAGCTATTTTGACATAAAATTATCCCGTTCACCATCAGTCAATCAAGATGTGTTTTGACATGCTCTCCTCACCACACATTTCTAGGGATGTAAATTACATCAGCTATTTAAATTGGAAGCCAGCCTCTAAGTTGTTGAACCAGATGCTAGATGCTATGTGGACCATCTTCCGTCTGGCTCCCTACCCTTTATTTGATCGCTACTAACCAAACATAACTGACAATGAATATATTTTATAGAAAAATAGAGAACATGATCGCTCATGTGGGTTTACCTTGAGCACACCATTTTCAACATATTTAGTCAGTTCATCTTCATAGATGAAATCTTCATCCTTCTTTCGACAGCCAAAGTACAAGACAGTCTCCCCAACTGGCTTACCTAATCAAGGAAAAAGGACACAATACGTATGAATATGCATACTACAGTGAAGTACATAGAAGGGATAAAAGGGCACACCAACAAAATTGCTGAACCTGGCACCCAGAGTGCTATGTGAGGGCAGGAGTAACTTCCCTCTACTGAGCCCTGCATGCTTACTTCAATCTCAGGCCATCCATCAATATTTTCTCAGATGCTGGGCATAATGTCCTCACAACACACAAAAAAAAATATTTCAAACCAGCACCATAACAGTTTATTATTCATTACTTAAAATAATAATCTTACATGCTGATGAATAATTCAAAATTTATGTGAATATAAACATAAATAAATTACTTACCTTTCTACTTTCCAAAACACTATTATTAACATTTGAAACATTTTGATGCTAGTGTGTAATCTTCAAGTACCTGGATGAACCTGAAGATTATGCACATGCCAAAACTCAATATCAATTGTAATTATAATATTGTGGGAAAATAGAAACCCAAATGTTGATTTAAAATGAATTTCCACAAATAAGAGCTTGTCACAGCACATGATATTAGAAGCATATTTGAAAAACATAGCTTAAATGAAGTGGTGGTGGTTCAGCATTAAGAAGTCTGTGTAATAATTTTATCAACTTTATTTATAACAAAAAGTATACTTCACCAACAAATCATTGGTCATGGGCCCCTTCAAAGTAGTCTCCTCCTCAAAGTACATGCATATACTTTTCCCAATTGTGTTTCCACTTTTTGAAACGGACCGTACTTTTCAATGGATTCAAGGAGAAAATTGTAAAAGAGTGATGTAAAAAACTGGAGATAGAATTTCTGTACATGACTGAATATAATTAATGTTTTTACCATATTTAAATTTTATCTAAAGGAAAAGCCCTCATTTCCAAAGGCTACTCAATGTAACGATGTGGATGCATGTTGTGCACAACTCTCCAGTTTGGTGTCTTTAGCATCTGGATTTGAAGGCGTGGAGGAAGAGAAGATTTGTGCAATGCTGCTGCTTGTTGACTCTCGTATGTCCTGGGCTTCAACAGGACGAAATGATAGGTGTTCTCCAGTGTCATTTGAATCATCACAAATTGAGGCACTGCACACAGTTAGGGGGAAGAGAGGGAGTTCCAGACTGCCAGCCAGCCATGTGGGTCATGGTAATGCTGCTCTCTCAATAGCACTGTTAAGCCTAAGGACCACACCATGCAAGATGACAGCAAAAACTGTGACTTCCAGGACACAGTTTACACGTGAAAGAAACACAGGGGTATATTATTTTGCAAAGGGATCACAATGTTTTAGTCACGTATGGTCTTCAAGATGTTATTTTTCTTTTTTTTATTTTTACCCATTTGTGACTTTCATTACATCCTTCCAATCTAGCCGTTCGATGTCTCATGACAGGCTTTACCACCCCTTGGGGTGTGAATACATTTCAAAGCAGCTGGAACTATTCTGGATATTTTCCGTCATTAATAGCCAACACAAAACAGAATCTACTCATTGCTAGCCATTAGTATTTTCTAGGAGGAGAGCAGAGTTTATTAATTTGCACTAAATGTGACTTTGTAAACCCATTCCTATGGTAGGATGACAGGTAGATCTAGCATTGCAGAGGGAATGTGGGAAGAAAGGATGACAAGAAACATCAAGCTCACATCCCATAAGATTTGCTTTCAAAGGTAGACCAATGCTACCAAGTTAAAATCAAGGTGGCACCAGGGGAAGGGTGAGCATTCAGTCCACACCACCTGCAATTGACATGCTCCTGCAAAGGAATGAACCTCTTCAAGAACAGCATTTGCAGAAATAGGCTGACGTTGTGAGGGCCATAGGGTGTTCCATAGCAATATTCATGGTAACAGTTCCACTGAATGCATCTGCAGACTCCCATAAGCCGCAGTGATTGTAAAAAGGGTATGGAAAGTTTATATGATAATATAAAAGGTGCCTTATATTTATATAGAATATTATTACCAGTTGCTCCTTCAAACCTTGTCAAAATCCAACATAACACCATCTAGGTCGACCATTAATTCTGGGAATAATTCAACATAAAACCTTAAAAACTACTTCTTCCATGAAATTTTCAAAATTTGTGAGTGGTCTACTTATATTTGGTACATAGATACAGTGGGTAGTTTTGCAAGGAGAAATGAGAATCTAAAAATGGATCATGACATGGAGAAGGTGAGGAAGAGGAGCTTCATTCACCCCCAAATGTCACCATGATTCATCCAAACAAGCAAATGAAAGTGTGAATCACAACTAATCATGCCACTCCTCTGATTTCCAATCACAATCAGTATTAAAGATGATGCACAGAGGACAGCATACGCACCATTACATCCACTCCAGAGGCAATTGGCAGGTGCTTCAACATGTTTGATTACTCACCCTCCTCCTTGGCAAAGTTCCTTTCCTGAATGAAACCTCGGAATGGAGCCAGCCCCGTTCCCGGTCCAATCATGATCACAGGTGTCGTGGACCGAGATGGCAGGCGGAACTGAGACTTCCTCACATATATTGGCACAGTGGAATTGGGATTGGTGATGGCCTTGACGATCACCTCTTCAACATTGCTGCCAATGGGTTCCATCACTTCTGCATTAAGGGTGGGAATGATGGGAGTGCCATTGGCCTCGGCGGTTGGCATCTTCTTGGAGAGCCACGACGTGGCCACTCCCTTGTTGATCCGGCCTGTTGGTGTCTTATACTGCACAAGGACGGCTGTCACATGGATGGCATTGGGATATACCTGCCAAAGGGAGGGAACCACATCATTCTGCCTGCCTACAGCCTCATCACTTGGGCGCTACTTGCTGTCATCTGCATTGATTGCCTTCATGCCAAATAGAATGCAAGGCCTAAGACAGCCTAACGAGGGAGAACTCATTTTTTTCAGATTAGGCAACTTAAAGAGTGCTTGATTGTCCAATGCCTTCAATTTCAGCCCTCCCAAGGCTTCATGACATATTACAGCAATTTAGAGTACATGAGGTATTCCATACAACGACAAGCCCACCATAACTCCCAAAATTTGTTATTTTTCAAAATTTTATTCAGGATTTTGTTCACAGTAGGTTAATGCAGTAAAGTAGGCTTGCCCTTGTAGATTTTGGAAGAAAATTGCACGCCAACTTACAAAGAGCATGGTATTGACTTCACATTATCTTAATCAACAGATTATACCTGGTGTGTCCGGCATTCATTGATTACATTTTATTAATTTTGGGGGCTCATAAAACGTTCACAGAATAACAATGAAACTAATGAGTAACTTCAGAAATCAAGCAATTCAAGGAGAAATCAGAAAAACATGGTGATATGGAAGTGTGCAAAGAAGAACAGAAACTAGCTACGCTTACGTAGGTGTGTGAACAGCAATAGATTCTTATCCTATAAATGCTTGTGTGGTAGGATTACATTGTCCATGTAGATGGGTGCTTTTACTCATTGTTACTATTTGGCCCGCATCACATGTTCTTAGGCCTTGCCATCTTTGAGAGGGTTCCCCAAATTAAAGAAGCGATTACACCTCCCATCCCTCCAAATACATGCCATAGCACCTTCCCTGTAAGCATCTAATTTTAATACAAAATGAATCCTGGTGGGCTTGCCATCAACTGACACATAACAAAAATTGATGTTGCTCCATGGTTATCTTTAAAAAAAAAAACGTAGCAAGATAAAAGAAAATTAGTATCAGCTAAGCCCGAAACGTCACTTTGATGCTCACATGAAGAATGTGATTACCTTTGGAGATGAGGATATTGAATAGTACCGCGCCTGCATCCGAGGGAGCAGTTCACAGAGATGGTCAATTGGTGGGCGACACGAGGGCAGGTCCTGCAGAATGTGCACAATGTTCCGATTGTCTTGAATCACCCACTCATTGTAGAGTTGTTTTCCCTCAGGGCTGGTGCTTGACATCAAATGCAGTTTCTCTCGTTCCTGCTCCAACAAATAAACCTCAGATGGTCAAATGGCACAATAAACATTGAAAAAACAAACCCCTTCACCCAAAGCTATTTGCTCTGCAAAGGCGATACCAATCGTGTGAACATCTGTCAAATTGGAATGATGTCCATCATCCAAACCTTTTGCATGCTCTGTATTCATTTAAGTATATCATTTTTGGTATTTTATCACTAAAAATAGGTTTTGGATGGACTCTGCCGGTATAATTGTACAACAATTCATTTAAAGATGAATCCATGCTGTTTCCGGGAATTACTGTCACGTAGGTTAGTTGATGGACAAGTGTTTCGCCCCAGTCCTGGAGGCGTCTTCAGGTCGAAGTGATCTGCGTTGCAGTTTGGCCGCTATATATAGGAGACGCTGGCTGGCTGGGAGCTCTCTGATTGGCTCCTTCTAGGCGGCGAATGGGAAACACTTTTCCATGTGGAGGTCAGAGTGTAGCCGTCCTCACGGTTCAAGTTGCTGGGATTTTTCATTATTTCCACCGCTTCTCTAATGAGTCACCGAAAATAACGTTTTTCTTTGGCCGTAACACTCTTGTCTGGTCGAACAGGATTGAATGTTTGGGTTCCGACCATGCGTGTTCGGCAATTGCCGAAAGCCGGAACTGTCTCTTATCCGTGGCCCTTTGATGCTCCTTACTGCTGCATCTGATGGGTCTTCCTGTTTGGCCGACACATGACTTCCCACACGTGCACTTAATCTCGTATTCTGATGGGTCTTCCTGTTTGGCCGACACATGACTTCCCACACGTGCACTTAATCTCGTATACACCTTCGTGCACGAGATCGGGGATTCATTCGGTCCTTTGGCTCAGGTAATATTTCGCCGATTTTCTTGGCTGTTGAGAACCTAGTTATTATGTTGTGCTTCCGTGGTAACTTGCTTATTTTCTCGGCCGTTTCGGCGATATACGGTGTGGTAGCATACGCCGTTGGCTTTTCCTTTTCAGGTTTCTCCCCCCTCTGTTTCTTGTCCAGAATCCAGTCTTTCACCAACTCCATTTCTTTCTTGGCCGTCCTTTTTGGGACCACATGTTCCGGGTATCCATGCTCTTCTGGATGAGATGGTGATGTCATCGCGCATCCAAAAACTGGTCGGTATGTGTTTTGTTTTGGTACACTGCATGTCCAAGGGTGCGATTGGATTTTTGGTCACTAAAACATCCAGAAAAGGGAGAACAACGTTCTGCTCAGTTTCCATGGTAAATTTTATGGCTGGATGTTGCTGGTTAAGGTGTTTCAGGAACAATTCCAGTTCTTCCTTCCCGTGTGGCCAGATGACAAAGGTATCATCGACATAGTGGATCCAAAGAGATAATGTATGTATTTCTATTCTTGCTGTCTAAATCTTTACGGAAACAAAAACATTTTAAACTGAAAAAACTGAACAACACAGATCACTTCGACCTGAAGGCGCCTCCAGGACTGGGGGCGAAACAGTTGTCCACCAACTAAACTACGCGATGGCAATTCCAAAAAAAAAAGCATGGATTCATCACATCGACGATGCGGAAGCCTAAGGATCAACAATTCATTCAACTTGCTTCTGCTAACAAAACACAGAACCTAACACTTCAGTATCTTTTAAATTCTACATACTTCCTTCCTCCCTTCATCCTGTCTAACATCCCTATCCTGTTCCTGCCCTATCCCCGTTTGCCAAACATCCCCTCTTTTACCGTCTTTAACATCCCACTGCCACTCAATATGCCTTTCATCCATATTTCCTGACCCCATAGGATTTCTCCCAACAAACCCCTCTCGTTGCCCACCATCCTTAGTATTTCCTCATTTGTTTTACCTTTGCCTATTTCACCTTCTCCATTCTTCTCCACAGCCACATTTCAAAGACTCCAATCTACGGCTATCCTCCAGCTTCCGTGACCATGTTTCTACACCATACATAGCTATGCTTAATATCAAAGTTCTGAGGACACTTTTCTTTGCATCCTTACTCAACATCCCTGTCATCAATTCCTTCTACCTCATGGAAGCCTCTTTGCCTCACACAATTCTGTTCCTTATATCCTTCCTGCTTTGATCATTTCGGTCCAAACACTTCCGAGATACGTAAACTGTTCCACCTGTTTAGTTGATGAATTCCTATTTTAATGAGAGTAAAAAATAAGAGAAACTTTACACTTCCACAAACTTTTAATGTTCTACGACCATGCTTTCGATGCTGCACATCATCATCAGGTACAATGCAACAAAATTTTTCAACTTATATAGTCGGGCACCATGAGGGGAGTAAGGTAGGGGTGGTAAGGGGAGGGGAGTAGTGTGGGTGCAGCAATCATTAGTGGGTGAAGGGAAGGTGAGGGTATCTATTGGATGGTTTTTACCTCATACGGTACAAAGGGGGGTACTGTTGGCTTACAAATGTTGACCCTCAATGTTAACTTTAATCCTCTTTTAATTCCAAGAAACTGTGCAAAGTGACACTACAGTAACTTTTAATGGAGTCATCCACTAAATGTTCATTGCAATGGAAAAATTTCATGGTGATAAAATCATTCGCCTCGACCGGGATTGGCCGGACATTAGTCCGGGTTCCAATTTGCATATTTAATGAGGCTTTTCTGTTTCTTAAAAATCACATAACCTTCTGTTTTATTAATATTTTTCTCATCCCATATCTGTCGCACTAAATTTCCAATTCACTCAGCAATCCTTGCAACCCCCTGGCCAACTGACAAACTAGAGCTTGGTCATCCACAAACCTGATTTTGTGAATTCCCCAACAAGACTCATTGACGACAGTTAGGAAACTATGAAGGAAACACTGATAGGTAACAATGGCCAGAAATATTAGAAACAACTCAACCTTCACACAATGCTCCTCCTTCATGGTGACACAACACACTTTTTTGCATTGTTATGGCACCTGCAAGAAAAGAATAATATGAGAGCAGAGAAGGATTTGGGAGACTGTTCATATTCGAGGACCTGCAATCATTTGAATTGATGTCGACCAATCATCATTTGAACTAACAAGATGTTCTTCCCATTTCCTCTGTAAATCATCATAAATGGAATTTTTTCTTTAATAAACATTGCATATCTTTCAGGGCCACAAATGATTCTTTAATCAACCAAATAGCTTCCTTTCCACACTGACATTGAGCTCAAAGATGCATTGCAAATGATTCAGAAGCTGGAAATGAAGCAATGAAAAATGTCTGGGTGGTGCATGATTAAGCATGAGTGAATCGCCCAAGAGTCTCTCATCCAGGAGAAACAGTCCCCCCATCAGAAGCCTATCTGGTGGGCTCAGGGCAAGCAAGATAAAAGATACAAATGGCATGTGTGTATGCATCAGTAACACTCAAAAGAATTTTAAATAAATTGGATATAAAAAGTATGAAATACAATGGAAAGAAAAAGAAACAGCTATCAAAATGAACACATTGGGAATCCTCAAATCAGAACGCTCAAAATTACAAAGTGATGAAATACATATTATGATGAAATTTATTCCCATAATAAGGGGAGACTATACACAATTTACAAAAAAGGTAGACGTCTAAGAATCAAAACACATTGATTCAATTAAAAAGAGTACCAAAAAATTATACTCTTAAATTTTATACAAGTGAAAATGGTGAAAGGAGAATGCGGTGGACACACAGACAGACATTTCTTGATGTGCATTCCATTCCATTTTACCTGTAATGTGCATTGAAAGTGTTGCACTTCAAAATTGCAAATATCAAGATTCGCAAAACTGGTTTTACTGCTTACACTTTGGGATCACCTACTGTCTGTCAGAATAAAAGGAAAGTGTCAGCAAGCTTCAATTGACAGGAGTCATTGGATTTCAAATACATGCATATTAAAATCATTCTTTTATTTAGGATTTTCATGGTTGAAAGAGAAATGAAAGTATGCCATTTAATAAATAGTTACACCAAAATTAGTGCATTACAAGGATGATTATTCCAGCCAGGAGCTCAATTCTCTCATGAAATTTTGGCAACAGTGGTGCAAAAATATTCACTGAAAATATTAATTAGATAACTTCCTCAGTTAATGAAAGAAAAAAAGAGTATGATCAGGTAATGGAATATTTGTGATTCACATAATCTCCATTTTTAACACTTCATTTCTTAACCCCTTGCACTGAAATGATGAGTCTAGCTCGTCATGAAACTGATGCCATATCGCACAATGACGAGTGTAGTTCGTCATAAAAATTTTCATTATCTTATCACTATTTAGGGGAACAATGTTAAAACATCCATAATGTACATAAAGAACTCATATTTCATGAAATACGATGCATTGGAAGTAATAAAATGACATTATACGAGTAGCGATAACTGTGTTCTCGTTGTCCTTACGGGAAGATAATTCGTTTGTCAACTTTTTAAAATCCTACTTTGGGCAGTAGATTTGAAATCACACTTGCTCAGAAACTTCATCCCCGATCGCCATGAAATAAATTGAGTTCACCTTTATACATATTACAATTTTGAAGACTACAGGGTTCGTCCGGAAAATAAGTGTACTGATTTTTTTCTGCCGCTCCAGGCGCGCCCAGCATCGCTCTGATGGGCTGCGATTGGAGGGGGGTATGTTGGCAAGCGATGCTGAAAAAGGCAGTCGGCTCTGAGCTGTGGTGTAGTGAGGAGCTCTGCTAACGCGAACCTCCATGCTCGACCCACGTCACGGAACACGATGCCGAAGTTTTTGGAGCAGCTTTTCCATCAAATTTGCGGTAAAGCTTGGGAAATCGTCTACCGAAACTGTCGGTATGATTAACCAGGCTTACAGGGAGTCAGCCATGTCCATAAACATGATCTTTCGGTGGCACAAGATGTTCGTGGAGGGCAGAGAAGAGGTCAACAACGAACCACGACCTGGACGCCCTTCAACGACACTCACCAATGAAAATGTGCGAAAAGTTTGCGATGTACTGAACTCTGATTGTCGTCTTAGTGTTCGGATGATAGCAGAGCAGTGTGATGTGCCAAAAACAATAGTGCACGAGATTATTAGGGACCAATTACAGATGCGAACAATTTGTGCAAAGTTGGTGCCGAAAGTGGTCACTGATGATCAAAGACTCAATCGTTTGGAAATCGCGACACAACTTGCGGATCACTGCAAAAATGATCCACATTTTTTAGAGAACGTTATTTCGGGTGACGAGACGTGGGTCTTTGAGAACGACCTGGAGTCGAAGAGACAAAGTGCAGAGTGGCACACCCCATCATCACCCCGTCAAAAGAAAGCTCGCATGAGCAAATCTCGGATCAAGGTGATGCTCATTGTATTTTTTGACAAAAAGGGAGTCATCCACTACGAATTTGTACCTGAACGACAAACTGTAAATGCTGCATTTTACGTCCAAGTGCTCGACAGGCTTCGAAAACGAGTCGCCCGCGTCCGGCCAGCGATCAAAAACATCTGGCGGCTGCATCACAACAACGCGCCATCTCACACCGTGCTTGTCGTGTCGGACTTCTTGGCCAAGCACGGCGTGGCAACGCGGCCGCACCCGCCCTACAGCCCGGACTTGGCACCACCGGACTTCTTTCTGTTCCCGAAGATAAAGAGGAGTTTGAAAGGAACACGATACGGGACTTTGGACGCCGTCAATGAGGCCATGACGACGTGTCTTCGACAGGTTCCCGATGATGCCTTCGCGGGAGTGTTCCAGGAATGGGAACGCCGCTGGAACAAGTGTATCGACTCACAAGGGTCCTATTTTGAGGAATATTAGCTTAAGATATGTAGAAGTGTAATAAATTTTTTTTCCTGAGCTCAGTACACTTATTTTCCGGACGAACCCTGTATATGTTATTTTAACACAGAAAAATTTAAAAAGTAATTTTTCATTAGCATGCTATCGGTAACATCATTTGTGAAATGCTGTTACAATTTGCAAATCTTTGACAAACTGTTAGTTTAGCCATCCTTCTGCAATATTATTTTCTTTCGTTTTCGTATTGGGTGTCCACCAAAAAGTATCAAGTTTCCTGCCCACACTCTTTTATGTCTACGAGCGTTATATGCTGACTTTGCCTTCTCGAAAAGGGTGTTCCTATTACACGATGAGTCAGCTCAGCTTTTCTCATGGTGGCTATGCAGTTGCTTCACGATAAGCTTAGTTTCAATGCGATCATTCATGTGATTAGACGGAGTGTGTCACAGGTGTTCTTTTTGTTTTTTTCCACGGAAGTTATATTTATACCATGGTGAAAACAATGTATAAAAGAATTATAAACTGGGTTCGTGAAAGTGACGATAAGAGTGTTGAACTGAATGACAATGGACGATTGGATGATGAAGAATAAGATGATGACAAACCAACTAAAGCGGAGAATGAAACCTGCAGTGAAACAGAGAGTGATGATAGCAAAGTTGTACTAAAAGTTCGAAATCGCGCCTTGCATGCATCAAGCAGTGGAGATGAAGCATCTACTAGGGCCAGTGTATCCAGGGAAGAATGGCTATGGGATGAAAAAGATAATGATCCAGATATAAAACATTTCACTGAAATTTCCGGCATAGGCACGTCATTTCTGCATCAAGTAGGCAAAAATCCAGAACCCTTACATATTTTTGAAGGGGTACTGAGTGCTGACTTTTGGGAAAACTTGTCAAAGGAAACGAACAGGTATGCAATGCAAGTGATGGAGAGTGAACAGTATAATGAAAAGGAGATAGATAAAAAATGGTTTGACATGAATCTCAATGAAATGAAAGCCTTTTGCGCATTGTGTATCATCATGACAGAAGTGAGAAAGCCATGGGTCCAGATGAATGCACGTGAATCGAGGAATGGGAGGTGTGGACAAACAAGACCAGCAGCTGGCATGCTTCCCATTGATGAGAAAGTGCATGAAAGGATAAAAAAAAATGTTCTTTTATATGTTTGACATTCCACTGTTCAATTCATACACACTCGAAAGTAAAAAAAAGAAGAAAAGTATAACTAATTTTCAGTTGGATGTTGCAGAGGCGTTATTGGCAAAGGTCACTCTGCCAAATTATAATGTACATGGACAACCTTTACACGGTGACATACCTGGCCGACTGCAAGCTAAAAATTGGGCTCATTTTCCTGAACATATCCTGTCAACAGCAAAGAAACATCATCCAACTAAAAGATGTCATATATGCTTCAAGAATAATGTCGGAAGTGACACAACCTAGCAGTGTAAACTCTGCCAGGTACCCTTACATTTGCGAGAGTGTTTTGAGAAGTATCTTACTTTCTCTGATTATTAATAATATGTATGTATATGATATTATGTATTCCAATCTATTCATGATTCTGTTGTCTTACTTTGAACATGGATAATTCCCAATTTTTAACTTAAAAAATAGATTTTTCAATGACATATATTAATTTTCTTTTTCTTTAATATTTAATATTATTATTATTAAAGTTGTAGTTTATAAGAAAAATGTCCTGATAAAAAATGAAGTACTAAACTAGATACTTTACAATATGAAATAATAATCACTTTTTATTTCACTGTTCTTCATTGATTACAAGCTACAAAATATCATTTCATTCCCTACCATTCCATTTAAAAAGAACCACAGAAAAATTAAATAGAGGATAAGAGCACGATATTCAGAAAATGAATCGAAGGGAAGGGGTTAAATCACACTCTTCGATGCCTAAAACTAAAAGATTTGTCATTAGAATGCTAAAAGAAAATTTAAAACATAAAGAGATATTTCAATCAATTTTCAAATATTATTGCAGAAAGAATGATTCCTATAACTATTTACTTACAGAAATAAAAATTAAAAAATAGAAACAATTCTTAAATTAGGACATTTCGTCATTTGAAATTAACAATATGTAAAAAAAACTCATTTAACCACACTATCTGGAAGGCGTTATTAAGGATCTCTAATACAATTTTCTTGACTGTTAATGCTTTGGAGTCCATGATGTTAAAATTAAAAATCATTTCACTAAGGGATGTTAACATGCAACAAATAGAAATCAATAATCGTTTTCAAATGATGTCACACTAACCTCAGGATCCTTTGTGTACTCGACAAGTTCCTTGATGATGTGCGTCCTTGGATTGGAAGTGATGTCAATGTAATGCATCAGCGCAGTACGATATGAGCATGGACAAGGGAAAGGATGCCGCTTGGATGACTCTTCATCTACATTTGTCAACGTGAAAACAATATCAAGGCCCCCATCTTGATCAGAGAGCAGCATCCCTCCAATTGCCTCCACCAGAGTTTCATCGTTGGTGGGATACACAGCCACATGATCGCCTACGTCAATGGAAAAGTTACATTTTCTCTAGTAATGTCAGTGATTTGAATCCTATAGTAAAACAAAGTGAGAACCATTGCCTTTTGGGTGACTGGGAAAGAATACTGGACATCTAAGAATAAATACCTGCAAGAGTAGTAGTTTTTTTATGGGTGGTGACCGACAGCAGAGTTCTTTGTACCATTAAGGATGAACGGGAAAGGAAGGGTGGAGAGAAACCTGGCGTTGGCATTAGCCTACCCTTGTCAAAAGGTGCCAGGGGGTCCGCAGTTTAATGCCCCATCGACATCGACGTACATCGTACTCACTCAAAGTGTTCTCCACAAAGCACCTCAAGTAGGGATCAGGATACCGCTGAAAAATATTTGTTGTCACCAGGATTTGAACCCAGGTCCTCTTGGTGGGAAGCCTATATGTTAGCCACCCCACCATCCCAATCCCCCTATACCTGCAGGAAATCACTCGCTTCGTGAACTAGACTATAAAACAAAATTTATTTTTGACTACCCAATTCAACCAATACATGGGATATTTATCAATGAAAAACTAAATTTTGAGCACAAACACAGGTTCATTTATGCACAATTGTTGACAAAAGGTGCCAAATAGCAAATACTGCGCATCGATTGTAAATAATATCTTGAAAAATATTTGGGTACCAGATTATCCAATGATGGTGTAATATTTGCTGTTAAATCATAACAACTGTAATTAATCAGGCAATTTATTTCGTTAAAATGCACACTTTGCAACATTATTAAAAGTAAGGAAAAAAGACTTACTTATTAAGAACTCTTTGCAGGCATGACAAATTATAAATTTTTGCAATCAAAATAAAACATTCTAATAATAACTATAAGTTTCTTTGTTATCGACAAATATTGATCAAAAGGGCCACTGAAATAAAAAATATAGAACTTTCATTATATCTTCCAACAAGGTTATTGGGCAATTTTTTTTCGCGGCAAAAATTAACACGCTTCACCTAATTTTCGGGTTGAGAAATATTGGCAATTGCAAATATTTACTCTATTTTCACCCATCTGGAAATTGTGCTACTTCTTGCTGCATAAGACCCGAGTACAATAATTGAAAACTCATACACAATAGTACTTCACCTGCATCATATCTCATTTTGGATCCCTCGATGTCAAATTCGATATGCATACAAGATCTATCACCTCCTTTATGAAGCTCCCTATGGGCGATGACTTTAGAAACGTACGGATTCTTTGCATCATACGGCCTATAAAAGAGTAATCCAAGAAATTAGTTTCGAGAATATTCAAAATACCTAATAATGAAATCAGTGATAAAAAATTCAAGAATTCAACTCCAAGGTTAGTAGCGTTACAATGAAATATCATCAGAGGATTAAAAAAATGGATACTCACGGCCTTTGATTAGTTAGCGAGTGCAATCGGGCTACTTCACCAGTGTAAACACGGTCAGGGGGGGCGTCAGGACGCAACGTCAGCTTATACTGTCTCAAGGTGGCCTCGCCATCACCACCGGCACCACTTGAATCCAAGCCGAAAAATTCGCACACTGTTGGCCAAAGTCGATCTTTCCACGTAATGAAGTCATCTTCAATGCTAAAAACAGTCAATTTGTCAATTTTAGGAACTGCATTCACTAGGATATCGTAAGTCTTTGTAAAAATACAACATACCTAATCGGACTACTTTCTAATGCACGAGATACGGGCAAGCAAAAGTTAACAATAGAAATGCCTCTACTGTAAACTTTACGCACGTGATACTCATATCCTGAAAGACCTAGCAAAGCTAGTAATGGAAGTCTTTTAATTCTCGACAAACTCCTCATCTATGGTTTCAAGAGTAACTTCACATTCAGTATAAAACTTATATTTTCTTTGGCAATATATTAATAGCGACCAACCTATAATGGGTGAATTCCCATGATAACAGTAATCGAAATAATTTTAAAAATTCTTTTGTTTGAAATGAAACATCAAATGCTTTTCTGCGTAAATTAATATTTTAAGACTACCTTCTGCTAAAGCTCCGCGATTTGAAACAAATCACTACCACAAAGCGCATACAGTTCAACTCTTACTCGACGAAAACAATAGATAGCGGTTAGGTAATGCCTGGTTCACAAATACCCCACGCCATCGTCAAAATATCCCAGTTGATTAACTTAGGGTAAAATGTAGTAATCGAGAAAAATCTATGGTATTTTAAGACTTGAGAAGGAAAACTTAATGTGTAAACGGAAAAGGCACCTGCACATCTGTGAAACTCCATAAAATTCGGCTTCGTTGCACAAAAAGAAATCTATAATAATGACATTGACCTCAAAATATCATTTTCCCTAATATAACATAAATTTCAGTACAAAGTAGTTACTAAAAAATTCTCCGATAACTTTCAACTTGCAATCGTATATTTTCAGGAACTTTTCTTGTATTTTTAATACTCAGTGGAACTCTGCTTTAAACAAAATTTGACTCGACTGTTTATCCAATCTTCCTCGTCATGGTACGTTTTCCCTTGTTTTCAGTGAGTCACATTTTCTTGCTATTGGATGACCCGAATTAGGTTGTAGTTTCTTTTTGCCCCTCGTGACATATATTCTTTAGTTATGAGTAGGATAATGGACACGTCACCCTCCACCACCAATTCCTTCACAACTTTTTCTTTACTAAATTTTCCAACAATTCCTAAAGGCACAAATAGGCCTCTGTAGTCTGTCAACTCCCCTACAACTACTAATAAAATGTACATTAAATGTTTTCAATATACAAGATTAACTAACTTCCTGTTTCACTCAAAATTTTATTACTTCTGAAAATATAAAATGTATATTCAGAATTCTTATCCTTGGAGAGTTTGCCTTTGTCAGCCAAAATATATTATCCCATTGATCTTTACGATTTCAATGTTGGACCATTGATGATATGTACACACACATACAAAGAGTTTAAGATGTATACCCAAAATGTATCTGTCATAACAACAAGGTAACAGAAACAGTTTAAACCAGACCCTTGTCCCTGGTATGCACTTTTCCCGACCTTATCCCGAGCCATCTGCAAGAGGGTTTCCCAACTGACCCCCCCCTCCTCCAATGTCACACCTTCCAGGGAGGGATCAGTTTTCATTTCAAATTGAATCTTGGTAACCATAGTAGCTTTGAAAGAAGTTGAGCTTTCTGTACTCTTTTCTTTGAGAAAATTCCAGAATTCAGCCATAGAACGTGGAAGATGTTTCATTTTCAGGTGAGAATCAAGAGGAGGGACACATTTTAATATTTCAAACTGGGTTGGGAGGTCAGGAAGCTGCATAACAAGATTCACACCAAACGAACTCATTGCCAATCCAATAATTCTAGAATCAATTATGTCAGTATTTTAATATTTACTTAGTACACTGCAACCCACCACTAGAGGATGTGATAGGGGGTGAATACACACCAGACTAATTTTGACCCCAATACTTACCCTCCCCACCCTAGTGTGGTCGGACAAGTATATTCTAATCCCTTATCATTTGTGGAAAACATGAAATCTTAAATCTTTCTGTTCTACAATTAATCTCTCTCATTTATTGATATAATCTTGCCTACATTAGTACGATGGGGGTACTAATACATTATCAACATTATTGTTAAAAAGATATCCTTCCAATTTATACTAGAGATTTAATCTGTCATTTAGCCTTCGCTCCGCGAGTGATTCCCAGACTACCTCCTCTAAAAATTTTGAAATTAAGTAAGAGAGAGATGTGCATATTGCTACAGCAGTAATGAGGTCACTAATAGAAAGTAACAGAGTACAATCCAGATTTGCTCCGTTGATCTTGTAAATGTCTAATATCATTACATTTTACAGACGTGTGACAACCATTATATTTGACTATGTGATACCTGCAAGGTCTGTCCCAAAAGTAGTAGGATGGAGCTGATTAAAAAAAATGTATTGCCAAAATTGATACATTCACTCTAAAGTCTTCGAAGTAGTACCCTTGTGCATCCACACACCACTGCCAATGGGTTTTCCACCCCTCGTATGTCTTCTGGAAAGGTTTGCCCTGAATGCTGCTAAGATACCTCATCATGGTCTGTTGTAATGCTTCCATGGAGCTGTGGTGATGCCCTTTCAGCACGGATTTGAGGTGGGGGAAGAGGAAGAAGTCTAGTGGAGTAACGTCACGGCTGTAGGGTGGCTGAGCCATGGTCGAGGAGCTCTTGGCTGATCCACATGCGAGTTTCCTTTTTTTCGTCCCAGAGTACTCGTGGCACCAACTTCGCACACACCTTTCTCATACCCTGTTTTCAGTCACAAGTCAATGAATATCACTTTTAGGGGTGCAGTTCATTAGAAACCATGCAAACACTTAATCTGCGATTCCTGTCCTAAAAAAGCCTCAACTGTTGCAAGATTTTCCTCACTTTTTGAGGTGGAAGAGCATCCTGAGCCTTCAGCATCTTCAACATATTCTCTATCCTCCTGAAACAACTTGTGCCCCTCAAAATAACCCAATCTACCCACAGTGTTATGACCATAAGCTGCCTTGAGTCTCTTTCCTGGTTTTGCCCAGTTTCACGTGAAATTTGATGGTATATCGCTGTTCCAATAACTGGTTCATGGCAGAGTGTAATGAGGTCACATTTGAGAGGTTTCACAAATGAACAATCCGCATCCTGCAAAGGCTGGGAGCCAACAGCCTATGGTCTCCAGTCTTTTTCCTGATACTCCCCTCTCCCGAAACCAGCTAGAGAAGCAGCTGCCCATTCATTAGTCCAGCCAGGAAAAAATAAGCTATACCACTGACTTTTAATACGAGGGTCATCCGGAAAGTAGTACCCGTTCGTGAAATAAAGACACAAAAGTAAATATTAACAAACATAAAAAATTTTATTTGAAAGAGGATACTTTAAACTACTTCTCAACATAATCTCCAAGCAAATTAAGGCATTTGTCATAACGTGTGACAAGTTTCTGTATTCCTGCTGCATAGTCCTTCGCCGCCAGCTCATTGAGATACAGGGTCACTCCTTCTTTAAGTTCTTCATCGCTGTCAAATCTTTTTCCTGCCAAAAAGTCTTTAAGCTTTGTAAAGAGATGAAAATCTGAAGGGGCCAAGTCCGGGCTATACGGTGGATGGTCGAAAGTTTCCCATTTGAATTGCTGCAAAAGTTTTTGTGTTATCCCAGCTGCATGAGGCCTGGCATTGTCATGAACGAGAATGACACCAGTAGACAATAGACCTCGCCGCCGATTTTGTATTGCCCGCCTTAATTTCTTTAATGTTTCACAATACGCATTGGCATTAATAGTGTCTCCACGGGCCATAAAATCAATAAGCAATACACCTCGTCGATCCCAGAAAATGGTTGCCATGAGTTTCCTGGTGGACAGAACTGTCTTGAATTTTTTTGGTTTGTTTGGTGAATGAGCATGATGCCACTCCATTGACTGTCGTTTACTCTCAGGTGATGCATAACAAACCCATGTTTCGTCACCAGTAATTATGCGAGTCAAGAAAGAGTCTCCTTCATCAGAATAACGTCCCAAAAACGTCAGTGCTGCAGCCATACGCTTGGTTTTGTGCTCATCTGTAAGCATGCGAGGGACCCATCTTGCACAAATTTTTGCATAATGCAGATGGTGTTTAACAATTTCATGAACAATTGTTCGACAAACATTGGGAAAATGCTCACAGATGTCATCAATTGTGACGCGCCGATCGTTCCTCACGAATTCGTCAACTGAGCTCACCAGTTGGTCTGTAATGACAGACGGTCTCCCCGAACGCTCATCGTCGTGTGTGTTCCCCCTCCCCATGTTGAAGTTGCGACACCACCGCCGAACAGACGACTCGTCCATTACATTGTCTCCATACACCTCCTTTAATTGGCGATGAATATCACATGGGCGAACGTTTCTTGCATTGAGGAATTTAATCACTGCCCTCACTTCACAACTGGCGGCGTTCTCAATTTTTTTAAACATTGTAAACAATCATAGAAACAACACAGGCAATGCTAGCGTCACGCAACTTGGCTCAGAGAAGGCAGACAAGCCACTGAAGCTATCTGACCTCGTCCAGCGGCTACTCGCGTCGTCAGCACTTCATGCGGCACGAACGGGTACTACTTTCCGGATGACCCTCGTAATCAAACCACTTTACTTTTCCACATAAACTTTTAAATTTTTACAACACAGGTTTCGTTATAGCATAGCATCATCAGATCTATGCTATAACGAAACCTGGGTTGTAAAAATTAAAAAGTTTATGTGGAAAAGTAAAGTGGTTTGATTATTAAAAGTCAATATGAAGATTTTCCACCAAGTTACGCCAGAAACTGTTTTATTTAAGCTATACCACTTTTGGGACAGGCCTTGTTTCAATGGTATATTTTTATTGCTGATATCTTGTTATTTTGATGCGCCTTAAACCATGGGTAATATGCCTGTAATTACTTGACTGATGGACAAATAAAATGTATTTTATTGTGCATGTTGGGTTCATTTTGAATACAAAATATAAGGAAGCTAACAATTTAGTTCCCAATATCACTGTAGCACTGGAGATATTTTTTAGGCAAATGCAAAGGTTAGGTAGTGGAGTAGATTGCCCAAATAACGATATTATAAGGTGTAGGTCAATTAGTGGGTCTAACAATAATAGATTGCCAGAAGAGATTTTTCCAAGTACATACAGGACTAATGAGACAAAAGAAAGAATTACTAATCAGAATATAAGCCGATCGAATACTAAGACACCAAAAAGACTAAATAACATCCCCAGAAAGCAGACCGCAACGCACACAAAGAAGGTTTTAGACAAGGAAATAATTTCCGTAGTAGTAGTTAACTGCCAAAGTTTAAAAAATAAAATACCAGAATTTCACCATCTCATTCATAGCACAGAGTCGGATATCATTATAGGAACTGAAAGTTGGTTAACAGATGACATCGCAGACAGCGAAATATTTCCCAAGTCCTTCATAACTTATAGAAACGGCAGACTGAATAGAGTCGGAGGAGGAGTGTTCATTGCAGTTAAGAACTCTAACATCAGAAGAGCCGAGTTATTTCCCGATAGCTGTATAGAAAGTGTTTGGTGCTCAGTGAAAACATCCAGATCAAAAAGAATATATATCTATGCATATTATAGACCACCCCAAGCTAGCGTTGACTCAATACCACACCTAGAAAGACAGATACAAAGCTTTACATCCCACAACGGTGAGCATAGCCTAATTATTGGAGGTGATTTTAATATTCCCACAATAGATTGGGATTTGTACAATTATATAAATGGAGGTAAAGACAAGGATTTATGAGAGTCCCTCTTATTTGCGTTCACCTCGAATTCCTTACATCAAATAGTCACTTCACCAACAAGGGGTAAGAACATTCTTGCTTTTAGCCATTTATATACCCGAAAAGGTCTTAAATATAGAAGTTGTTGGCGGAATCAGTGATCGCAGGGCTGTAAATGCTAAATTTTTAAACACAGTTAAAGATACCTCACCTGATAAAATCAATGAAACCATACAGAACTACAAAGCATCTAGGTCCACTGCCTAGAAGGCCTTCCGGAAGGCGCTAGCAGAATTCAAACGAAAAAAATTAGGCGAACATTTGAACGATAACCCAAAGATGTTTTGGTCCTACGTCAGGGAAGTGCAGGGAAAAAAGTCCACCATAAACTCATTGAAATACGAAAAGGGGGATTAAGTAACAAATAGTTAAGATAAAGCCAACATATTAAACTCATTCTTCCAAAGTGTTTTCAACATATGCTCACAGAATATACCCGAAAACCTTACGAAAACTTTTCAGCAGTCAATGCAAGCAATCGATTTTTCCACCCACGGAATAGAATTACTCCTTAAAAACATTATTTATTAATGGGGACATTCGAGGTCTAATGGGGACTAACATTAGTAATTTATGGGGACATTCGAGGTCACGTAGACAGGGTCATGTTAGCCAACGACCTAGATGGAATTCAAAATTAGTGCAACACATGGCAATTAGAATTGAATTTAAAAAAATGCATAGTTATACATTTTTGGGAAAAGAATAATTCCCTCCCTTATAGTTACAAAGTGAAACAACAAAAATCGTGAGGGTAGATTACTTTAAATACTTGGGTGTACCCATTACTCACGATCTGTCCTGGGGAAAATACAGACGAAAAATATATGGTGGTGCTAATAAAAAATTGGGATTTGTTAAAAGAGTGCTAGGTAAATGCGACGAAAAAGTGAAGGAACGATGTTTCCTTGCCTTGGTCAGGCCCCACCTAGAGTATGCTGCCAGTATATGGGATCCTCAAAACATAAATTTGATTTCGGAATTAGATCGAGTTCAGTGGATGAGGGCTAGATTTGTCAAACATTGTTATGACCAACAAAGCAGCGTATCCACTTTGCTAGACAATTTAGGCTGGGATTCTCTTACACAGTGGCATTTGCAATATTGATTAAACTTATTAAAAATATTTAAAGATGGGCCCTTCTCCGATGACATCAAGGATACAATACGAATCCCAACATATTACAGCCAAAGGGATCACGAATATAAATATATATATATATATATATATATATTCAAACTTGAAAATCCCACCATACGGCACACAAATATTCATTCAAACATAGAAATAGGTATAAGGAAAGGGGATAGGAAAACACATAAAAGGCGAACACAGGAAATGTGGGGAAGGCGGTTTTTGAGCAGATCACGAAAGTAAAAATATTTCCTTATCCGGGATTTGAACCACGGGCCTTCCACTTGCCGGGCGGGTGCTCTACCAACTAAGCTAATAAGGAAACCTGATTTACCCTGAGATCTGCGATCTTATAAAGCGCCAAAGTGCTCCGATACATATTGCCCGAGAGATGGCGTTATGGAGCTGTTTCACCCACCAAAGGAGAAATAGACGGGACACACAAGAAGGGGAAAAGACAGTAGAAAAGCTTTCATAAAACCTTATAAAGGATAGGAACGGTGCGTTTCATGGCACGCATAGCCAGAAGAAGAGACAAGCCACATTGGCCAAACACATATTCAAACTTGAAAATCCCGCCATACGTCGCATAAATATTCATTCAAACATAGAAATAGGTATAAGGAAAGGGGATAGGAAAACACATAAAAGGCGAACACAGGACATGTGGGGAAGGCGGTTTTTGAGCAGATCACGAAAGTAAAAATATTTCCTTATCCGGGATTTGAACCACGGACCTTACACTTGCCGGGCGGATGCTCTACCGCCAGGCGGATTGGAGGGACAGGAGACTGATCCGCAACCTGTACATGTCACAGACTGCTCAGGTGCGAGTGGGGAACGGAGAGTCTGGATGGGCAGTGTTAGAAAGAGGGGTAAGTCAGGGTTGCCCATTGTCACCGGTGCTGTTCAACGTATATGTGGAGGAAATGATTAAAGAGGCATGGGAAGAACTGGAGGTAGGAATGAAAGTCGGAGGGGAATTCGTAAAATCGGTTAGGTTTGCTAATGACCAAGCATTAGTTGCTCAGTCAGCCAAGGGGTTGCAAGCATTGTTGAGTGAATTGGAGGTTCAGTGCGATAAATATGGGATGAGAATCAATATTAATAAAACCAAGGTTATGCGATTTTCCAGAAAGAAAAAGGCTAAGCTAAATATTAAAATAGGCGGGGAAAGAATAGAGCAGGTAGAGCAGTTTACATATCTCGGAAGTGTTTTGGACCAATACGGTCAAAGTGGTAGGCATATATTTATTTATTTATTAGGTAATCTACCGGTTAAGGTAGGTTTTTGGATGGACACAACTATCAAATAAACATTTTGTGACTCCCCACCTAGCAAACTAATCTATATCAGGTCCCTCTTCATCTCGGTGTACTTCTTTCCTCCCTTCATCCCGTCCAACATCCCTATCCTGTTCCTACCCTTACCTCGCTTGCCCAACATTCTCCCCTCTACTACCCTCTTCAACATTCCACTACCGCTCAATATGCCTTTCATCCATTTTTCCTGCCTCCATAGGATTTCTCTCAACAAACCCCTCTCCTCAACCACCATCTCCAGTACTTCCTCATTTGTTTTCCTTTCGGTTAATTTCACCTTCTCCATTCTTCTCCACACCCACATTTCAAAAGCCTCCAATCTATGTCTATCCTCCTGCTTCAGTGACCACGTTTCCGCGCCGTACATAGCTACGCTCCATATCAGAGTTTTTACGAGTCTTGTCTTAACATCCCTACTCAACGTCTCCGTCATCAACTCCTTCCTCCTTGAGAAAGCCTCCTTGCCTTGCGCAATTCTTCTCCTTATGTCCTTACTACTTTGACTGTATTGGTCCAAAACATATATAAATATATATTGCACACGCAGAAACATAAAAGGACACTTACAGTAGATATTTACGTTTCGACGGCACGGCCATCGTCATCAGACTGTAAGTGTCCTTCTTTTAAGATTCTGTGTGTGTAATATTTATTATCTTAGTGTTTGTGTGTTTGTGCATCACCAGAGAGCATCATTTTCAAGATTATATATATATATATATATATATATATATATAAAAACCATAAACACAGTAATCAACCCGAAGGTCGGTTTAGTAGGTGATGGTAGAGCTCACCCATGTACCAAGCCCGACGGCGTGTGAATATTAACACATCAGGGTAGGGGGCCAATTCCTTTCCCTGTGCCGGTTATGGTTTCCCAGGAAGATCTGGTACCCGAAAATTCAACTAGCTTGGGTGGAGCTGCAGGTGCCCAAAGTGCCTTGCCCGGGAATCGAACCCGGTACCCTCCGGTCAGTAGTCCAACGCTCTACCCACTAGACCACTGCGACCCGCTGAATGAATATATATTATTATTATTAGGTAATCTACCGGTTAAGGTAGGTTTTTGGATGGACACAACTATCAAATAAACATTTTGTGACTCCCCACCTATCAAACTAATCTATATCAGGTCCCTCTTCATCTCGGTGTACTTCTTTCCTCCCTTCATCCCGTCCAATATCCCTATCCTGTTCCTACCCTTACCTCGCTTGCCCAACATTCTCCCCTCTAATACCTTCTTCAACATTCCACTACCGCTCAATACGCCTTTCATCCATTTTTCCTGCCTCCATAGGATTTCTCTCAACAAACCCCTCTCCTCCCCCACCATTTCTAGTACTTCCTCATTTGTTTTCCTTTCGGTCCATTTCACCTTTTCCATTCTTCTCCACACCCACATTTCAAAAGCCTCCAATCTACGTCTATCCTCCTGCTTCAGCGACCACGTTTCCGCGCCGTAGATAGCTACGCTCCATATCAGAGTTTTTCCGAGTCTTGTCTTAACATCCCTACTCAACGTCCCCGTCATCAACTCCCTCCTCCTTGAGAAAGCCTCCTTGCCTAGCGCAATTCTTCTCCTTACGTCCCTACCACTTTGACTGTATTGGTCCAAAACACTTCCGAGATATGGAAACTGTTCTACCTCCTCAATTTTTTCCCCGCCTACTTCAATGTTTAGCTTAGCCTTTTTCTTCCTGGAAAATCGCATAACCTTTGTTTTACTAATATTGATTCTCATCCCATATTTATCGCACTGAACCTCCAATTCACTCAACAATACTTGCAACCCCTTGGCTGACTGAGCAACTAATGCTTGGTCATCAGCAAACCTAACCGATTTTACGAATTCCCCTCCGACTTTCATTCCTACCTCCAGTTCTTCCCATGCCTCTTTAATCATTTCCTCTACATATACGTTGAACAGTACCGGTAACAATGGGCAACCCTGCCTTACACCTCTTCCTAACACTGCCCATCCGGACTCTCCGTTCCCCACTCGCACCTGAGCAGTCTGAGACATGTACAGGTTGCGGATCAGTCTCCTGTCCCTCCAATCCATTCCTATTTTCTGCAATACACGCATTAATTTTTCCCAATTCACTCTATCAAACGCTTTTTCGAAATCTACAAAACAGGCAAAAACGTCCTGGTTGTATTCTATATTCCTCTCGACTAGTGATCTCATTACTGCAATGGCATCACGCGTACCTCTTCCTTTCCTGAACCCAAACTGATCATCCCCTAAGTAATCATTTGCCTTACTCTCTATCCTTTTGAATATATATATATATATATATATATATATATATATATATATATAATTTTATATATATAAACATATACATGTAGATATATTTTTTCTTACAGGTCCCCCCCTCTTTCCTCACCTATTTGATAACCCCAACCCCCTCATCCCTTACCCTTCCCTCATGGTGCTACACCCCCTGCCACACACCTTTTTTGGTGGCTCACAGGGTATTTATTTAGATGTATATCACATTATATTTTTCCATTCAGCTTTGCCAAATAAATCCGTTAGACACAACAGATGACACCAAATACAAGTCCAATGAATGAGTTAAAGTACCTTTTACAACACTGTTCTATGAAACTTCTAGTATTGCATTTAGAAAATTTAAAAAGTATTTATTGTTTTGTTGTGCATTTGGTGTACTTTAAGACTAGACTTCCATGAACGTATACAGAATAATGTTAACCACGAAATATGAAACAAGTATTATAAAACATTGTGTTAATAGGCCTAAAGAACTTTAATTGAAATAATGAGTACATTCCAACAACTCAGTCAAATGATGGAAAGGAGACAAACTATGCAAATTTCACTTGAATAGAGATTTATTCACGACCCGGGTTTCAAACACTTAATGTCATCTTCAGGTGACTATACAGAGTTACCTATCCTATATATATGACAAGCAATTGGGGGGGGGGGTAGGGGTTTATGAGCGGGGAGAAGGGAAGAGGGAGGGGCGAGAGGGGGGGGAGGGAAAAGAGTGTAGAGTGAGGTTTGAGAGAGAGAGGGGTGTTAGGGTTGGGTACGGAGAGTGGAAGAGACAGGGGGGGGGGGTTGGGAGGAAGGGCCCTGGTTTCGTCTCCTCTTCATCAGCGTCTTACATTGGGTAGTCCCATGGACTCAAACGGAATGGAGAAAATTGGGGAGTGGGATGGGAGAATTTGGTCGTTAACCAGTAACGTCTTTCTTCGGGAATGCTGGACGATTTCCAATGCTTCGAGAGCGTCCAGTCTCCTCTCCTTATCTTCAAAGTGCAAAATTTCTGGATTTGCATAATACAGAAATTTGCGTAGTTTGTCTCCTTTCCATCAGGGATAAATTTCACAAGGTTAACCCTAATACCGTTCGATTTGTAACTCAGTCAAAGTTCAAGAGTTATTTTTAAATCATAAATTTATAAAATATGTTAACTAAAAGTTGAGTAATTATCTTACGACAAAAATGTATCAGAATTAATATTTCAAGACAGCATTTACTGGAAAACATGGTAAGATGCATGTTTTCCAGTAATTAGGTGGAGCAGAAATTTATGTGCATTATTTTGCATTAATTAGAACCATTCTGGAGTGGGTCAAAGACAATATTCTATGGATGATAAATAAGGTCTTCCCCAAAGAGTAATACAGCCTTAAGTAAATAATAACCACAATTTGTATGCAAATGCTAAGGCTGTAAAAATACAACTGATTAGAGAGATGAACTTCAGTATTTAACAAAGAGTTCAAGGTCTGGTAATTTCACGAATTATAAATGCATCTTTATGGTCAGGAGGAATGCATGACTCCATGTTCATATCATTTGCTCCCATAGAAAAGGTCTTAAAAGTTAAAAAATCAATGAAGCTAAATAAAATTTTATTATTTTAAGGTTATAGATTATCCCAACTCCCTACTTCATCATGCTCCCTGAACGATTAAATTCTGTTCACCATAACTGCACTCATGGTTGAAACTTACTTGGCGTCATCATCTCCAAGTCCCAATTCAAACACTCTGGTGCCTCCAAGCTCTGCAAGTCTCTTATCAACATATTTTGCCATTTCATTATAATGCTCATAGGTTTTATTCCCCAAACCAAATACCTAGGGATCCAGATAAAGGTTGTCAACAAAAAAATAGGTCAACTACGGCACATGAAAATATTCACATTTTTTATATAACTTACAGCATAATTGAGACCGGAAAGGTCACAATCTCCACTCTGTAGCCACTCAAAAAACTCTTGGGCATTATCTGTGGGATCACCTTCTCCATACGTAGCCAAGCAAAATATTGCAAGTGAATTCTCTATATCTTTCAAGCTGGTTAGCTCCTCCTGAAATTCAAATTGAAACATGATTCTCAAATGTATGTATATGTTTGCGTGTATGTGAGTGTGTATAAAAAATATATTTATTTATTTATAAGGTAATCCACCGGTTAAGGCAGGTTTTTAGATGGACACAATTACCAAATAATTATTTTGTGACTCCCAACAAAACACTGCATCAGGTCTCTCTTCATCTGTGCGTACCTCCTTCATCCCATCCAACATCCCTATCCTGTTCCTTCCCCTTTCCCCGTTTGCCCAACATTCTCCCCTCTATTACCGTCTTGAACATCCCACTGCCACTCAATATGCCTTTCACCCATATTTCTTGACCCCATAGGATTTCTCCCAACAAACCCCTCTCCTCACCCACCATCCCTAGTATTTCCTCATTTGTTTTCCTTTTGCCTATTTCACCTTCTCCATTCTTCTCCACATCCACATTTCAAAGGCTACAATACACATCTATCCTCTTGCTTCGATAACCATGTCTCCGTACCATACATAGCTATGCTCCATGTCAAAGTTTTTATGCGTCTTTTCTTTACCTCCTTACTCAACGTCCCCATCATCAACTCACACCTCCTTGTGAAACCCTCTTTGCCCAGTGCAATTCTTCATTCTCATATTTATGTGTGTGTGCATGCGCGCGTGTGTATGTGCGGGTGTGCGTGCGTGTGTACATGCGTGTGTATTTATGCATACACATATGAGGCACACTCATCAAGTAAGGGCGGTTTGTTCAACAGAAAAATAACCTCACATGAAACATTTTATTGAACCATTTTATTGAACCTTTAAATTACCTACAACCTATTCCTACTCTTTACATAATCGCCGTTCACTTCTAAGCATTTTTCGTACCACTGCACCAGCTTCTTTAACCCCTCTGCATGGAAGATCGCCGCCTGAGAGTTGAACCAATTGACAACGCCGTTCTTGAGTTCCTCTTTGGTTTCGAAACGTTGTCCACCGAGCCACTCTTTCAAGTGCAAGAAGAGGAAGTAGTCGCTAGGTGCAAGGTCAGGACTGTACGGTGGGTGGACAAATAGTTTCCACAAAATCTCGTCCACAGGACAGTCTTTGCTCTTTGGGGTGGTCGGTGAGCATTTTCGGTACCAACTTTGCACACAATTTGCGGTAACCGAGGTTTTCCGTGACAATATCGTAGACAGTAGTGCGTCCAAGTTGAGGAAATTGTTAAGCGAGGCAATTAATCGTCAATCGACGATCACATCGCAGTTTTTGCTCCACTTGCGAAACAATTTCATTGGTCAGAATACTAGGCCTGCCACTTCGCTCTTCCTCATGGACATTTGTTCGTCCATTTTTAAAATCACGGCACCATTGTTTAACCTTTCCTTCACTCATAACTGTAGGTCCATAACTAGGCATAACTCCCAATGAATTGCAGCAGCCGACAATACTTTAGCATACAAGAATCGTATGACTAAATGCACTTCACAGCTGGCAAGATCAACGATTGTCATGGGTATTGTTGAATTCTATGGTTTCAGGCTCAACTTTGTGGAGGTTCATTTTCGTTTAAAATGAATACACTTTGTAACTCCCACACAATTTTTATTTGTACTACCAGTTTCCGGTGTCATCATCAGGTACCTGATGATGACACCGGAAACTGGTAGTACGAATAAAAATTGTGTGGAAGTTACAAATTGTATTCATTTTAAACAGCGGGTATTGTTGTTTGCATGCACGGACAAGCAAAGGACTTCTGAAAAAAAACAGATGTTGCTATAGCTTCTCAATGAATCAGTAGATGGCAATGCAGGAGTAAAACTGTGTTGCGAAGAGCCAATATTTAAATATAAGCAAGCGGCCCTTACTTTATGAATATGCCTCATATATATGCATACACATACAAAAAAGAAAAACCATAAACACATTAATCAACCCAAATGTCAATTAGGCAGGTGTTGGTAAAGTTCAACATCCTATTCCTCCGCTTTCCTCGCATGGGCCACATTCTCCCCCCCTTTATTACCTTCTCCAACATTACACTACTGCTAAATATGCCTTTCATCCATTTGAGCAAATATATTACTTCTCCAGAAAGGAAATGTAGAGTAGGTTGCTGGATTGTATCCTGCCAGGAGTCACAAAATATTCACTTGATAGTTGCGTCCATCCACAAACCCACCCCAACAGGCAGATTACCTTATGAATAATAATAAATTATTTCCTCCGGGTTTCCAAGGCAGCATCGAATGCAGAAAATGAATTATTATTATTAGGCAATCTACCGGTCAAGGTAGGCTCCCGGATGGACACAACCATCAAACAAACATTTTGTAACTCCAAACAAAACCCAATCCAGCAACCTAATCTACATCAGGTCTCTCTTCATCTCTGTGCACTTCTTTGCTGCCTTCATTCCATCCTACATCCCTATCCTGTTCCTGCCCTTTCCTCACTTGCCCAACATTCGACCCCTCTACTATCTTCTTCAACATTCCACTACCACTCAATATGCCTTTCATCCATTTTTCCTACCTCCATAGGATTTCTCTCAACAAACCCCTCTCCTCACCCACTATCTCTAGTACTTCCTCATTTGTTTTCCTTTCGGTCCATTTCACCTTCTCCATTCTTCTCCACACCCACATTTCAAAAGCCTCCAATCTATGTCTATCCTCCTGCTTCAGTGACCACGTTTCCGCGCCGTACATAGCTACGCTCCATATCAGAGGTTTTACGAGTCTTGTCTTAACATCCCTACTCAACGTCCCCGTCATCAACTCCCTCCTCCTTGAGAAAGCCTCCTCGCTGAGCGCAATTCTTCTCCTTATGTCCCTACTACTTTGACTGTATTGGTCCAAAACACTTCCGAGATATGGAAACTGTTCTACCTCCTCTATTTTTTCCCCGCCTATTTTAATATTGAGCTCAGCCTTTTTCTTTCTGGAAAGTCGCATAACCTTTGTTTTATTTATATTGATTCTCATCCCATATTATATCGCACTGAACCTCCAATTCACTCAGCAATGCTTGCAACCCCTTCGCTGACTGAGCAACTAATGCTTGGTCATAAGCAAACCTAACCGATTTTACGAATTCCCCTCCGACTTTCATTCCTACCTCCAGTTCTTCTCATGCCTCTTTAATCACTTCCTCCACATATGCCTTGAACAGCACCGGTGACAATGGGCAACCCTGCCTTACTCCTCTTCCTAACACTGCCCATTCGGACTCTCCGTTCCCCACTTCGCACCTGAGCATTCTGAGACACGTACAGGTTTTGGATTAGTCTCCTTGTCCCACCTAATTTATTCCTATTTTCTACAATATTCGCATTAGTTTTTCCTAGTTCACTCTATCAAATGCTTTTTCAAAATTTACGAACCAGGCAAATACATCCTGATTGAATTCTATATTTCTCTCGATTAGTGATCTCATTACTGCAAAGGCATCACACATACCTCTTCCTTTCCTAAACCCAAACTGATCATCCCCTAAGTAATCATTTGCCTTACTCTCTATCCTTTTGTTGATGATCCTGAGAATAACTTTAGCTGTGTGGGATATCAAACTTATTGCTCTGCAATCCTCACATGATTTAGCCATTACCTTTTCGGAATAGGAACTAACACTGATCTCACCAAATCTTCCGGCCAGATTCCTTCCTAAGAGATACTATGAATCAGTCCCTATAGTCTCCTTCCCACATTTTCCTAAACACTTCAACAGTTCTACAGGAATATTGTCCACCCCCATGGCCTAAGTTCTTTACCATACAGTGTTTCTATATACTCCTTCCATCTCTCTTGGATTTTTCCTGGTTCAACTATTATCTTACCCCACTTATCTTTAACTGTTAGCACAGATCTTGCCTTCTTACTTCCCGATAATAACTTAACCTTGCTGTATAGCGCACCAATTTCACCCTTCCTCTTTAAACTTTCCATATCCTTGCATTGCGTTTTCCACCATTCTTCTTTTGCTATATTTGTTGCCCTTCTCAATTTATAGTTTAACTCTTTGTACTTCCATTTTGCCTGACTCTGTACTTACATTCTTCCATCTTCTTCTCTCATCCATCTTTGCAATCCATCTCATCCATTTTTATGGTACTCACCCCTTTACCGTCATCCATCATTTTCTGTGAAGCCTGCTGATACTCCTACCTCGTTAATCCATTTAATGCTTCTACATTCCATTTCCTAACCCGCCGCGCTTTGCCTTATCTTCTTGAAACAGATGTTACATTTCATAACAACTAAATTGTGGTCAGGGACCGCATCCACTCCTGGGAAACTGTGCGAATTTATCACACTGTTCCTAAACCTGTGCCTAACCATAATATAATCTAACTGATACCTTTCTGAGTGATTATATCCTTTATCTCATCATACATCCTATCGACTTCTTCTTCCTTGTGGTTGCTCGGTGGCATGTACACCTGAACAATGACCAAGTTCGTCGGCTTCTCCTTTAATCTCTACGAGTAAAATTCTATCACTTGCTTGCTCTATGTTGACTATGCTTCTTCCTACCCTTTATTTAATATTACGGCAAACGTTGTTGGCTCTCGTTCCCACTGCTGTATATTTTTCTATATTTGTCACTCCAGTAATCCCCGCTATCCTTCCATCTCACCTCGCATAGACCTAAAACATCTATATTACCTCTTTCCATCTCTTGCTTAATATTCTCTAATTTGCCTGTCCTCAACATTGTCCTGACGTTCCATGTTCCTATTCTAACTACTTTCCTCTTCTTCTGCATCTTCTGTCCTGCTGCTGTTATTTCTCCCGCGCAAGGGTTTCGTGGGATGATGACCACGGAAGCCTTGCCTCCCCTGCTGCCAGGCATGACACACGGCCCTTCGGGCCGAGTCCCATAGTTGCCAGGACTCAATTTTTCTATGTTGTCCATCATTATTTTCTTGGGAATAATATTTGAGGTGGTTTCCCGTTGCCTTCGTCAATAGTGTTTTTAACGTGACACTTAATAGCCGCCCCACTGGGGTCAGACGCCTTTGCAGCCGCCTCACTGAGGAATAGACGCTGTGTGGACTACCTTTCGTCTGGCTCCTAACCTTCGACCTATCTGGCATGGGTGACCCTACCAGGAGCAATTTATTTTTACTCCCGCCAGCACAGCTCTAGGGGTCATCAGAACACACAAGCCCTTCCACCAAGACAAGGTTGTAGTCCATGGGAGGGCAAGTGGTTGTAAGTTTGTTTATTTTTTATTATTTATTTAGGAAATAAGTACACAGAAATGAAGAGGGACCTGATTTAGAGTAGGTTGCCGGATTGGGTTTTGTTTGGAGTTACAAAATGTTTATTTGATAGTTGTGTCCATCCAAAAACCTACCTTAACCGGTAGATTACCTTAAAAAAAAATGTTGCCTTTTGTGTATGATAGGCCACTGTTTCTCAAACACACCCAAGGGACTAACCTAGTGTGTGTTCCCTATTTCTCCCCTTAGTTGTTACCTTGTTTCATTTCCCCCCCTTACCACATTGTGCCAATCAAGTTTATGGTCTTGGCTATCTCATTTTCACTTAGCAATGCTTGCAAACCCTAGGCTTACTGATAAACTAAAGCTTGGTCATCAGCAAACCCAACTGATTTTACAAATTCCCCACTGACTTTCATTCCTACCTCCAGTTCTGAAGTACAGAAGGCAAAATGAAGTACAAAGAGTTAAATAATAAATAGTACACAAATAAAGAAAAAAGAAGCATGGTGGAAAACACAATGCGAGGCTATGGAATATTACCTCGATATTGTGATTATGCGCAATGCGAGGATATGGAAAGTTTGCATAGGAAGGGTGAAATGGTACACTATACAGCAAGGTTAAGTTATTATCGGGAAGTAAGAAGACAAGATCTGTGCTAACAGTTAAAGATAAGTGGGGTAAGATAATAGTTGAACCTGGAAAAATCCAAGAGAGATGGAAGGAGTATATAGAAACACTGTATGGTAAAGAACTTAGGCCGACAAGATTAGACATAGAAAAGGAACATGACGTAGAAGAAGATAGCTTAGGTCCAGGCATACTCGACGATGAAATAGAAAGGGCATTAAAGGAGATGAACGCAAATAAGGCCGTGGGGGTGGACAACATACCTGTAGAACTGTTGAAATGTTTAGGAAAATGCGGGAAGAAGGCCCTATATGGACTGATTCGTAGTATCTAGGAAGAAGGAATCTGGCCGGAAGAATTTGTGAGATCGGTGTTAGTTCCTATTCCAAAAAAGGCAAAGTCTATATCATGTGAGGATAACAGAACAATATGTTTCATTTCCCTAGTAGCTTAAGTGGTTCTCAGGATCATCAACAAAAGTATGGAGAACATGGCAAATGAATGCTTAGGAGATGATCAGTCTGGGTTAAGGAAGGGAAGAGGTACGCGTGATGCCATTGCAGTAATGAGATCACTAATCGAGAGGAATACAGAATATGGTACAATCAGAATGTACTTGCCTGTTTTGTAGATATCGAAAAGGCATTTGATGGATTGAATTGGGTAAAACTAATGCGTATATTGCAGAAAATCAAAATAGATTGGAGGGAGAGGAGACTAATTCGCAACATGTCTCAGACTGCTCAGGTGCGAGTGGGGAATGGAGAGTCTGGATGGGCAGTGTCAGGAAGAGGGATGACTAGGTTGGCCACTATCACCGGTGCTGTTCAACGTATATGTGGAGGAAATGATTAAAGAGGCATGGGAAGAACTGGAGGTAGGAATGAAAGTCGGAGGGAAATTCATACAATTAATTAGGTTCGCTAATGACCAAGGTCTAGTTTGTCAACTAAGTGATTGCAAGCATTGCTGAGTGAATTGAAAATCCAGTGCTGTATGAATGTATGTGTGTATGCATGTGCATATAGTTTTGATATTGGAAGAAAATCAATACAAATAAAACAAAGGTTATGCGATTTTTATAAAAAGACAAAGGCTAAGCTTAAAATTAAAATAGGAGGGGAAAACCAGAGCAGGTAGAACAGTTTATGTATCTTGGAAGTGTTTTGGACCAACACAGTCAAAGTAGTAGGGACGTAAGGAAAAGAAATGCACTCAACAAAGAGGCTTTCACAAGGAGGAGGGAATTGATGATGGGGGACGTTAAGAAAAGGCTCCTTTCGGTCCATTTCACCTTCTTCATCCTTCTCCACACCCACATTTCAAAAGCCTCCAATTTACGTCTAACATTCTACTTCGGAGACTATTTCTCCGTACTGTACATTTCTATGCTCAAAATCAAAACTTTGATAGACACAGTACGGAGAGAGATACAGTACGGAGAAATGGTCTCCGAAGTAGAATGATAGACATACAGGATTGGAGGCTTTTGAAATGCGGGTGTTGAGAAGGATGGAGAAGGTGAAATGGACCTAAAGGAAAATAAATGCACAATAGTTGCTTCTAATCAAAAACCCCAATATTGTTATCACCTCCACAGATAAAGGCGCCACAGTGGTAGTTCTCAATACCTCAGTATAGGAGTTTATCAATGAAGCAAGCCGACAGCTTCTGATACTTCATATACGCGCATTCCCAATAACCTTACCCCAATACATCAAGGTGAAAAATGAAGATTAAAATGACTCTAAAGTCATCAGCTTTCAACACATAGCTTCATTTAGATAAAGGGTACGGGATGGTGCAGTAGATAATATACTGGCTTTGCAACTTGAGTGTCTGGTTCAAATCCCATTGTTGGTGGGTTTTTTCTAGTGGTATCCCCATCCCTACTTGGGAAGTTGTGGAGTTTGATTTGGGCATTTTGGGTTTGATTCCCAGGCAAGCTTCTCTTGGCACCTGCAGTTCCACCCAAGCTGTGCGATTTTTTGGGTACCAGGTATTCCTGGGAAACCATAACCGGCACTGGGAAAGGAACTTGTCCCTCTACCCTGATGTGTGAATTTCACATGCCACAGTTTTATTACTGGGCTTAGTACTCTACCATCACCTACCAAACTGACCTTCGGGTTGATTACTGTATTTATGTTTTAATGGTATGAAGGATATATATTTCTCTGATGCAGCTTTCTCATTAATTAAAATTGGCAATTTTAATTAATCATGATATTCCACCATATCATGCCTGAGACGTCTCTTTTTATCAGCTTTCTCATGTTTTCACAAGTAAATAATGTTATAAGTAGATCAGATATTTTAATTCATCATGGTTTTATCTATCTAATAGTACAAAATATATGCTTTTATGAAATTTGAGAACACTGATACTATGTGCATGCTTCACCTTTGTGCTGTAGTAATCACTTCCTCATTTCTGGATTTGATACTTCTTATTACCATTTCTGGGTAGTTAGTACTCTCTCCCATGAGTATATCTTTTGAAAGTGGTTTGAAATTAATTTAATTTCTAAACAAAATCAAAATTTGGATACTATGGACTGTATTCTGAGGACTCATGCAATCAGCCTACCCTTAGAAGGCATTGACTGAGCATGCATATTTTCCCAAGTAACTTTTCTCACTCCGTGGACTGCAGTATATAAAAGTAATACCACCCACCATATCACACTCTTCAGGATCAGCAACCATTCCTTTGAGACGATAGCGAGTGCCCTCCTTTGCCAGTCGTCCGGCGAATTCCTCTGCTGTACCAGTTTGACTTCCATAAAACACTACCAGAGATCTTCCTGAATTCTGGAGTTTCTTCACAAATGAAGTAGAAGAAGCACCCACCATACTTGAAGGCCTTGAAAAAAAGCAAGGGGATTTACATGCCTCATTTCCAAACTTTTATTTTGGAATTTATAAACCCTAACACCAGTCCCATGGCTTTTGTTTCACTGCAGAGATGTTAAAGAAATGGATGATGTCCTGGGATAACATGCAGGATTGATATTCACTGATTTTAGCAGTAGAAATTGAGTTAAAATTATTAGCAAAGCTCTTAAGAAAACCAAAAACAAATTATCCTGCTCTCTGTTTGAAATAAAAAGTAAATCATTGAGCTACTACAACAGGAGTAGATACTAATTTGCCTCAATATTCAACTTCATGCAGCAAAAGTACAAAAACTATTATTGCCAAGTGTACACTCACAATACATCATCTATCAGCATGTATATTGATGAAAAAGACCCGCTACTACAGTTCACTGCCATCTATATTTTCAGGAATGTGCAATAGGTCTTCGAATGTTCAAGGGCTGTCCAGAAAGTAACCGCCGTTATGTTATAAAAATACACAGAAATAGATAGAGAAAATTTATTATTTTCAACTCAAACCTACATCTCTCTTCTATTTTTATACATATTTGCCAAAAAGAGATTTAAATAAACATTTCTCATATCTTTGAACTAGTTCTCAAATTCTGTCAGCTTAAAATTCTGCTCCCTTCCACAGCCAACCGATAACTGCAACTTTGAAGTTCCTCATCACGAGGAGTACGAAACATTTCGTAGCCTAACTTTTCAGTTGTGTTTCCATTAAACAGAGTCATAAAAATCTGTGGAAAACTTTCTAAATATTTCAGATATTGTAAAACCATTATTTTCACGGGCCTTTTCATCAATTTTCAGGTCCAGTTCATTGCTCACCACAGATGGGGGCGACAACTTCTGTCATCATCACCATGGACATTTGCCCTTAAACGAATGACAACAATGACGCACAACTCTTGTCACTCATCCCATTTGGACCATACAGAGCACAAATTTCCCAATGACGAATGTCCGCAACTTGGAAGTCTTTTTTATCAGTAAAAACCTTATCACTGCACGGATTTCACATTTGGCAGGAATTTCAGTTATATTGTTCATTTTGACACGCAATTATATTAACGGACGACAAGCAACGCGACCTTCCGACCACTACAGCTGGAAGCATACTGACCTACTGTGTGCATCAATACAGCATAAATTTGGTTCCCTGCACTAATTAATTCTAACGCTACACAAGAACAGAGATTACTTTCTGGATAGCCCTCATAGGTCTAGCATACTGCCATAAAATTTGAAGGTCCATATTAACACAAACACAGAGGATATAATACAATACAAAACGAAGGAATTGAGCCCCTTTGAACACAAATGTAATGAAAAATTCCTAATAAGGATGATTTCCACAGCCAGAACATATTCTGAACTAAGAAAATGGGTTTGAGGAGTAAAAATTGGCATTTGAATAACAAACATTCTGATAAAAAGACCACACGTGCAATGCTCCTTGGAGTCTACTTATCTTTTATATCGAAGCAGAACTTAGAAAATTCCACTTCATTGACAAGGGAATTCATTAGAGGATGACCACTGTTTTCCAGTATTTTGAGATGTAAATAAACATAATGAGAGGAATGGAAGTGGGCAACACTACAGCTACTTTTAAACTAAGAAAACTAGACTCAGAGCTCAAAAAATGGGTCTAAGACTTTATAATAACAAAACATTAAATGAGTTACTCGCATGAATGCTCTTAACCCCTAGCTTAAAAAAATTATCAAACAAAAAATGTACTACTCAAATCAGAAACATTTAGGTGATAAAACAATGATGTTACTGCAGTGGATCCTCACCTAACTTGCATTTTGAATAGCAAGTAATTCACATCATCTTCATCAGTATTTCAATCCTAGAATTGGTTTATTACAGCCCTACATTCGCCTCTATTTAATGTCAGTTCTCTCAATTCCTGATACCTTTTCTGTTTTACATCTTTCTTAATTTGTCCTATGTACATGCCTCTTGGTCTTCCTCGTGGAATCTTCCCTTCTATTTTTCCTTCTATTATATTCCTAAACCTAAATTCATGTCTCAGACTGCTCAGGTGCGAGTGGGGAATGGAGAGTCCGGATGGGCAGTGATAGGAAGAGATGTAAGGCAGGGTTGCCCATTGTCACCGGTGCTGTTCGACTTAAATGTGGAGGAAATGATTAAAGAGGCATGGGAAGAACTGGAGATAGGAATGAAAGTCGGAGGGGAATTCGTAAAATCGGTTAGGTTTGCTGATGACCAAGCATTAGTTGCTCAGTCAGCCAAGGGGTTGCAAGCATTGCTGAGTGAATTGGAGGTTCAGTGCGATACATATGGGATGAGAATCAATATTAATAAAACAAAGGTTATGCGATTTTCCAGGAAGAAAAAGGCTAAGCTAAACATTGAAGTAGGCGGGGAAAAAATTGAGGAGGTAGAACAGTTTCCATATCTCGGAAGTGTTTTGGACCAATACAGTCAAAGTAGTAGGGACATAAGGAGAAGAATTGCACTCAGCGAGGAGGCTTTCTCAAGGAGGAGGGAGTTGATGAAGGGGACGTTGAGTAGGGATGTTAAGACAAGACTCGGAAAAACTCTGATATGGAGCGTAGCTATCTACGGCGCGGAAACGTGGTCGCTGAAGCAGGAGGATAGACGTAGATTGGAGGCTTTTGAAATGTGGGTGTGGAGAAGAATGGAGAAGGTGAAATGGACCAAAAGGAAAACAAATGAAGAAGTAATGGAGATGGTGGGTGAGGAGAGGGGCTTGTTGAGAGAAATCCTATGGAGGCAGGAAAAATGGATGAAAGGCGTATTGAGGGGTAGCGGAATGTTGAAGAAGATAGTAGAGGGGAGAATGTTGGGCAAGTGAGGAAAGGGCAGGAACAAGATAGGGATGTTGGACGGGGTGAAGGAAGGAAAGAAGTACACAGAGATGAAGAGGGACCTGATATAGATTAGGTTGCTAGGTGGGGAGTCACAAAATGTTTATTTGATAGTTGTGTCCATCCAAAAACATACCTTAACTGGTAGATTACCTAATAATAATATATTCCTAAGTAATTCACATTATGAGCAAAATAGAAGATATGGGTTCCTTAGTCTCACGTTAAGTCACATGACAATCTTCCTTTACTAGTTCTTGCACAGCATCAATGTTCTTTGGCACAACAACTGATTTTGGATGGCCTTCACAACTTTCATCACTGGGAAAACGGCAGCCACAATGAAATTTGTAAAACCAGCATTTCACAGTGGCAAAGGATGGGGCTTCATTACCAAAAGTGGAAGTAAGTTGATCGATGCACTGCTGTCTTGATATTCCATGTCAAAAGTCATAAAAAATCATTACGAAAGTGTTCACCAGTAAACCCTATTTTTTAGCTGAGACAAAATTTTCGAGTCACTGTAAACAACACAAGTTATGATCAAATGACAAAATGTTCTGAAGAAAGTTAGCGTTAAAAGGATCAAAATTTCAGATGGAAACATCAGATGGCACCTAAAGCACTTAGTGTTGTCAAGGTTCAACATATAAATAGCAACCCTCGTATACAAGAAGGTTAAAACACACTCGGGAAGTAAGAAGGGAAAATCCATCCAAACAATTAAAGATAAGTCAAGAAAATTATTGGTAGGAACAGAAAACATCCATGAGAGATGGAAGGGATATAAAGAAGAACTGTATGGTAAAGTCCAACAAGGTTAGACATAGAAAAGGAACATGACGTAAATGAAGATAGCTTAGGCCCAGGCATACTCAACGATGAAATAGAAAAGGCATTAAGGGTGATGAAAACAAAAAAGGTCATGGGGATAGACAACATTTCTACAGAACTACTAAAAGGTTAAGGAAAGTTCCGCAGGAAAAATGTAGAAGGACAAACTTTTACAGGCTAATACATAGTATTAATGAAGGGGAAATTATGCAGAAAGATTTCATTAGATTTTTTCATTAGTTAGCATCATAGCCACCTTATGTGAGGAAGAAAGAACAATAAATTTGATTCAACATCCAGCTTAAGTTGCCCCATGACCATCAACAGGCTGGGGATAAGGGCAAATGATTCCTTATGGAATAGATCAGTTTGGTTTACGGAAAGGGAGAGGTATTCATGATGCCATTGTAATAATAACTTCATCAACAGAAAATAAAAGAGAATACAAACAGGATGAACAAGGATAGTTTGAAAAGTTCTTGGAATCACCACCAGATGTCAGTGCTAGTGCAATACGTTTCCTGTGCAGTAATAGGTAATCCTTTATGAGTAAACAGGTAACACATTAGTGCTCTGGGAAGAGGCTTACATGATGATCTGGGTAGTGGTCAGCCAAAATGTGCCACTGGCCCAGGAAATATTGCAAAAGTGCATAAAATGGCCATGGAGGATCGCCGACTGAGAGTGCGAGAAATTGCTGAAGGTCTAGGGATGTCATCTGAATGGGCTCATCATATTTTAACAGTGGAATTGAATATGAGAATATTATCTGCTAGATGGGTGCTGTGACTCTTGGCGCAGGATGACAAATGCATCAGAATGGAAATTTCCAAACAATGCTTAACCCATTTTAAGAGCAACCAACGAGATTTTCTGCACTCCTTTGTGACCATACTTGGGTCGACTACTATACCCCAGAGACAAATAGCAGTGAAAGCAGTGGAAACATGTTGATTCACCACCACCAAAGGCAATATGGTCAGCGAGGGTTTCAGTTTTCCAGGATGCAACAGGGATTCTGCCGATAGATTATCTTCCTACTGGTCAAACAATTACTGGGTAATACTAGACTAACCTCCTGGACCAACAATAGCAAAAGATACATGATAAAAGGCCAGGTTTGGCAAGGAAGAAAGTCATCTTTCATCAAGACAAAAACACACCCACACACACACACGTGTCACCGCATGACAAAGATACTCAAAATTAGATGTAAGTCGTTGCCATACCCGCCTTATTCACTATGATGAGGGTCCATTGGATTTCCCATCTCTTCCCCAAGCTCAAAATGCCCCTCGATGGATGGAGATACTCTTCAAACAAAGAACTGACGTCCAAAGTAGACGAATATTTGTCAGGCCTGAAGGAATCTAATTTTTGAGATGGGATCAAGACATTGGAGCATTGCTGGACCAAGTGCATTAGTGCACAGGGAGACTACATTGAAAAACAAATAAAGTTTTACCGAGTTGAGCCGTATATGTCTATTCCATTCCAGAATTTTTCAAAGTACCCTCGTATAATCCAATGGGTACAAGAGGATGAGGTTGTAGATGTGCTAATGTCAGAGCCGTACAGTGGCAGTTTTCAATGAGAGCTCATATTTTCTAGTCAAAGCAAAGGGGAAAACTTCTTTGGCCATAAATGATTATGGCACTAAATACAGAAATTTAATAATCAAGAAAAATTATGAAACATTTGTTCGGTGATTCGCCAATAAAGTTGATCCCAACCAAGAATCAACTACAGAGAGCACAAGTAAACAAACAAGTATGCTCCGCATACACTTTCGGTGAATGTTCACAGAAAAATTTACTCATCATAGAGGATGATCCTGTGATGAGAGCACCCACTTTCATCAAGTAAGTTATATGCCATTTAAGTTTTTCTGGGATCCTATAAAGAACATGGTACTCATAGGTCACAAGTACATTAAGCCATTCATGGGCAATTAATACCGCATCATTTATTGGAAATGTTCATGTAATTCACACAGGCAATGAATTACCTGAAAGTAGTGTATTGCTACGATGAGCTTTGGGGAAGCCAATCACAAGCAATTGCAATAATTACCCTAAGATCTAGATCATCAAACTACTGGGCTGCCAAATTTAAAAACAAAAACATTGATAAATAGGTGTCAGTATACCGAGAAGTGGCCCAGAGTCGGAAGGCCAAATCCAACTAAAAAATCAGGAAAAAGTGTTGTGCAGCCAATATTTGTAAATGTTGTGCACAAAATAGTTCTCTTCAGCACACTGAAATAACAATAATTGCTAAAAAAAAAATAGAAGAGCGAAACAAGAGCGAGTGTTCTCCATGCTTTCAACATTGCTGAGAGCATAAGAGGGCACAAGAGAGTTTCTCAGATGAGAATCTCCACCCACCCACTTGCATTTCACTCCACATCTCGTGCTTGCACTCGTTTTTGGCAACAACACTCACTGCATCGTGTATGAGCGAGAGGCTGCAGCTGCTGCAGCCGCTGCCGTGGCCTCATCCTTCCGACTCTGCAGTCGAGGACGAATGAACCAATAGAAGATGACGCCGGCAAAAGTGGCCAGGAGCACCATGTCCACGTAGCCAAACATTGGTGCAGGGCCCTCGGATGAGCCTCTATCTTCCATACCACTGCTGACGGGGACCTTGGATGCCGTGCCATCAGCCATTTCCTCAATGCCTTCGGCTGATCTTCCACACTGCTCTGGAATTAATTGAGAATACATACTTGGATAGTTTCCCAAACATTTTCTCAAGGATTTACTTCCAACAAGAGGTATAGTGAAGGAGGATAATTCCACCCCTTCAGGGTATGTTAAATTGTCGTCCGACAACATGTTTGTATCCACATTAAGTCATGAAGGTAAACAAAAAATAGAGACCGGTAACACTGCTGCCAACCATTGAATGGGCTTTGTGCATTTTAAATAATTAACACTCCAGCACCCATAGGTGGGCTAATACGGAGCAGCAAAAATGGTCTACACCTGGAAGTATAATGAAACAACTACAGGGCACTGCCGTCCTTCGGTGCCAATGAATTTTGAAATTGAAAACATTGATTGTTTACCATTCACAAACTCCACAAGCCTACAAGAAGTGCAAAGACTGAAGAAAAGCAGGCTAAAGGTGAAGTGGAGGTCATAGGGAAGCATTGGAACTTTTGCATCATACATTGAGAAGCAACACCCTAATGAGGCAGAGGTTGTGGATACACTTCAATTTTATTTAATAATAATGTCGTATTGCCTACTGAAAAATAAAATTTAACATTTTCTCACAAAACCTTTTCATAGTTTAATGAAAAAATAGCAAGCGTAATTATTAAGTAATTATGAATTTTCACAAAGAATAGTCTAAAACCATCAAATTCAATTGGTGCTGCATTTTCACAAAACTTTGAAGAGTCAGCAAAAACAAATGTCTTCAAGCAGCTTTCTAGTACAAAATAGCGGAAGGTATCAGATATTATAAACAATTTATTTTGATTTAAAAAAAATGGAATTCACATTCCAGATTGTAACATTCTACTATAGAAGAAGGGATGAAGATGATTCATGATCCTTAACATTGTGCACATAATTTTCTTTAAATAAACCTTGTACGTAAGTTACTTTAATTGGCATGGAACGCATTATCGCACTTTACATACACTCATATGGGAAAAATTGTTTTGCTATATGAGAATTTAACTTAATGAGAAAAACGCCGGAATGAAACATGCTTGTTTTGTGAGGTTCTACTGTATTCAATGGTGGACATAACTACTGGTTGCATTAGTAGTAGTAGTGGTGGACAAATATTTTCTTCCATTTTTCAATGTATTTTTATTTCCATTTGACTATGTTTTTTGTTTTCTCATCGCCATAAGATTAATGCGTAACATTGATATGAATTTTGAGACTTTTTGAAAGCAACATTCTAAGCTTATAAACTAAAATACAAACTACTATTTTTGTCAGTTATAATTTTAGTTATTCTAGGCTAATAATTTTTTCAGGTAGCTACCCTACACCAATTATGGATACAATGGCAACAAATATACTACAACAATGAAAAGAAATATCATGGGGGAAGTATTTCAATGTCTGCAAACATTGTCACAAAGAGGGGCCATTGTAATTGGCTCTGCGGACGCATTCTCCAAGGGTCAACACAAAGAGTAATTTAACAGTACTGCCTTCCATTCATTATGCCTTCCCTTCTACTCTCTCAACCATCACCTCCCACCCACATTTCTCCTCCCTCATACCTCACTTTGCACTGGCAAGCACCCACCACCTAAGTTTTGCAGCGCATACGTTGTTTCATGACAATACAGTCATTCAATAGATTAAAACCTTCAAACAGCATCCATTATCCATAGAAAGAGATTTTTACATGATGATATTATGAAATAATAATGATTTTGAATGCATGCAATCCCATGCAATGGATTATTTTCATATGAGGTCTATTTCCATATCCACATGAAATTTTTTACAATGCAATTTTGCAAGAACGGTACAGTGAAAAGTTTGATTTAACAAATGGCAATTCAGAACATGGGATATTCATTCATTTTTCACTTTTTCCATTAGTTTTATCATTCGTTTAATGCATCCTTCTGCTTTAGGACTATTCTGATGGCATTAAAAATTCAATAATCAAATCAAATTGTTCTAAACCCATTAGCTACTAATTTCAATACGTGACTATTTACATAAAAGATAAGATAATACTAGTTTCAAGGAAACTTAACACCTTTGCCAAAGCAAAATAAAAAGGGGTAATGTCACTAATATCATATGGTGTCATGCATGATGGATATTGTGTATGCCTGTTACTTCAGTCTTGTCTAACACTCTTTCCACTGACAGCTTCCACACATTTTTCTGAACAGACTGATTTTTAGTGATCCTTGGGTGCAAAGTTTAACAATATTTGGGCGGAGGGGAAGAGGAGGGAGGAAAGAAAGGATTGGTTGAGCTATGAAGAGGGGGGCTAAAAGTCTATGGTTTGAGGCGGAGAAGGAGTGTTGGTAATATTGACAAATTAGCAATAATTGGATAATTAGATTAGATAAAAACCAATTAGATAATTAGCTGGAAGGATATGGTCAATACAATGTTGCAAAAAGCCCACCTGACATCAGATTAGTTGGCAGAGGATTAGGGAAATGATTATTATGAACTGGGAGAACGGCACTTAGTAATTAGTTAGGTGACTCAGTAGCGGGTTGGGAGGAGTCGCTACATTGTTGAAAAAGTCTCACTCGGTTTCAGGTGAGCTGGCAGGGGGTGAGGGTAAAAACAATAACGGGGAATGTGAAGGGTAAAGAAAATCGTTGGTCAAAATATCTTCCCCGTAATTTGTGTGTTGAAGGATTTCCAACTGCTCCAGCGCATCAAGATGGTACCCTTTCTTCTCAAAATGTAAAAATTCGGGAGTAAAATCGCTGGTGTGGCCACAATCTCTCAAGTGCTTGGCGAATAGTGATGCGGAGATGTTATTTTTAAAACAAGCTCGGTGTTCCTTTATTCTTGTTTCAAATCTCCTCCCCGTCTGGCCTATGTATATCCGGTTGCAGTCTTTGCAGCGGAGTTTGTATACTCCACGTTTGTGTAGTGGTTCAACGTGGTCTTTCGTGTGGCATAACATGTTGCTTAAATTAGTTTTATCGTAAAAGGCCGGTCTCACTTTTTCCTTTGGAAGAATTCTTTGTACTTTTAATGATAAGTGACCAAGAAAAGGGAATCTCCGCCACTTTGGCTGGTTTTCTGTATATGTGGGTGAACTATATATGGATAACTTTGCTAAACGGGATAGTTTCTTACGGTAAAGGGTATCAATTAAATCTTCTCTATACCCATTGTTCACTGCAATTTGTTTAATGATCTTTAGTTCTTTAAGAGTGTTTTCTTTGGACAAGGGGATAGAACATACTCTGTGTATCATGGCGTGAAAGGCCGATAATTTTTGAGCGAAATAGTGCCTAGAATTATAGTGTATGACATGGTCCGTATAACACTGTTTTCTGAAAATAGAAAAATTAAAACTATTGTTTTTAATGGTAATAGTCAAGTCCAGAAAGTTGAGGGATCCATCCATCTACTTCTAATTCCTTGGTAAAATTTATATGTTTGTCTCTGGAATTGAGGAAATTGAAAAAATTTCCAACTGTCTTTCGGAACCCGTCCAGATGCAGAAAACGTCATCAACATATCTATACCAACAGAGGATATTTTTGACGAGGGGATGATCTGAGGAAAACAATATTTGCTCAATATTGCCCAAGAAAATGTCTGCTAGTAGCGGGGAAAGCGGAGAGCCTATTGCTAAGCCATCTTTTTGTTGTTATATTTTGCCGTTTAACACGAAACTGTTTTGTTCTACACACACTTTTAAGGAGGAAAAAGCTTATGTGGAAAAGTTCAGTGGTTTGATTATTAAAAGTCAGTTTCTGTAGAAATTAAAAATAAAGCCATTGAAAATTGGAACAAGGCATGATTGTGGCTGATCTAGTACACAAATACAAGTGGTCAGCATCTACTATTTGTATTTTCTTCAAGAACAAGGGCAAAATTAAGAAGATAGATGCTTCAAAGGGAGTGACAAGAATATCTATGCAACAGGTATCGATTCTCAACAATGTTGAAAGCTTGTTTCTCAAATGGATAATTGAAAAGCATTTGATATGCAACACTATTAACAAGAACAAAATTTGTGGAAATGGGGAAAGTGATTTTCACCGACCTCGTGAATTAGATGTCAGGATCATCAATGGCTGAAAAAGTATTTGAGGGGAGCTGTTCATGGTTTGAGAAGTTTAGGACAATATAACTCGTTATGCAGCATGGTGAAGCAGCAAGCTCCGAGTCTAAGGCAGCAGAGAATTTCATACAGAAGGTGACTTCAGAACATTGGTAGATTCTGAGGGTTACCAGCTTGAAAAGGTTTTTAATTGCAATGAGATTGTTTTCACCTAGAAGAAGATGCCAAAGCAAACCTATACGACACCTGTTCAACAATTTCCTGAACTGATTTATAACAAAAAAATACTTCACACTTTAACATATTCTTGGTCAGGGTCCCCTACAATGTAGTCTCCTCCCCACAAAGTATACACTTATCCCAATGGTATTTCTAATTTTTGAAACAGTCCTGGAATACTTCTTTTGGAATGCCCATAAGCTCCTCCATCTTAATTTTCTCCATCTTTGGAATGGTGGCAAATCTTTTTTAGTTTTTAGTTTGGGGATCGGGAAAAGTCACATGGCACCAGATCTTGTGAGCAGGGTGGGTGGTGAGGCACAGCGGTCTTGTTTTTGGCTAAACACTCGACGTGCTATGAGAGACGAATGTGCCAGCACATAGTCATGGTGATGAAACCACTTGTCACCCATCCAGGGGTCGGGCCATTTTCAACTAATTCTCTCTCTGGTGTGTTTCATACCCCTTGGTTGTATGTTGAATGTCTGGCATGTCGGTAGGTATTCGTGATGCATAACCCCCTTTGGATTAAAAAAAACCTCAAAAGTCATCACCACCTTGGCATTCAAGCGAGCTTTGTTTCGATGTGGTATCCATAAACCCATGACTCACCAAACCATAGTGAAGATTGCACTTTTGCTTCAGTGTCGTGACTCACCACCTGTTATGATCCTGGACAAGAAGGTTTCATCCTCTTCAGCAGATCAATGAAACAGTTCCCGACAGACTAGAACAGGGTGTTGTTTCTGGTCTGCTGTCATCAGGAGAGGCACGAATTTGGCGGTGACTCCAGGCATCCTCAATTTCTCAGTTAGAATATCGTAGCATGAAGCAATCGAGATGCCACCTAAACTCTTCAGCAAATTCCCTGATAATCAAACGTCGATGTGGACGAACGAGATCGTTCACTTTCTCGTTAATGTGGGGGTCATCAGTCGACTGGTGATGCTCCTCCGGAATGCTCGTCGTCTTCCACCGATTGCCGCCCCTTTGTTGAACCGAGTCAACCACTCATAACACACGCGCTGTACGTCTCATAGCATCCTCATCATAAGCCTTGGTAATCAGCTCAAAAGTTTCTGCGTGGGATTTGCAGAGTTTCACGCAGAATTATCAGAGAGCGCCGCTGCTCCTTCATAGAGCTCACTTCCTCGAACCCGATGTTTATGCCGCAAGACACGAACACCCGTTCACATAAACAGGCGTAACTAATCAATAAAATAAGACATCAACAAAGTGGTGAGTGTAGTTATTACGGATGTTTACACGGACACAACGCCTCCAAGCGGATTCAAAAATAACCAACTGGAGGCACGCTATTCAAAAAGTTCGGAAACCTTACGAACAAACATCGTATTTCTACGTGTAAGCATAAAAAATAATGCATTACAAACCAATGAACGGCCGTCTCACGCTGCTATTTTGAGCAAATACAAACGGCGGATTGGGAATTAAACCTCTGCTTGCTTACCATTCAGAAAATCCACAATTCTAAAGAAGTGTTAAGTCCAATACAGCGAGCTAAATGTGGCCTGGAGATTGAGGGGAAACTATCGTATCGTACCATGTGAACAAGGCATCGCCACACTAAGGCAGAGGCGATGCGCTCCAGATAGTTACTTAATGATTATTATTGGGAGTCGCATTTTTACCAAATTTTTCAGCGTCGGGAAAAAACAAATGCCGCTAAACAGCTTTCTAGTAAAAAGAAATTAGGCACATAACATAAATAATCAAATATATCTTTTAACTCTCTTCTGCTTTTACAAATCGCGTTCGTATTCCCGCTCGCCTGATAGATAGAAAAAAAGATAAACACGAAACTAAACAATACATATGCGAGGGTTGCTTTCATATTTTCAGCCTAATAATAAAAATAACTGGTGTAGAGTAGGTGCTGGATTGTGTTTTATTGAGAGTCGCAAAATATTTATTTGATAGTTCTGTCCATCCAAAAACCTACCACCACTCCGATTGAGGTACCTGCAAAACATGGCTTTTGAATGCATCAACGGCTTCTTCAGGGGCCAAAAAACGTTAGCCACGCAATTTTTTCTTGATAAACGGGAGTAAAAAAAAGTCACTTGGTGCTAAATTAGGGCTGTACGGAGGATGACCTATCAATTCGACGTTTCGGCCAGTCAAATAGGTAATTGTTTCAACCGATCTGATAGAGCTTGCATTGTCGTGATGAAGAATTATCCTTCGCCGCCGCTTCTTTTCCCGTATTTCATCAAGCATTTCTGGCAAACAAATACTCGTGTACTATCCCGAATTCAAGGCATAGACAAGAATAGACAAAATTTTCCAGTCACTGTAAACAACACAAGTTATCATCAAACAACAAAATGTTCTGAGGAAGTTTATCGTTAAAAGGGACAAACTTACATATGGAAACGTCAGATGGCGCCTAAAGCACTTAGTGTTGTCAAGGCTCAACAAATAAATAGCAACCCTCGTGTTAGCTTGTTTGAAAAAACATTTTCGAATAATTTATTTTTTCGGCGTGGAACGCATCATCGACTTTTACATTAAGTAATATGCATGATAAGTTGCTTCAGTAAATGAGTATTTCGCTTCACGATAAAGATCGCGGAATGGATTATGCTCGTAACATGAGGTATTTTAATGATGAAAAAGGCATTTAGTTAAAGTCATTGCGATGTGTTACGCTCTATGTCAATACTTTCAAAGCAACTGCCGACACGGTAGTTATCTCTCTTTGAGATGAGTATTTCCACCCAAAAGCAATGTTGAAGTCAAACAAGATTCTTTTTTACACAGAATTAATTCAAGGAAAGCCCTAGATGATTTCCAATCACAATAGGAACGGTTTTTCAAATAAATATGCTGCATTCGATGTTATGGCTGTATAAACGTCCTTTTTATTCAGCAAAGGAGTCTATGCCACAATAGTTCTCTCCTGAAGGAGACAACTATTTCGGCATAACTTCTATTAGTGCATACCAATGCTTTATGTAAAATATTCACAAACTGACAAGGTCGATTTTGTAAATAGCTCTTCAGACCATTAAAAAAATAGTTTTACGAATTATTTTAAACTACAGTTTTCATTAAAATCTAGGACATGTATTTAGTGTACTTTGGAGAATCATCCACGACAAACTTCAGCATAGTGTTACATGTAATTAATGAAAACAAGAAGATGAGTACTTCCAGTGGAATTCATTTGTATCAATGAACAAAATGTTGTCAAAGAATGCGATCCAATTCAAACATGGCCGTGTTTGCCAGCGCGCGTGCTTGACGCACCGCTATAGAAACGCCAATTGTTATGCATGATTTTAAGAAAAAAATGTCCACAATTTTCATGAATTTTCATAATGATGTTGTAGTAATGCCATTTAGGTCTAATGAAATGTAACTCGGTAACATTGTAGCAAGGTGCCTTTTCATCACCGATCGCAAAAACCCAGAAACTCATCACTGGAGTTGAATGAAGAGCCACTTGAAACCTCTTCAGAAATCGAGTCTTCGTATAACAAATCGCCCTGTATCAGCAAGTGCAGTGAAATCTCAATTACCCGTGCTAATAGATGTATTAATCAGTACACAGCTACATGACTGAAAAATAAGAGAGAGTTCAATGCTTTCAAATCAACGAAAATTGAGCGAAAGTAAGAATTGGAATGACGGAAGAAGTTAAGCGTGTCAATATAGTATTCTGCTGCATTGAATCAAAACTGACACCATGCAATACACGCCTTTGGCAATGGCGAAAAACACGAAATGGGATGCACAACACTAGAATAGTCCAAAATATATAGATTTCCACTCTTTTCATAACTTGGATTAAAAAGATAATCTAGCACATAATCTCATCACACACAATAGTCGATAATATGTAAAGAAAAAAAAGCCGAAAGCGTAAACTTGATTGGCACGAAGTAATAAGAAAAAAGAAAAAGAAGAAAAAAATTAAAAAATACAAGTAAGGGGAGAAATAGGGAATACACACACTAGGTTACTTAGTAGGGGAGCTGGTGGTATGTTGTGACCAACATATTTACACTCACACAAACTGTACACATTTAATGAGTGCCTTGCCAATAACCAATGGGAAATATGATCCTCAACAGGGTATTTCGTTGTCTTTCTCCCAGGGGGAGGGAGGGTTGAAAAATTTGCGAATCGGACATATTATTTTTTCGTCTTAAACTTGACCGGATAGTCGATGGGGATGCCAAGACCCCATTTTGACCATTTTAAGACGATTTTGGTGCGCCGATTCCGAAAATCGGGCCCGCAAAGTTGCAAAAAAATTGCGAGTCGGACTTTTTTTTCGTCTTAAACTTGGCCAAATAGTCAATGAGGATGCCAAGAACCCCTTTTGACCAGGTTAAGACGATTCAGAATGGCCAAGACCCGTTAAGACGGGCTCAAAATGTAAAAAAGGTAGCACAACCGACTCCATCTGGAGTGGTTTTAAACATGGTCCTGTAATTAAGCGAGGTACGAAAACCATTCTGAGATCATGGCGCTCAAGCACCACTTTACCGATGAAGATGATGAATGCATGTTCGAGAGGGGTCGCCATAGATAAGGGGCCCGGAATGCCGGAAAACGTCACAAATAACTGAAAAACAGTGAACATCAAAAATGCACGGACGCATGAGGCAAAAACCGATCCAATACCCGGAGTGTTTGTCAAAAATTATCATAATATAACTATTTTATATTTTCAGTTGGGTCAGCGGTGCGTGCAGCCCCTCAGGGGTGTAAATGAGGGTAGAACTGGGCGCATTGGGGGCAGGAAAATCGTCCGACAATTTCTCCGAAAACCCCATCACTTACGAGTTACAAACATTTTTCCTGCCCCTTTTACATTCCTGGGTGGTCGTGGTCCCTACTGATTGCACTGAACATATGGAATACACTTATATTCATGACATTTATATTCATGACAATTACCTCGATTATTGGATCGGGGTTTCCGTCATTTGGCCCGCTTTGGATCCGTTTTTCACCTCTTAGGAAGTGTTCACACCCAAAACTAATGTTCAATTCGGAAAGAGCAGACAATTTTACCCCTATTAATGTATTTCCATCCTCCTCTGAGCTGAATAAGCCAATTTTATTGTCGAGTGTTCGTTTACGTCCGGTGGTGCGTTAATGGGTTAAAGTACTAGTAGTTTATTTTCAGAGAAATTGAGGAGGCGAGAGGGGGTTTAGCAGCGATTTTTAATGTAATGTGAAGTATTATTCAAATTAGTAGATTTCGCATGTTTTTGATTTCTCATCCCAGTATGATCCAACTTCTTCCCCAATGTTCATAACTTTGAATGATTCTTTGGTAAGGGGTCTGCAAAAATCAGTACCCAGCAGAGGGACCAGAATCCTTACGCAGTCAAGGGAAGAAGCAAAATATACTATATATGCTGGACAGGGTGTGCAAAACACAGAGCACTGATAAAGATAATTGACCCGAAATGGACAGACCGGTATGAGTGTCGGAGGACTTGTGAAGAAGAAAAAGACCTTCACAGCCATTTATACCCTGCCCACCCAGGTCTTTTGGGGTATGCTCCGAGTGGCTTAAAACTGAAAAGGCGGGTTGTTCAGAGGTCAAATCATTGAATCTTCAAGATATTCTGGAATTTCATAGAACTAGGGAGGATTTTACCTGAAAACAGAAAAAACTGAATTTGGATCCTCAAAAATGCTTCTTTTTCCAAATAATTTTATAAAATAAAAATGTCTGGGAAACGAGCGGTTGGGGGATTCTTAGAGAGAATACAAAAAACACTCATATTCTTAGGAAAACCGCTAAAGAACCTCAGGATTCCTAAAAAACGGCAAAATCCCTAGGAAACACATAATTGAATTCTTAAGAAACCCTACCAAGATACACGAACATTCTTATAAAAAACACTAAGATTCGTAGAAAAACCCCAAGAAGCACCAAGATTCTCAGAAAAAGCAAAAAACCCCTAAAATTTCTCAAAATAAACACCCATAAACACAGATTCTTAGCAAAACACTAGAATAGTCTCGAAGGGAACTGGAAGGGTCCCAGAAATGTCCAAGGCCAAGCTTTGAGTGCCACAGCGAGCCCATGAACACTCAAAAGCGCTAAAAACTCTAAAAAACGCTGAGAAACACCAAAATCCACCAAAACCGTACTGGAAAAAGTCGCCAAAATACAGGGAATTTTCGGGGGTCCGGGGGTTGCCCGATTTAGTCCTGAAAATTTCGGGATGGCACATCTTATTGATATCAAAGAAGAATCGTGACTTCATTTCGGGTTAACAGAGAATCAATGGAAGCAAAATTTACATTCTTTTGGATTAGTCTGGCCATGTAGAACAAAAAGAGCATTGAAACATTTCGGGCAAAACTTTCCAAAAAATTGGAAGAATGAGACTTGGTGTTTCCCGGGAGGCAGCTGCATACATGTTCTTTCAGGCTCAAGGGTTTTGTATTGTGTAATGAATGTATTATACATTCTGTGATTCCGGACGGAAATCTGATAATGACTTTCGGAAAAAATTTCGTCCGTGGTAGACAGTGGTTGGGCACGTAAATTTGTCTGTCCTTTCCGAGAAAAAATAGAGCCAAAAATGAAATATCCTCATATCAGGATTGTTTTGAAAAGGACAGAAAAATGTACTCGCCGCGGTGTCTAACACGCACTTTAATTCATCTCAATTTTTCATCAGATTGGGATCAAAGAACGCTTGGCAGTATAAGCCGATAAATATACTTGAAAAGGAAATAATAGAGTGGACTTCCAGGTGCTGGGAAATAATATAATCTTTGATAATCCCAACTTACCTGGAGCAAATTGATTGTTTCAAAATTAGATTTCTACCTGGATGGTGTCTAGGATGTCGTAAATATATTCAGTGTCAATTATCATGTCTTCGTGGTGTCTACTAGGTATTCAATAACGCTTAGACAAAGAATATTAGTCATATGCTCATATTCTTCTTCTTCTAAAGCAGATACAATAAGCTTTTGAATTAATTTTGCTTTTGAATAGCCGACACCCAAGCATCCAATTCACTATGGAATCGGAGGAAGAAGGAAGATTGCCATTCCTCGACATACTCATCCAAAGGAAAGAAGACGGGAGTTTGGGCCATAAGGTATATAGGAAGCCGACTCATACCGACTTATACCTGAACGCAAAAAGTCACCACCATCCAGCACAACGGTCGGCGGTTCTTTCATCCTTGCTGCATAGAGCCAAGTCATTTCCGACCAGCAGAGCCTTCCTGCAGAACTCGGACATTTGAAGAAGACATTCCGGGAAATGGTTTCAGTCCGCGAGAAATCTCCATGGCCCTGAAAAGGGCCTTCGGAGGAAAAAGGGAGACACGTGAAGAAGAGCGGAAACCGGTGGCCAACGCATTCCTGTCGTACATCTCTACGGTATCTGGCAAGATTTCGCGCATTTTGCGTAATCATAACATACGGACAGTGCACCTACCACACAAAAAACTAAGACAAGTCTTAGTTCGCGCCAAAGACCCCGCCGGACTGAAATTGCCTGGTGTCTACAGCATACTATGCGAGTGTGTCGCAGAGTATATCGGTGAGACGGGAAGAACGATCGAGACCCGAATTAAAGAACATAAGCGTCATCTCCGACTCTACCAACCATCAAAATCGGCGGTTGCGGAGCATGCCATTGATTGCCACCACGCGATACGCTGGGAAGAAACCAAAATGCTCCACCATTCCAAAGGCTACTGGGACCGCCTCACCAAGGAGGCAATTGAAATACGGCTCTCTGAGAAAAACTTTAACAGAGACGAGGGTTTCAGCCTAAGCAGGACATGGAACCCGATCCTGAAAATGGCGGGAAAACGTGCTCGGCCTCCGCCAATCAGAAGGGACCCAACATGACCACCGAGGATATATAAACCGGCACCTACAGACTGGCATCATCGGCCCTGATGACGATGAAAAAGGATTTCATCGAAACGTCGGCAGCGATGGAGATGGAGGAGATTACCCGGATGAAATCCCGAGAAGAATTCACTGCCATCATCCGCCGGGAGAAATTGAAGTCCTACAGATACAATAAGCTTTTGAATTTATTTCCCCAGGGATGCTATACAGTTTTGGTTCAGAGCGGGCATAGAGGTCCGTGGAGTTATTTTGCGACTTTGCGGGCCCGTTTTCCGGAATCGGCGCACCAAAATCGTCTTAAAATGGTCAAAATGGGGTCTTGGCATCCCCATTGACTATTCGGTGGAGTTTTAGGCGAAAAGAAAATATGTCCGATTCGCAAATTTTTCGTCCCCCCCCCCCGGGGGAAAGACAACGGGTAACTTGTAAGACTTGCCTCTTTTGTACTTTGCTAGGTATCCTCGTTAAACGTGAGCAAATCTTACAAGTGTAAATATCAGGTTCACAGCATACCACCAGCTCCCGTACTAACGTTGGTGTGTTTGAGAAACAGTGACCCACGTGTACCTCAATCACACACAAAAGCCAAAATAAATAATAGAATTAATAAATAATAAAACAAAATTACAACTACTCGATCACTAGGGTGTGTTAGGAAATAACAGTCATTCTCGTGAATCACATTCACACACACACTCCGGGTTAACAAGGATCCCTTCTATGCCATTGACCCGCTAATCAGTCAAACACAGATGAATATAAAATTATAACACGGATGTACGCACGCTCTCGCTCATTCACTCAATCACTCAGGTGTGCTCGAAAACAAGGACCTTTGCGACTCACAAATACTCACGCGTTCAGGGTTTACCAGGATTCTTCCTATGCCAGGGACCCGCCAATACACAGAAATAACAAAACGGAAAATAAGGGAATATCGTAAACACGCAATCACTCAGGTGTATCTGACCATTATGAATCGCACGCACTCACTCATTCAGGGCTTACAAGGTTTCCTCCTATGTCAGGGACCCGTCAATCACACAAACAAAATTAAGGAACTAAATTCGGGGGAAGGTAAGAGCCTAGAGAAAACCTGACCCCAGGTGTTTCGCCTGCAAAGCAGGTCTCTTCCGAGAAATATGCGAATTCCGTTGGGGAGGGGTGGGTAGGGAAGGTGAAACAATTTTTTTGTTTACATTGATTCACGACCGTAGCTACGTTACTTGCATAATTAAGTCGATAATATATTTTCACCAAAGGTATTTAACGGATGCCATTACAATTAACCATCAATGTTTCACCATTTTCCTAGAAATCTTCCATTGCTACAATTCTGTTGCGAGGTGTTGTAATCAATACGTGCCCCTCCAAAAAACTTATATTTTTCTTTTGCATGTTCGAAAAAGAGGCAAACTCTGAGGAGTATCTCTGAAATACGATTAGATGGAAGTTTTACTTAGCTGGAAATGCAATTAAACATATATTCAAACTCCATGGGTACGTAGGATAGTGGTTCAGAAGATGGAGAGGAGAGGATCCTTATCAAGAGATCCTTGTTAAAAAGAGGGCCATTTGAAAAATAAAATTGGTCGGAGTCTTGCCAGTAGCCCGAACAAGCCCTCCATTGGAGAAAGAAAGAGTATTGTCCCGTTGAATGCGGTGGGCCTCAGTGCAGGCGAACTCCCACAGATGTCGCCGTAAATGACACGGGTTTAATTTAGGTGGAAAATGAGATCATGTGAACATGAGTTTGCATGGCAGCTGACGTCACCCATGGAGAACATTCTCTGTAAGTGCATGCCAATCACCACAGAGCGCTCTTCCTTTTATTTATGTATCATCTGACATTTGGTGGGGTTTAGGACAGACCACCTCCTCTCCAATTCACTCGGACACCATCCGAAAACCACTTTTATTCGGTAGAACACGCTGAAATTGAAATTGAATCTTAGGCTTCAACATTGGACCTTGTTCTCGAAGCTCCTTTGGTCGGACGAGAATCTTTTGCAGTCTACAGACGGCTCTTCTTACGTCTCTGAAAGTTGATGTTTTCGCGGAAAAGTTTGAAGTCGCCTTTCATGTGTTTAAGATGTTATATCATCTATTCCATGGATTGAGGCTCTACTTTGTGAAAATTCATGGACACGGACGAACGAAAATTCATGGACGAAAAATGGACACGCTGGGGCAGTTAGAAGTAAGACGACGCGAGTATACTACCACTGACTGACTCTTGGACAAACGAAAACATCCTTGCGAGACAGTCACCTTTTTTTTGGAAGTTCTATTCTCCATCAACAAAGTGTATTCGTAAACCACTTCCCCCTCCCTCCCCGTTCATAATGCTTTCCTCCCTACACCACGTTTTCTCTCTTCCCCCATTGCACGTACCAACCACACCCCCAACCAAAACCCTCCCATCCCCCCACAGATCCTCCCGTAGCCCAAATACCCTCCTGGCAAGACTATACGTGTCCTGGCCGCGGATGGGATTTTAAAACCGAAATATGTCGCTCGCATATGCTTTGAAACCGGTAGCAGCCTAATAAAGGTTTTTTCGATCCATTGATCTTCTTCGTTCGTCTTATTTTTTTATTTTATTTATTATCGACTTAATTGGGCGAGGTTGAGACTAAATAGTCCCTTCTTCCACCTAACCCTTACATTACATACATTACATTGAAGACAATTACATACAGCCAAGCCCTGGATGGAGAAAAATCCACCCAGACGGGAATCGAACCCGTGACCTGTCAGTTGATAGACGAGGACGTTACCCCGCCGCCACCGGGGCCGGCTAATGAGGACGTTAAGAACTGCCAGTGCGCGAGAGCACACAGCAAAATAATGGAACAAGCATGGATTTGGCATATTATTAGAAATGCACGTGAAAAGAGGTGTGCGAGAGATGAAGAGAAGCAAGGGAGAAAGAAAGATTGAAATTCATTAAATTAAGAACACAATGTATACATCTACTATTTTTTATTCTCGTACAACTAGTTTCAACGCTTAGGCGCCATCATCAGGTACCTGTGGATACATACATAGGAACAGAGGATATATACATTGTGTTCTTAATTTAATGAACATAAACTTCCGCAAAGTTGAGCCTGAAACAACAGAAATATTCAAATGTTGACGGTAGGCCGTGTTAGAAGTACATACATGTACGTGTAAAGCAGAAAAGTTGAAAGAAGAAAAGAAACTAGTATCGGATGTAAAATGAATGCTCACACTGCGTAGCAAATTGGTTTCGGGTAATAAACGCACTGCTGCCAACGCAATAGCACGGATTCGTGCTCATCCCGGCGCACTTGGGTGTGCCGGCGGCAAAGCGGGGTGCCGGCACGAAAGCAGTGGGGGGAGGGAGGCCTTGCTCTGTATCTCACCGCGGAATAAGCAGTGGTTCATGCGAGAATTTGGATCGCATGCACCGGTAAAATAACAGACACGAAACGAGCGGTGGTTCACGGGAGTAAGCGAAAGTGCATCACGAGAATTCCTTCCAGTGCCATGCCTACCTCGAGAGCCGATGTCGATACAGTTCCGCAGTCGTGCACGTTTTTTTTAGATTGGGGGAAAAGGAATGAAGAGGCCACGGCGTGAAATGATCTCGTCATCATGGGGAAAGATACCGTTGCTGCTGCTGCAGCTCTCATTTACACTACGGCTGCTCAACCAATTGCAAAGATAGTTCTCCACTGTCGAACGTTCATCATTGGCAGCTACGTTCAAGCCAGAAACCAGTGCCATGGACAAAAGGCAATGCCTTGGGAGTTGTGCCGGCTCTCGGGGTCCGACCGCAGGGCCAACCGCCGGAATGACATCGAAGAGCGTTTAAGGGCGAAACGATGGAGACGAATTATTGAGCCGCTGAACAGTGAAATTAAAATCGGAGAAAGCAAAAGATGCATCCAAGAGGGACGAATGTTTCCCTTCGAATACTTCCATTTGGCTTTGGGATTGATTGGGGGGAGGGGTTGATTCCAGGGCACAATATCCAAGGACGAGACCATCTCGTTTTGTTAAGTCTTCTTCAAAACTTTCTCTCCTAATCGACACCCTGTTAAACTGGGCCCAATGATATTATTATGTGAATACATTTTTCCCCTGTCACATCAATTGAAAATGTAGCCAATTGAACCTACAGGTACAATTATTATATATTATAAAATTTATAAAAAACTTCATGGCACAAAAATATGATACAATAAAATGAAATTGATAAAATAAAAATTTATTTTAAATTGCCAAAACAGTTCATGCTAAACAATTGCTAAAAACAGATCAATCCAAATAGAGTAGTTTCAGGCGTGGAAATCTGGTGGAAATGAATAACTGATAGTAGCACTTCTCCAATGGATATTATCCAGTGGAAAAGTGCTACTATAAGTTATTCATTAGATCAATCCAGTACTTATGTTTTCTCTTTAAGCTCGATATTGATTTTAAATTACGTGGGTAATTTATTCAGTTAGATCCCTCATATCATTGAAAAATATATTCAATAGAAAATGGTTTAATTGGTGGTTTTCGCATCCCACGAACCTACTTCACCTTTCTGCATAATCGCTATTCACTTCTAAGTAGTTTCCATAAGACTGAACCAGCTTCTTAATTTCCTCATCAAGGAAGGTCACCGCCTGGAGAACTGAACTAATTAACAACGGTGCTCTGGAGTTCCTCGATGTCTTCAAATCATTGTCCCCCAAGCCAATGCTTGGAATGTTGAAGAGGAATTAGTTGCTAGGTGCATGGTCAAGTCATCTCAGTCTTGTCGATAGCGGTCGAAGAACGGTCCTCTACTTAACGTCCTTGGCTCTCTGCGCTCGTCGCTAAGCATTTTCGGCACCCATCTTGCACACAATCTTCGATAGCCTAGCTTTCCCTATTACACTGTACAAGGTACAAAGATATGCGACAATCTCCAGTGGTTTTTTCACCATGCAGTAAAAATGGCATCAGAGGAACTGGAGACAGGAATGAAAGTCGGTAGGGAATTCATAAAATCACTAGGTTAGTGGATGATCACGCTTCAGTTAGCCATTCAAGCAAGGGGTTACAAACATTGTTTCGAAGTTTTAGAACATGATTGTAATAGGTTCGGTAGGAAGAAGATCAATATACACACAACAAAAGGTAATGGGGTTTTCGAGCAGGAGGAAGGCTAAGTTTAACGAGAAAATTGGCGGACAACAACTAGAGCAGGTGAATGTGGAGCAGTTTACCCAGTTAAGCTAAGTCTAAAGTTCTCCAGGAGATAAAACTGGAGCAGTTTATTTATTGGCAGTGTTTTGGACCAGGATGGTTAGAGTAGCAGGGATATGAAAAGAAGAAATGCATTAGGCAAAGAAGCTTTCACAAGGATGGTAGCGATCCTGGACACGGCCGTTACAGAAGACTTTGCAATGGGACGTGGTTTTGTATGGTGCGAAAACTTGATCATTTAAGCAAGATAACCGGCATTGATTGAAGGCTCTTTGGGAGGCTTATTTCTCTGATCAAAGCTTTGAAGAACCAAATTACAAATTCCCAACGGAAACCCTATTTGCTTTCTCTAACTTCGTTCCTCTCGATCTCTTTTGGATCATTCCCCATATTGACCACTCAAAGGGGACTTTTCCATGCCCTCTTAATAACAGCCAACCTAATTTTGCAAAAGTATAATTGACAAGGAAACCAGAAATAATAATGGCCAATATAGATACATTGTTTTGCATTTGCTGAATAATTATAATGTTTCATTCTTTTTTTGCTCTGCCGATGATGAGTTGAAGGCAACATCACTTCCTGCGTAGTGAGAGGCACTGCTCACACTTAACCTGCACTGAAACGACGGACTTACAAGATGCGTCAAGTGCAATATAAATAGACACGGTGATCTATCGCCAGGTCCTCGAGGTCCATACCACACTCCTACTCCTTGCTATATCCAATTCTGGAGAACCAATCAAGGATGCCACACACTCTATCTTGGGCCCTCTCAATCCACCACCACGCATGGACGTGCCACTCACCCCCCACCAGGGGTGGCGAATCGAAGCTTATCGCGGGACCGTTTAAACTGAGAATAAAAAAGTGGAATGCAGAATGGGCTAAAGAGATGGAATAGCATGAACACAAACAACCAATGCCTTGGCTTGGAGAGCTGGGATTGATTAGGGACCTGCGATGTTTGATGATACATTGATTCATGATTCGGTTCAATGATTCGATTCGAAGTTTAAAAAATCGATTTGTTGAATTCCAATATCAACCAGGTACATTAGCATACGATATATTTCTAAGTCTTCCAGCATTTACCTGAGAAAAAAACATTATTTGTACATGGTATTTTTTGTAATAAATTACACATTAATAAGAAATAACCGAGAGATCTGGATAAAATTTATTCTGCATATTGATTCTTATGCACATAATGTTGTAAATTAATGCTATTAATGTTGATTTGTTTTGTTTCATGAAGCCGTAGATTGAAGCAACTCGCAGCATGGGGAAGATGGAGGCTCGAAGTGCGATCAAGTTACTTCACTTGAAAGGTTAGAGGGCACGACAAATCCACGATGAAATTATAGCCGTTTATGAAAATGATAGCCCGTCATTTAACACAATCCTGAGGTAGAAAAGGAATGGTCAAACTGTCACTCACAGACGATCCAAGAGGTGGACGCTCGGGAACGATACTGCCACGGTGAAGAAAGTGGAGGAGTTTATCCTTCCTATTAGACAGACGGAAGAGCAACCATCCAAATGATCATGAATTGGATTGATGGATTTAGATGCGGCAAGGCGTGGAACATTATTCACGAGAAACTGCACATGTCAAGAGTGTCAGCACGCTGGGTTCACGACAACTGATTCCGTTCCAGAAGCAAACACGGCGCAACCTGCAATCAAGGCGATTTGGCTTTGAAATTACGCCACAATTCGCCCCACTTTCCCGATCTCGCCCTAAGCAACCTATTGCTATTCCCAGAATACAAAATACCATTGCGGGGTCGGAGATTTGAACCACAAATAATGCCATTCAAGAAGTGGAAGTGGTTTTGGACATTTAACCTGCTGATTTCTATAATGATGGCCTTTTAAAGGAAAAAAAACGCAAGGAGAAATGTAGAACTCTTCGATGGTGACCATGTTGAGAAGTCTTAAGAATATTAAATAAATTCAGTTTCTAAATAGATTGTTTTTAGTAATAATTATAAATTTACAATATTCCCTTTCATGCATTGATTACAGGAATAATAACATTATCAATTAAATAAATTTTCATGAGTATGTACGTCTTGTTGATATATTATTATCACTTATGAAAAATCGACAACTGAAGGCAAACATTTGCCAATATTTTGTCTTAAGACCGTAAAAATATGGACAATTCAATTTCCTTCTATTTCAAGGAATTGCAATTTGAGGTACGTAGTCATTATTATCATTAATACTTTGGTAATGTCTCATACTGTCTCCTTGGTATTCATGCATATATTTCACAAGATGAGAGCAAAACGAAAAACCAACACCAACCGGAAATATTACGAGATTTCGTATCTTTATCCAAGATTTGAGCAGGAGAACGCACCATTACCTCACTTGGATTTGTTAGTGAACAGAAAAGATGGGAGTTCAGCGATTTCGTCTTTCTTAAAAACAACCTGGAGATATAAAATTCTTAAGTATATAGGCAAGTGGGTATAGTAAAATACAGTGAAACCTCGCAATACGAGCATAATTTGTCATGGAATCTTTACTGTAGATTTCCCACATAGATTAAAGTAAAATACGATACTGCGTTCCACGCCAAAAAATTAAATTACGAAAGGTTTACTCAAAGAAAATCATACATACATTGTTTAGGATCGTGGATCATGTTCATATTTTCTGATATCACGGAATCCTGGAATGCGAATTCCATTTGTAAAATCAAAAAGGAATCAAAATAATTAATTTATTGTTACATTTCTTATTCTATTTTATTTTTAAACTATTAACACACAAGTGATTTTGCCGAATCCAAAATTGTTGTGAAAAAATGACTCAGCATATCATTAAATAAATTTCTAGCATGCATCGCCACTGCATTATTGGGGCGATGCTTCGTGTGCATGACGATGCAACAGTTTCCCATAACCTCCACATTTCCTTCAGCTTACTCTTCCGGCCTTTACACTACTCCTTGAGGACTCGGAAGTTTCTGAATGGTAAACAAGGGGAAATTTAATTTACTAATTGCTGCTTGCATTTGCGCAAAAGAGCAGCGTGGGACGGCCTCTCATTGGCTCGTGGCCGGGCAATGCATTATCGTCTACTGTTGTCATGTGTACATACTACGAGGTGAGTTCAGAAAATAACGGCATTTTTTTAATTACGCGGGTTTGCAGAGTCCGATTGTCAAAATTGTTTTTATTATGTTGGTATACATGCCCCTAAAGGATGATAAAATTTTCAGCTGTGTACAGTATTACTCGCTTTGCGAATTGTCACTTGATAATAACCATTATTTTATTTCCATAAGGTTACACCAACTGAACAGTTATTGCATGGCAATGTATGTGGCCATCATCATACAATTCCATCGATTATGATTATGTCTATCAATATACGTATATCAAATGAAAACTCGCTTTAGCTCTAGCTTTCCTAAGGACCAGTTGAGAAAACTGAGGATATTATTAAAACAGTGAACAAGGAAATAAAAACCGTGCAGATAATAATTTTGTCCAATAAACAGAGAATTCACTTAAAATGGCGGAATTACTTAAATTGTTTTATTTAAATTGCTTCATTTCCTCTAAACAACCATTATCTCCAAATATCCTGCATTGGATGGATGCCCCACACACCCGCCGTCTCCCTCGCCACCACAAAAGAAACTTACTCCTTCCACGGCTTTCAACAACAATCACACTCCAACACTTCATTTATTTTGATACTCCAGTAATTGCACACTGAAATTAATTCATGCATATCAAACTACAGGCAATACTTTCGCGTTCCAATAAATGCACGCCGCCAATGAACAATGCGAATGGCGGTGCTTGCTCTTGAATTCTATTGGGTCATCAACAGCGCTCAAATCCCACCAGGAAGGGAATCGCATTTCGGCTAATCACGGAGCGCAAGCTCGCAAATCAACACGGCCGCGCTCTGAGGGAACGCGCACGAATCACAGTGTGGCAATAATTACAGTCGACGATGAGAACGCACTATCAGGCACGCTTCTGGGATGCCGTGCTGCGGCCATGGCCTCGTTCATTCGTCGAGCAATAGATCAAGGATTCCTGGCCGCGACAATCATCCTTCCACGAACAAACAGATATCGGCGACGTAGGCGGTGAATGGATCAAACCCATTCTACTGAGCAATGCATAAACCTTAGTGACTTTGTAACAGACAAGATGGGATCTGAAGAGTTAGGAAAAGATGCGGGGGAAGAAAGGAATAAGGCGGGAATCAAATGATGAGGTGTCATACGAATGCCAGAGAGAGTGTTGTTGGTCGGGACGACTTTTTAAATTGCCCAACCTCATACTATATGCGCCCGTAACTATAGACGAGTATTCCACGAGAGGGCAAACCTGGATCTTATGCGCTTTTTCTTTTGTAACTACCACTTCTTCCTTTTAAATTTCCCATTACCCATTTAACTACTCTCCATGCCTTACGCGTCAGATTATCCACTTGAACCCCCCATCCAAGTCCTCTAGTCAGGTAAGTAAAGTAATTTCCGACCTCAAAGATAGAAGACATTTTTTCTGAAAATTTTGAGGTCGGAAACTTTTAGGACCCCCCACATATATTTATACATGTATACATTTACACATATATATATATATAAATACACACGCACACGGGTACATGCTGTATGTATATATTTTCACACACACACACACACGAGTATATGCTCGTATTTGCTGGTCGCTGAAGTCCATGGGGTAGAGCGTTGGACTACTGACCAGAGGGTCCCGGGTTCGACTACCGGGCAAGGCACTCTGGGCACCTGCAGCTCCACCCAAGCTATGTGATTTTTCGGATACCAGGTATTCCTAGGAAACCATAAACGGCACAGGGAAAGGAACTGTACCCCCTACCCTGATGTGTGAATATTCACACGCCATTGGGCTTTGTACTGGCTGAACTCTACCACCTACCAAACCGACCTTCGGGTTGAATACTTTGTTCATGGTATATTATTATTAGGTAATCTACCGGTTAAGGTAGGTTTTGGATGGACACAACTATCAAGTAAACATTTTGTGACTCCCCACCTAGCAAATAAATCTATATCAGGTCCCTTTTCATCTCGGTGTACTTCTTTCCTCCCTTCATCCCATCCAACATCCCTATCCTGTTCCTACCCTTACCTCGCTTGCCCAACATTCTCCCCTCTATTACCCTCTTAAACATTCCACTACCGCTCAATACGCCTTTCATCCATTTTTCCTGCCTCCATAGGATTTCTCTCAACAAACCCCTTTCCTCCCCCACCATTTCTAGTACTTCCTCATTCGTTTTCCTTTCGGTCCATTTCACCTTCTCCATTCCTCTCCACAACCACAATTCAAAAGCCTCCAATCTACGTCTATCCTCCTGCTTCAGCGACCACGTTCCCGCGCCGTACATAGCTACGCTCCATATCAGAGTTTTTACGAGTCTTGTCTTAACATCCCTACTCCACGTCCCCGTCAAATCCCTCCTCCTTGAGAAAGCCTCCTTGCCTAGCGCAATTCTTCTCCTTACGTCCCTACCACTTTGACCGTATTGGTCCAAAACACTTCCGAGATATGTAAACTGTTCTACCTGCTCTATTTTTCCCCACCTATTTTAATATTTAGCTTAGCTTTTTTCTTTCTGGAAAATCGCATAACCTTTGTTTTATTAATATTGATTCTCCTCCCATATTAATCGCACTGAACCTCCAATTCACTCAACAATGCTTGCAACCCCTTGGCTGACGGAGCAACTAATGCTTGGTCATCAGCAAACCTAACCGATTTTACGAATTCCCCTCCGACTTTCATTCCTGCCTCCAGTTCTTCCCATGCCTCTTTAATCATTTACTCTACATATACGCTGAACAGTACCGGTGACAATGGGCAACTCTGCCTTACACCTCTTCCTAACACTGCCCATCCGGACTATCCGTTCCCCACTCGCACCTGAGCAGTCTGAGACATGTACAGGTTGCGAATCAGTCTCCTGTCCCTCCAATCCATTCCTATTTTCTGCAATACACGCATTTATTTTTCCCAATTCACTCTATCAAACGCTTTTTCGAAATCTACAAAACAGGCAAAAACGTCCTGATTGTATTCTATATTCCTCTCGACTAGTGATCTCATTACTGCAATGGCATCACGCGTACCTCTTCCTTTCCTGAACCCAAACTGATCGTCCCCTAAGTAATCATTTGCCTTACTCTCTATCCTTTTGTTGATGATCCTGAGAATAACTTTAGCTGCGTGGGTAATCAAACTTATTGTTCTGTAATCCTCACATGACGAAGCCTTTGCCTTTTTTGGAATAGGAACTAACACCGATCTCACAATATCTTCCGGCCAGATTCCTTCCCCATAGATACTACGAATCAGTCCATATATGGCCGTCTTCCCACCTTTCCCTAACCATTTCAACATTTCTACAGGAATATTGTCCACCCCCACAGCCTTGTTTACTTTCATCTCCTTTAATGCCCTTTCTATTTCATCGTCGAGTATGCCTGGAACTAAGCTATCTTCTTCTACGTCATGTTCCTTTTCTATGTCTAACCTTGTCGGCCTAAGTTCTTTACCATACAGTGTTTCTATATATTCCTTCCATCTCTCTTGGATTTTTCCTGGTTCAACTATTATCTTACCCCATTTATCTTTAACTGTTAGCACAGATCTTGCCTTCTTACTTCCCGATAATAACTTAACCTTGCTGTATAAAGCACCAATTTCACCCTTCTTCTGTAAACTTTCCATATCCTCGCATTGCGTTTTCTACCATTCTTCTTTAGCTTTACTTCTTTACCTCTACTCTCTTTACTAACTCTTGCTACTTCATTTTGCCTAACTCTGTGTCTACATTCTTCCATCTGCTTCTCTCATCCATCTTTGCAATCATCTCGTCCGTTACCCATGGTTTCCTTATCCTTTTACCGTTAACGGTTCCTATAGTGTCTTTTGCGGCTTCCGATATCCCTTGCTTGATACATTCCCATTTTTCTTCGATAGTACTTAGTTCTTTACCGTCATCCATCGATTTCTCAACAGCCGGCTGATACTCCTTCCTCGTTTCATTTAATGCTTCGACATTCCATTTCCTAACCCGCCGCTCCTGCCTTATCTTCTTGAAACGAACATTACATTTCATTACAACTGAATTGTGGTCAGAGTCCGCATCCGCTCCTGGGAAACTGTGCGAATTTATCACACTGTTCCTAAACCTGTGCCTAACCATAATATAATCTAACTGATACCTTTCTGAGTCACCTGGCATTTTCCATGTATACCTACGCCTTTTGTGGTGTCTAAACCATGTGTTACTGATGACTAACCCCTGTCTTCTGCAGAATTCAATTGCTTTCTCCCCGCGTTCATTCCTCGTGCCTAACCCATAGTCCCCCACCTCACCACCATCTCTTCCTTCGCCTACCGTCGCATTCCAATCCCCCATCACTATCAAATGTTTCCCTGCAGGAACACTCACGATGATATCCCCTAACTCATCATACATCCTATCGACTTCTTCCTCCTTGTGGTTGCTCGGTGGCATGTATACCTGAACAATGACCAAGTTCGTCGGCTCTGCTTTAATCTCTACGAGTAAAATTCTATCTATCGCTTGCTCTATGTTGACTACGCTTCTTCCTACCCCTTTACTTAAAATTACGGCAACCCCTTGTTGGCTCTCGTCCCCGCCGCTGTATATCACTCTATAATTGTCACTCCAATAATCCCCTCTATCCTTCCATCTCACCTCGCAGAGACCTAAAACATCTATATTACCTCTTTCCATCTCTCGCTTAATATTTTCTAATTTGCCTCTCCTCAACATTGTCCTGACGTTCCAGGTTCCTATTCTAACTACTTTCGCCTTCTTCTGAGTCTTCTGTCCCGCTGCATTTATTTCTTCCCTGCAAGGGTTTCGTGGGATGACGACCGCGGAAGCCTTGCCTCTCCTGCTGCCGGGCACGACACACGGCCTCTTGGGCCGAGTCCCGTAGTTGCCAGGACTCATATTATCTTTAGTGCCCATCATTTATTCTTGGGAATCATAATTGAGGTGGTTTCCCGTTGCCTTCCTCAATAGTGTTTTTAACGTGACACCATCACTTAATGGTCGCCCCACTGGGGTCAGACGCCATTGCAGCCGCCTCACTGAGGAACAGACGCTGCGTGGACTACCTTTCGTCTGGCTCCTAACCTTCGACCTATCTGGCATGGGTGATCCTTCCAGGAGTAATTATTATTACTCCCGCCAGCACAGCTCTAGGGGTCATCGGAACGCACAAGTCCTTCCACCACGACAAGGTTGTAGTCCATGGGAGGGTCATGGTATATATATATATATATATATATATATATATATATATATATATATATATATACACACCATCGTATATAAATATACATACACACACATATATACAGGGTTCGTCCGGAAAATAAGTGTCTTGACAAATAAGTCTTTTTTGACAAAAGGGGAGTCGTCCACTACGAATTTGTACCTGAACGACAAACTGAGAATGCTGCATTTTACGTCCAAGTGCTCGACAGGCTTCGAAAACGAGCCGCCCGACCAGCGATCAAAAACATCTGGCGGCTACATCACGGCAATGCGCCGTCTCACACCGCGCTTGTCGTGTCGGACTTCTTGGCCAAGCACGGCGTGGCAACGCGGCCGCACCCACCCTACAGCCCGGACTTGGCACCACCGGACTTCTTTCTGTTCCCGAAGATAAAGAGGAGTTTGAAAGGAACGCGATACGGGACTTTGGACGCCGTCAAAGAGGCCGTGACGACGTGTCTTCGAGAGGTTCCCGATGATGCCTTCGCGGGAGCGTTCCAGGAATGGGAACGCCGCTGGAACAAGTGTATCGACTCAAAAGGGTCCTATTTTGAGGAATTTTAGCTTAAGATATGTAAAAGTGTAATAATTTTTTTCCTGAGCTCAGTACACTTATTCTCTGGACGAACCCTGTATGCATATGCATATACATATAAAAATGTATATACATACATATCTTCCGCGGTCATCATCCCACGAAACCCTTGCAGGGAAGATATAACAGCAGCAGAAAAGAAGACCCAGAAGAAGACGAAAGTAGTTACAATAGGAACATGGAACGTCAGGACAATGATGAGGACAGGAAAATTAGAAAATATTAAGCGAGAAATGGAAAGAGGTAATATAGATGTTTTAGGTCTCTGCGAGGTGAGATGGAAGGATAGCGGGGATCACTGGAGTGACAATTATAGAGTGATATACAGCGGCGGGGACGAGAGCCAACGAGGGGTTGCCATAATATTAAATAAAGGGGTAGGAAGAAGCGTAGTCAACATAGAGCAAGCGACAGATAGAATTTTACTCGTAGAGATTAAAGCAGAGCCGACGAACTTGATCATTGTTCAGGTATACCTGCCACCGAGCAATCACAAGGAGGAAGAAGTCGATAGGATGTACGATGAGTTAGAGGATATAATAGCCCGTGTTCCTGCAGGGAAACATTTGATAGTAATGGGGGATTGGAATGCAACAGTAGGCGAAGGAAGAGAGGGTGGTGAGGTGGGGGACTATGGGTTAGGCACAAGAAATGAACGTGGGGAGAAAGCAATTGAATTCTGCAGAAGACATGGGTTAGTGATCGCCAACTAATGGCTTAGACACAACAAAAGGCATAGGTATACAAGGAAAATGCAAGGTGACTCAGAAAGGTATCAGTTAGATTATATTTTGGTTAGGCACAGGTTTAGGAACAGTGTAATTCATTCGCACAGTTTCCCAGGAGCGGATGCAGACTCTGACCACAATTTAGTTGTTATGAAATGTAACGTCTGTTTCAAGAAGATAAGGCAAGGGCGGCGGGTTAGGAAATGGAATGTCGAAGCATTAAATGAAACGAGGAAGGAGTATCAGCCGGCTGTTGAGAAATCGATGGATGACGGTAAAGAACTAAGTACTATCGAAGAAAAATGGGAATGTATCAAGCAAGGGATATCGGAAGCCGCAAAAGACACTATAGGAACCGTTAACGGTAAAAGGATAAGGAAACCATGGGTAACGGACGAGATGATTGCAAAGATGGATGAGAGAAGCAGATGGAAGAATGTAGACACAGAGTTAGGCAAAATGAAGTAGCAAGAGTTTAACAATAAATTGAGAAGGGCCACAAATAAAGCTAAAGACCAATAGTGGAAAACGCAATGCGAGGATATGGAAAGTTTACAGAAGAAGGGTGAAATTGGTGCTTTATACAGCAAGGTTAAGTTATTATCGGGAAGTAAGAAGGCAAGATCTGTGCTAACAGTTAAAGATAAATGGGGTAAGATAATAGTTGAACCAGGAAAAATCCAAGAGAGATGGAAGGAATATATAGAAACACTGTATGGTAAAGAACTTAGGCCGACAAGGTTAGACATAGAAAAGGAACATGACGTAGAAGAAGATAGCTTAGGTCCAGGCATACTCGAAGTTGAAATAGAAAGGGCATTAAAGGAGATGAAAGCAAACAAGGCCGTGGGGGTGGACAACATACCTGTAGAACTTTTGAAATGTTTAGGAAAATGCGGGAAGAAGGCACTATATGAACTGATTCGTAGTATCTATGAGGAAGGAATCTGGCCGGAAGATTTTGTGAGATAGGTGTTAGTTCCTATTCCAAAAAAGGCAAAGTCTATAACATGTGAGGATTACAGAACAATAAGTTTGATAGCCCACGCAGCTAAAGTTATTCTCAGGATCATCAACAAAAGGATAGAGAGTAAGGCAAATGATTACTAAGAAGATGATCAGTTTGGGTTTAGGAAGGGGAGAGGTAGGCGTGATGCCATTGCAGTAAAGAGATCACTAATTGAGAGGAATATAGAATACAACCAGGACGTTTTTGCCTTTTTTTGTAGATTTCGAAAAAGCGTTCGATAGAGTGAATTGGGAAAAATTAATACGTTTATTGCAGAAAATAGGAATGGATTGGAGGGACAGAAGACTGATTCGCAACCTGTACATGTCTCAGACTGCTCAGGTGCGAGTGGGGAACGGAGAGTCCAGATGGGCAGTTAGGAAGAGGGGTAAGGCAGGGTTGCCCATTGTCACCGGTGCTGTTCAACGCATATGTGGAGGAAATGATTAAAGAGGCATGGGAAGAATTGGAGGTAGGAATGAAAGTCGGAGGGGAATTCGTAAAATCGGTTAGGTTTGCTGATGACCAAGCATTAGTTGCTCAGTCAGCCAAGGGGTTGAAAGCATTGCTGAGTGAATTGGAGGTTCAGTGCGATAAATATGGGATGAGAATCAATATTAATAAAACCAAGGTTATGCGATTTTCCAGAAAGAAAAAGGCTAAGCTAAATATTAAAATAGGCGGGGAAAGAATAGAGCAGGTAGAGCAGTTTACATATCTCGGAAGTGTTTTGGACCAATACGGTCAAAGTAGTAGGGACGTAAGGAGAAGAATTGCGCTAGGCAAGGAGGCTTTCTCAAGGAGGAGGGAGTTGATGACGGGGACGTTGAGCAGGGATGTTAAGACAAGACTCGTAAAAACTCTGATATGGAGCGTAGCTATGTACGGCGCGGAAACGTGGTCACTGAAGGAGGAGGATAGACGTAGATTGGAGGCTTTTGAAATGTGGGTGTGGAGAGGAATGGAGATGGTGAAATGGACCGAAAGGAAAACAAATGAGGAAGTACTAGAGATGGTGGTTGAGGAGAGGGGTTTGTTGAGAGAAATCTTACGGAGGCAGGAAAAATGGATGAAAGGCGTATTGAGCGGTAGTGGAATGTTGAAGAAGGTAATAGAGGGGAGGATGTTGGGCATGCGAGGTAAGGGCCGGAACAGGATAGCGATGTTGGATGGGATGATGGGAGGAAAGAAGTACACCGAGATGAAGAGGGACCTGATATAGATTAGTTTGACAGGTGGGGAGTCACAAAATGTTTATTTGATAGTTGTGTCCATCCAAAAACCTACCTTAAACGGTAGATTACCTAATAATATATATACACATATATGTATATACATCTAGATGTATATACATATATATGTATGTAGACACATGCATATATATAAATATATCGTCACCTTCTTGGAAAAGCCACGAACGTGCACAATAAAATTCACTAAATAGTCATAGCAAACACAGAAACTAAAACATATAAAAGAGGGACTCACTAGTTCTCGAATATTCTGTGGTGCAACCACGGTGCACCACTACCACTTTCGCCCGATAAAAATAAGTCATGTGTGAATAATCCTAATTGGGTCTCACATGAGCGGGTGTTCCTAAATCCGTGATTTGATTGTCACTTAAAACGTTAATGTTATCAAGATGCCTCATTATGGAACTGACAATTATGTGCTCTAAAATTTGCAACATATAGAAGTTAGAGAAATGGGTCTGAAATTGCTGGGGTCCTCCCTGTCACCACTTTTAAAAATAGGCGTTATTTGCGCGGTTTTCCAATTCTTAGGGACTTTGCACTCGGTGAGGGATTTGTTAAATATAAATTCGAGGTGCGGGGCGATGTTAGGTTGCGGGGGATGTTAGATGTCCGCTGTTATTTTTGCCATGGGTTCAGTATACTACCTTGATCAAAAAGTTCCCGGAATAACCACCGTGTGGCGCTCCCATCGTTCCGATTTGAGTTCTGTTTTTTTTGTTAAATTGGTACATCTGTTGTTGATATTCCCTTTAAATCTTAGTGTCATAACTTGACATTTGCAAAAGTTACGTAGCCAAGAGTACATCTATCTCTGTGTGTGTTGGCGATTTTTTACAATTGCAGAAATGGATTTAAATTTGCAACAACGAACTTGTATTAAATTTTGCGTAAAAAACGGATTTAGTGGCGCACGGACGTTGGAAATGTTGGAAAAGTGTTTCGGCAACGATTCTCTAAAAAAAACGGTCGTTTACCAGTGGCACGAGCGGTTCAGAAGTGGTCGTGAGTCAATCGAAGATGATGAACGCAGTGGCAGACCATCGACATCGAAAGTCGGTGAAAAAATTGATAAAGTAAAAGAAATGTTGGTCAATAACCGCAAATTAACCATCAGAGAAATAGCGGACGACTTGAACATTGCCTATGGATCCGCCCAAGACATTGTGGTTAATGATTTGGGTTTCCGTCGTGTAGCAGCAAAGTTGGTGCCAAAAGACCTCAATTTCATGCAAAAAAAGAGACCGTGGTGACGTCGCAAAAGACATGATTTGCGAGGCTGAATCCGATCCCACATTCATCAAAAGGATCATTACTGGAGACGAGACGTGGGTTTATGAGTACGACACGCAATCCAGACATCAGGCAAGTGAATGGCGTTCACCGAATGAGCCGAGACCAAAAAAACCACGTCGTTTTAGTCAAAAAAGAAGGCAATGCTGACGGTTTTCATGGATTACAACGGTGTAGTGCATCATGAATTTTTGCCAGAAGGCCAGACAGTAAACAAAGAGTATTATTTGGGCGTTATGAGACGTTTGCGTGAAGCAATTCGCCGAAAGAGACCAGAAATCGTCGCACAGTGCGTCGAGACCGTCGCACAGTGCTATCATTATTCGTAATTTTTTGACGAAAAATGCAACAAATACCATCCAACAGCCACCGAATTCACCTGATTTGGCTCCCTGTGACTTCTTTCTGTTCAATCGAGTTAAAAAACCATTACGGGGAACGCGTTTTAGCAGCCGAGAGGAAGTAATGGAAAAATCGCAGGAAGCACTGATGGACATACCGAAAACCGAATATAAAAAATGTTTCGAGGATTGGATCAAGCGCTGGCATAAGTGTGTTGCAGTCGATGGGGATTACTTTGAAGGGGACAATATAGATTTAGATGAATAAACTTGTATTTTTAATTTTCTGAATAAATTCCGGAAACTTTTTGATCAAGGTAGTATTTAGTGAATTTTATATAAATATATCTGTATATACACATGTATATACATATATTTATGTAGATGTATATATATATATATATACACACACATTTTTTGTACTAGTATATTCACATGTCAATTGTTAAGTACTACCAAGACTGGGTGCATGAATACTCGCAGTCCTACCCCTTCTCCCTATAAATCTGCCATGCAGCTGCTCGACCACCACCATGTCCGGACTAATCCACCAAAAATCAAAAAAGTGTGCCGGCCCCGCGCTTCTTTCGATATCTGCCCCAAGATGAGATCTTCTCGCCAGCATTTATCACGAGCACAAATACTTCGGTGGAAAACGGCGCTTCCCCGACAAACCAACGCCAATAAATTTCCTCGAGCGATGCCTCTGACACCACACCGCGGTGTCGACGATAGCAACGCCAAGGACAATTCATCTCCATCACATTTCGCAACGGGAGAACGAGAAAATGAAATGCCCTGACTGCGGGGGAAAAGAACGACGTTGCATCGCTGGGAGCAGTAATGCAGTAATCAGCGGGTTAGAAAAATACATGCCTTATTTAGGCATTTTCCAATACATACCTAGTTCTCTCGTATTCGGCAGAGGAATGCGGAGAGAGGATAACCTACTTAGTGTTTCTCGGAACTGTGTTAATTGGACGAAGATCGCGCTCGCCAAGCTAGATAAAGCAATAAAGAGGCACTCTCCAGAAGGTGGCGAAATAACCTTCGGGAGAAAAGGACGTCCAAGTGCGACAAAGTTATCAAAATGGGCGATCGATAGGGGTAAAATAATTGGAGGAGGAGAAGGCGTTGATTGGGAAGCGTGCAAGTAAAGGACTTAAGCCAGCGAGATTAGACGCGGAGATAGAATATGAAGAAGAAAAAGATGATGTCTCAATGAAGATCTTGAATCCCAATGATGCGATAGAACGAGCATTTAGAGAAATGAAACCAAATGAAGCCGTTAGGGAAGGCGACATTCCTGCGGAACTACTACAAGGTATGGGAAAATGTAAGAGAAAGAGTTTGTGTGGATAATTCGAACTATGATGAAGGTAACGGCTACATCAAGTAATAACTAAAGAACAATACGTTTGATTTCCAACGCAGCTAAAAATGTTAATGGGGTCATCAACATCAGGATGAAGAGCAAGACAAATTATTACTTAGGGGATGGTCAGTTTGAGCTTGAGAAGGGAAGAGGCACGCGCAATACCATTGCAGTAATGAGATCACTAATCGAGAGGAATATAGAATACAATCAGGACGTATTTGCCTGTTTCATATATTTCGAAAAAGCATTTGATAGAGTGAATTGGGAAAAACTCTTCGACTATGTTGCAGAAAATAGGAATTGATCGAAGGGACAGGAGGCTAATCCACAAACTGAACATGTCTCAGATGGCTCAGGTGCGAGTGGGGAACGGAGAGTCCGGAAGGGCAGTGTTAGGAAGAGGGGTAAGGCATGGTTGCCCATTGTCACTGGTGCTGTTCAACGTATGTGTGGAGGAAATGATTAAAGAGGCATGGGAAGAACTGGAGGTAGGAATGAAATTCGGAGGGGAATTCGTAAAATCGGTTAGGAGTGCTGATGATCAAGCTTTAGTTTGTCGGTCGGTCAAGGGGTTGCAAGCATTGCTGGGTGAATTGGAAATTCAGTGCGATAGATATGGGATGAGAATCAATATTAATAAAACAAAGGTTATACAATTTTCCAGAAAGAAAAAGGCTAAGCTAAATATTTAAAACGAGGGCAAACACTAGAACAGGTGACATAACTTACGTATCTCGGAAGTATTTAGGACCAACACGGTCATAGTAGTAGGGACGTAAGGAGAAGAATTGCGCTAGGCAAGGAGGCTTTCTCAAGGAGGAGGGAGTTGATGACGAGGACGTTGAGTAGGGATGTTAAGACAAGACTCGTAACGATAGTGGGCGAGTAGAGGGCGATTTTTACCACGGTTAATCGTTGGGTAATTCGATAAATGTAATTTGAACTTTCTTTTCAAGTTCCTAAAGTCGTAAAACTTGCTTTGGCCGAAATTATGGCAAGTCTGACGGAGGAGGGAATAGTGTTGAGAAGGGACTGTGCATCAACGCCCGCACCTGGTTTCCCTCATTTTGGAACGCCCAGGGCAGGTCCGCTCCAGTATCACCGCGCTCCATCACACACTTGCCCCCTCTTTGTGGCCACGGACGATTCTACATCCACTCCTTCAGTGGTCCTTCCGACAGCCATTCAACATCTTTCTTTTCATCGAGAACTTCAGACGGAAAACTATTTCTCCCTTTTCGAACTCTATCCGATCACATAATCAATACTTCCTCGGATGAATGCCAAGCACCAAATACTACCATCGATACACATCCCCACCTGGGTCCAGTCCTCACCTCAACGAAGCGAACCTCTCCTCCCACCTTATTCCATTCGCTCCGACGAAGCCCGACGTCCAAGGGTGCCCGCCCCACGGCCGGGCGTCGGGCAGGTACAGCGATCACCATACCACTTCCTAGATTTCAGTCCACGACGGCTGTCCAGAAAGTAACTTACTTTTGCAAATAAAACATGAACTTGAGGGTAAAAAATGAGGAAAACTTTACACTTCCACACACTTTTAATGCTTCACACGACCATGGTGTTTCGATGGTGTCCGTCACCCGAAGATGATGATGCGCAGCGTCGAATCCATGGTGTCGTATTGCATCAAAAGTGTGTGGAAGTGTAAAGTTTTCCTCATTTTTTACTCTCATCGTGAAGGAATTCCACAAAGTTAAGCCTGAAACTTTTAGCTTTAAATATGAACTTAGTGGCAATACGAGGGTCATCATACATATATTTTAAAGGCACATTCTTATTAACTATTTTTCAACAGAGACGCCATTAAAATTGAGGCATTGATCGCAACGGCACACAAGCTTTTCAATTCCGTCTCTGAAGCCATCTGCCGCCTTAAATTTCAACCCCTTGTTTCTACACCAGCATGCAATGCGTGGCGCCAATTATGCCAAAGCAGCGTCGCTGTTGTGTTGCAGAACCATGTCCAATAGGAGATGTGTAATCGTAAATCGGGGATTTCGACGCATGTTTTCTTTGATTTTCACCGACAATTGATCTGTCGCGAGGCTAAGCCGACCACTGTGGTGTCCTCGTCGTGAACATTGGTGCTGCGGCCATTTTAAAACTGAGAATTCACCACTTCCTCACTCCGCCTTCACTCATTATTCCGTCTCTGTACACACGAAGCTGCCACAAGACAATTGTCTTGTGGTTTTTCGCTAGTAAAAACCTAATCACGGATCGCACTTCACAACTCGTGGGATTTTCTATTGCGGCGCATATTTTATTAACAGTCCGCAATGTGAGCAAAGCAGAGGAACCACAGACTGCACACACACTGCCACAGCAGGGAAGGGTATTGTGTGTAGGGACGTTTGGACACCAATGATGGTGGCTCTAGCCCTGCACACCGCCACACTAGGCCGAAACGTAAGTACCTTTCTGGACAGTCGTCGTACTTGCCGACATCCCATGCAGCGTTGAGTTCATGAATGGCCAAGGACTACTAGGTCCCTTCACGGGCGAGTATTTCGTTTCACCCAAAACCCCATCGCTCAATTTTTTATAATTTGACACTTGATGTCCGCCCCAGACAAAATTCCAAAATCTAGTGTGAAGGGCTTTCGAAGAGACGTCGATTGACCGGAGCCATTCCTTCCAACACACTCAGGTTGTACCACATGGCACGCGTCAGCAGGACTGAGGCAATTCCGGATAATGGTTTGGAAAGTATTTGGTGCCCAATTAAAAGTCATAACTTCCAAAAGGATTTATGTACGCGCATTTTACAGACCGCCGGACAACGGCAATTCAATACTAGAATTAGACCAGCAAATCAAAGGTTTTTTATCCCAACACAGTGATCGCGGTGTTATAATCGGTGGAGAATTCAATGTCCCACCCTTTGACTGGAGCACATTTAGTTTTCAAACGGGCGGTAAAGACAAAGATATCTGCGAATCGCTATTTAATCCTTTTACGTTGAACTTATTGAATCAACTTCCAAGCCATCAACTCAACCTCATGGCCTAGTTGGTCAATGGCCTCAACAAGCCATTGACCAACTAGGGGCGATAGTATTCTGGATATGTTGGCTACGAGTATTCCCGAAAAAGTCTTAACTATAGGAACTATTAAAGGAAATAGTGGCCACAGGGCAGTAAATGCTCATTTTTCGCTACATGGGGTCGGAAATAAGAAGCTTAAATAGAAAATTTACTTGTTTAAAGAAGTGGACTACAATGGCCAACAGTGAGTGATACAGAGTCAACTTGCAAGTTTGAAGAAAGATATTAATCACCGAAATACTAAGGATACGTGGAATCACTTCCTTGAGATCACGCGCTCAGCAGTCACCAAGTTCATTCTCAGTAAATTCATAAAAGATAACACGGAACATAGATGGTACAACGCGGATGTTAGAAAAGCATTGCGATGTCGAAGGCTATGTCACGCCAAGATATTAGGGATAACATCACTAGCGACAAAAATAATGAGGTCACTTATGATTATAAGATATCCATGACGACTGCCAAGAATGAATTTTGGTTAGCGTTAAGTCGGAAGGAAAAGTTATGGGGCAAATTTCAAAGAGCATCCAAAAGCATTTCGGTCATACGTCAGGGAGGACAATTGCCTAATAGCAACGAGATTCAAATAATTATTAAAACGCTATACAACGCTGGTGTGACCTTTGGCCAATAGAATTAAACTTGACAAATTGACGATTTTTTGGAAAAAGAGAAATCCCCATCCGAACGCCTACTGCATCGGGAACACCGAAATGGAATGTGTAGACTCAATCAAATACCTAGGCGTTACCCTCACTCACGACCTCTCCTGGGTGAAATACATACTAGGGGGAATGTGTGGACAAGCTAACAAAAGATTAGGATTTATTAGAAGAGTGCTTGGTAAATGTGATGGAAAGGTCAAGGGGAAATGTTATCTGTCGTTGGTTAGGCCTCATTTAGAATTTGCTGTATATGGGATCCTCACGAAGTTGGATTAGTTGCCGAATTAGATCGCGTACAGCGTAGAGGAGCTAAAGTTAATAAAACCAAGTAAGTAAAAAAGATAAGTAAAACGTTGTTACGATAAACTTACTAGCGTATCCAAAATATTAGAGCAGCTAGACTGGGAGTCATTCACGGAGAGGTCATATTGAAGCACTTGCATATGAATTGGAAGGACGTCTTTTTAGCAGTGATGTTGAAAATGTATTATTACCCCCATCGTACTATGACAGGGGAAAGGAACTGCCCCCCTACCCTGATATGTGAATTTCACACGTCGTAGGGCTTAGTGCTGGGTGAACTCTACCATCACCTACAAAACCGACATTAGGGTTGATTACTGTGCTTATGGTTTACTACGGTAGGAGAGATTATGTAAAACAAATGAGAGAGATTAAGTGTAGAACAGATAGATTTATGATGTCCTATGTTCCCACGAAGGATAAGAGATCAGAATAACATTGTCCGACCGCGGTAGGGTCATATTCGGGTCAAAATTAGTCTGATGTGTATTCACCCCTTGCCACACACCCTAGCGGTGGCTTGCAGGGTTCTAAAATAAATTAATAAAATGACAATTCTCATATTATTTTGGGGTAGTAGTTCGAATAGAGATGATGTTCCCTGCGGTGGGTGTGATACCTGATGCCCAAACCCAATCGCAGCGAGATCGCTTCGAGCGCAAGCCGATTGATTAGGGTTCGCGGGCAGCACGCCAAATGGGGCGCGGAGTCATGACAGAAATTGGCGTCCAAATAAACCTTTTTCGAGAGAATGAGCCCCGTCGCCGGCCACGCCCCAGGGGCGACGTCCAAGCAGCCGCGTCCTGAGAAGGCACGCATGCGTGGCGATGCCAAGCCGGTGAGTCCCACCCCTAGGTATTCATGGCCATCTCCTTGGATAAAATCTCAAATATTAAGAATAATGGAAACATCGACGTTTTACGTGCACTGAAGAAATTCCTAAAAAATACCTTTAAAATTCTGTATGGCAGTGTTCTTGAGGCACTGAACTGAAATTAAATCATAAATATAGTTAAGTAGATATCGTAAAGAGGAATTCTCCAATTTTAGGGAGAATAAGACTCGGCCCTCTTCCCAAATCGTTACATGTGTAACGGAAGCCAGCAGGGATCAAAATACCTAGCATGCAAATACGAAGCATCCTCATAAAGTAAGAGCCGTTTTATCACAGGAAAAAATATACTCATGTGAAACACATTTTATCGGCACTTTTGGTAAGCTGCAAACCTACTTCACTTATCTACATAATCGCCGTTCACTTCTAAGCATTTTTCGTACCACTGCACCAGCTTCTTTAACCCCTCTGCATAGAAGCCGGCCGCCTGAGAGTTGAACCAATTGACAACGTCGTTCTTGAGTTCCTCTTCGGTTTCGAAACGTTGTCCACCGAGCCACTCTTTCAAATGCAAGAAGAGGAAGTAGTCGCTAGGTGCAAGGTCAGGACTGTACGGTGGGTGGACAAAGAGTTTCCAAAAAATCTCGTCCACAGGACATTCTTTGCTCTTTGAGGTGGTCGGTGAGCATTTTCGGTACCAACTTTGCACACAATTTGCGGTAACCGAGGTTTTCCGTGACAATATCGTAGACAGTAGTGCGTCCAAGTTGAGGAAATTGTTAAGCGAGGCAATTAATCGTCAATCGACGATCACATCGCAGTTTTTGCTCCACTTGCGAAACAATTTCATTGGTCAGAATACTAGGCCTGCCACTTCGCTCTTCCTCATGGACATTTGTTCGTCCATTTTTAAAATCACGGCACCATTGTTTAACCTTTCCTTCACTCATAACTGTAGGTCCATAACTAGGCATAACTCCCAATGAATTGCAGCAGCCGACAATACTTTAGCATACAAGAATCGTATGACTAAATGCACTTCACAGCTGGCAAGATCAACGATTGTCATGGGTATTGTTGAATTCTATGGTTTCAGGCTCAACTTTGTGGAGGTTCATTTTCGTTTAAAATGAATACACTTTGTAACTCCCACACAATTTTTATTTGTACTACCAGTTTCCGGCGTCATGAACGTACAAGAATCGTACGACAAAACGCACTTCACAGCTGGCGAGATCAACGATTGTCGCGGGTATTGTTGTTTGCATGCACGGACAAGCAAAGGACTTCTGAAAGAAAACAAATGTTGCTATAGCTTCTCAATGAATCAGTAGATGGCACTGCAAGAGTAAAACTGTGTTATGAAGAGCCAATATTTAAATATAAGCAACCGGTCCTTAATAAGGAAAGGCCCCATACTTTATGAATATGCCTCATATATACATACACATACAAAAAAATAAAAACCATAATTTCTTACTTTGCGACCATATCCCTCGTATAAAGCCGGACAAAGACTCATATCGTCATTAAATGGATAAGGAACCAACGTATTTTCTAAAATTTACTCAGTACCTAGCAAGCTACTACTATCGTGTGGGGCAGGGGGTGATTACACACCAGAATACTTTTGTCCCAAAATACATACCGCCCCTCTTAGGGTGGTGAGACAACGTTATTCTTAACCCTTTTGGTTCGTGGGAAAAATGATCTCTTAAATCTAGCTGCTAAACACAGCGATTCCACCAAGGATACCGAAGTGATTGAAATCCTGAAACTTCGCGAAGTTAGTATCCGAGAGAAAAAGTTCACGTTCAAAGTTCAGGATTGCGAATTCTGTGTTCGCCTTTTATGTGTTTTCTTATCCCCTTTCCTTATACCTATTTCTATGTTTGAACGAATATTTGTGCGCCGTATGGCGGGACTTCGTATTTGAATGTGTATCTGGCCAATGTGGCTCATCTCTTCTTCTGGCTATGCGTGCCATGAAATGTACTGCTCCTATTCTCTATGATACTATATGCTTTCTAACCAACTGTCCCCTCTTCTTGTGTGTATTGTCTATTTCTACTTTGGCAAATGCTTCGGAGCACTTGGACGTTTTAAAACATCGCATATCTCAGTGTAAATTACGTTTTCTTTGTTGGTGTAATTGGTAGCACATCCACCCGGCAGGTGGAAGATCCGGTGTTCAAATCCCGGTTAAGGAAATATTTTTTCATTCGCGATCTGCTCAAAAAACCGGCTTCCCCACATGTCCTATGTTCGCCTTTTATGTGTTTTCCTATCCACTTACCTTATACCTATTTCTATGTTTGAATGAATATATATATATATATATATATGTATATATATATATATTTTTTTTTTTTTTTAGGTAATCTACCGGTTAAGGTAGGTTTTTGGATGGACCCAACTATCAAATAAACATTTTGTGACTCCCCACCTAGCAAACTAATCTATATCAGGTCCCTCTTCATCTCGGTGTACTTCTTTCCTCCCTTCATCTCGTCCAACATCCCTATCCTGTTCCTACCCTTACCTCGCTTGCCCAACATTCTTCCCTCTATTACCCTCTTCAACATTCCACTACCGCTCAATACGCCCTTCATCCATTTTTCCTGCCTCCATAGGATTTCTCTCAACAAACCCCTCTCCTCCCCCACCATTTCTAGTACTTCCTCATTTGTTTTCCTTTCGGTCCATTTCACCTTTTCCATTCTTCTGCACACCCACATTTCAAAAGCCTCCAATCTACGTCTATCCTCCTGCTTCAGCGACCACGTTTCCGCGCCGTACATAGCTACGCTCCATATCAGTTTTTACGAGTCTTGTCTTAACATCCCTACTCAACGTCCCCGTCATCAACTCCCTCCTCCTTGAGAAAGCCTCCTTGCCTAGCGCAATTCTTCTCCTTACGTCCCTACCACTTTGACCGTGTTGGTCCAAAACACTTCCGAGATATGTAAACTGTTCTACCTGCTCTATTTTTTCCCCGCCTATTTTAATATTTAGCTTAGCCTTTTTCTTTCTGGAAAATCGCATAACCTTTGTTTTATTAATATTTATTCTCATCCCATATTTATCGCACTGAACCTCCAATTCACTCAGCAATGCTTGCAACCCCTTGGCTGACTGAGCAACTAATGCTTGGTCATCAGCAAACCTAACCGATTTTACGAATTCCCCTCCGACTTTCATTCCTACCTCCAGTTCTTCCCATGCCTCTTTAATCATTTCCTCTACATATACGTTGAACAGTACCGGTGACAATGGGCAACCCTGCCTTACACCTCTTCCTAACACTGCCCATCCGGACTCTCCGTTCCCCACTCGCACCTGAGCAGTCTGAGACATGTACAGGTTGCGGATCAGTCTCCTGTCCCTCCAATCCATTCCTATTTTCTGCAATACACGCATTAATTTTTCCCAATTCACTCTATCAAACGCTTTTTCGAAATCTACAAAACAGGCAAAAACGTCCTGATTGTATTCTATATTCCTCTCGACTAGTGATCTCATTACTGCAATGGCATCCCGCGTACCTCTTCCTTTCCTGAACCCAAACTGATCATCCCCTAAGTAATCATTTGCCTTACTCTCTATCCTTTTGTTGATGATCCTGAGAATAACTTTAGCTGCGTGGGATATCAAACTTATTGTTCTGCAATCCTCACATGACGAAGCCTTTGCCTTTTTTGGAATAGGAACTAACACCGATCTCACAAAATCTTCCGGCCAGATTCCTTCCTCATAGATACTACGAATCAGTCCATATATGGCCTTCTTCCCACCTTTCCCTAACCATTTCAACATTTCTACAGGAATATTGTCCACCCCCACAGCCTTGTTTGCTTTCATCTCCTTTAATGCCCTTTCTATTTCATCGTCGAGTATGCCTGGACCTAAGCTATCTTCTTCTACGTCATGTTCCTTTTCTATGTCTAACCTTGTCGGCCTAAGTTCTTTACCATACAGTGTTTCTATATATTCCTTCCATCTCTCTTGGATTTTTCCTGGTTCAACTATTATCTTACCCCATTTATCTTTAACTGGTAGCACACATCTTGCCTTCTTACTTCCCGATAATAACTTAACCTTGCTGTATAGAGCACCAATTTCACCCTTCTTCTGTAAACTTTCCATATCCTCGCATTGCGTTTTCCACCATTCTTCCTTTGCTTTATTTGTGGCCCTTCTCAATTTATTGTTTAACTCTTTGTACTTCATTTTGCCTAACTCTGTGTTTACATTTTTCCATCTTCTTCTCTCATCCATCTTTGCAATCATCTCATCCGTTACCCATGGTTTCCTTATCCTTTTCCCGTTAACGGTTCCTATAGTGTCTTTAGCGGCTTCCAATATCCCTTTCTTGATACATTCCCATTTTTCTTCGATAGTACTCAGTTCTTTACCGTCATCCATCATTTTCTCTACAGCCTCCTGATACTCCTTCCTCGTTAATTCATTTACTGCTTCTAAATTCCATTTTTTAGCCCGCCGCCCTTGCCTTATCTTCTTGAAACGAACATTACATTTCATAACAACTAAATTGTGGTCAGAGTCCGCATCCGCTCCTGGGAAACTGTGCGAATTTATCACACTGTTCCTAAACCTGTGCCTAACCATAATATAATCTAACTGATACCTTTCTGAGTCACCTGGCATTTTCCATGTATACCTACGCCTTTTGTGGTGTCTAAACCATGTGTTAGTGATGACTAACCCCTGTCTCCTGCAGAATTCAATTGCTTTCTCCCCGCGTTCATTCCTCGTGCCTAACCCATAGTCCCCCACCTCACCACCATCTCTTCCTTCGCCTACCGTCGCATTCCAATCCCCCATCACTATCAAATGTTTCCCTGCAGTAACACTCGCGATGATATCCTCTAACTCATCATACATCCTATCGACTTCTTCCTCCTTGTGGTTGCTCGGTGGCATGTATACCTGAATAATGACCAAGTTCGTCGGCTCTGCTTTTATCTCTACGAGTAAAATTCTATCTGTCGCTTGCTCTATGTTGACTACGCTTCTTCCTACCCCTTTATTTAAAATTACGGCAACCCCTCGTTGGCTCTCGTCCCCGCCGCTGTATATTACTCTATAATTGTCACTCCAGTAATCCCCGCTATCCTTCCATCTCACCTCGCAGAGGCCTAAAACATCTATGTTACCTCTTTCCATCTCTCGCTTAATATTTTCTAATTTGCCTCTCCTCAACATTGTCCTGACGTTCCAGGTTCCTATTCTAACTACTTTCGTCTTCTTCTGCATCTTCTGTCCTGCTGCTGTTATTTCTCCCCCGCAAGGATTTCGTGGGATGACGACCGCGGAAGCCTTGCCTCCCCCGCTGCCGGGCACGACACACGGCCCCTTGGGCCGAGTCCCGCAGTTGCCAGGACTCAATTTCTGTTTTGCGTCCATCATATTTTCTTGGGAATGATAATTGAGGTGGTTTCCCGTTGCCTTCCTCAATAGTGTTTTTAACGTGACACCATCACTTAATGGCCGCCCCACTGGGGTCAGACGCCATTGCAGCCGCCTCACTGAGGAACAGACGCTGCGTGGACTACCTTTCGTCTGGCTCCTAACCTTCGACCTATCTGGCATGGGTGACCCTTCCAGGAGTAATTATTATTACTCCCGCCAGCACAGCTCTAGGGGTCATCGGAACACACAAGCCCTTCCACCACGACAAGGTTGTAGTCCATGGGAGGGGATATATATATATATGTATATATATATGTATATATATATACATATAACTTTTGGACGGCACAATAGAACACAGAATAAAACAGATAACACGTAAAAGGACACTCACACTGTAGATATGTATTATCTGTTTTATCCTGTGTTCTATTTTGCCGTCCAAAAGTTATATTGCTCTCGTGAGTACTTCCGCATCATCGATATATATCTATATATATATATATCGATGATGCGGATATATATATATATATATATATATATATATATATATATATATATATACCATAAACCCGGTAATCAACCCGAAGGTCGGTTTAGTAGGTGATGGTGGAGCTCACCCATGTACCAAGCCTATGTTCCCTGTGCTGGTTATGGTTCCCCAGGAAGATCTGGTACCCGAAAAATCAACTAGCTTGGGTGAGCAGGTGCCCAAGGTGCCTTGCCCGGGAATCGAACCCGCGACCCTCCGGTCAGTAGTCCAACGCTCTACCCACTGGACCACCGCGACCCGCATATATATATATATATATATATATATATATATATATATATCTATATATATATTTATATATATTTTAGGTATAGGTATACATATATATATATTTTAGGTAATCTACCGGTTAAGGTACGTTTTTGGATGGACACAACTATCAAATAAACACTTTGTGACTCCCCACCTAGCAAACTAATCTATATCAGGTCCCTCTTCATCTCGGTGTACTTCTTTCCTCACTTCATCCCGTCCAACAACCCTATCCTGTTCCTACCCTTACCTCGCTTGCCCAACATTCTCCCCTCTATTACCCTCTTCAACATTCCACTACCGCTCAATACGCCCTTCATCCATTTCTCCTGCCACCATAGGATTTCTCTTAACAAACCCCTCTCCTCCCCCACCATTTCTAGTACTTCCTCATTTGTTTTCCTTTCGGTCCATTTCACCTTCTCCATTCCTCTCCACACCCACATTTCAAAAGCCTCCAATCTACGTCTATCCTCCTGCTTCAGCGACCACGTTTCCGCGCCGTACATAGCTACGCTCCATATCAGTTTTTACGAGTCTTGTCTTAACATCCCTACTCAACGTCCCCGTCATCAACTCCCTCCTCCTTGAGAAAGCCTCCTTGCCTAGCGCAATTCTTCTCCTTACGTCCCTACCACTTTAACCGCATTGGTCCAAAACACTTCCGAGATATGTAAACTGCTCTACCTGCTCTATTCTTTCCCCGCCTATTTTAATATTTAGCTTAGCCTTTTTCTTTCTGGAAAATCGCATAACCTTAATTTTATTAAAATTGATTCTCATCCCATATTTATCGCACTGAACCTCCAATTCAATCAACAATGCTTGCAACCCCTTGGCTGACTGAGCAACTAATGCTTGGTCATCAGCAAACCTAACCGATTTTACGAATTCCCCTCCGACTTTCATTCCTACCTCCAGTTCTTGCCATGCCTCTTTAATCATTTCCTCTACATATACGTTGAACAGTACCGGTGACAATGGGCAACCCTGCCTTACACCTCTTCCTAACACTGCCCATCCGGACTCTCCGTTCCCCACTCGCACCTGAGCAGTCTGAGACATGTACAGGTTGCGGATCAGTCTCCTGTCCCTCCAATCCATTCCTATGTTCTGCAATACACGCATTAATTTTTCCCAATTCACTCTATCAAACGTTTTTTCGAAATCTACAAAACAGGCAAAAACGTCATGATTGTATTCTATATTCCTCTCGACTAGTGATCTCATTACTGCAATGGCATCACGCGTACCTCTTCCTTTCCTGAACCCAAACTGATCATTCCCTAAGTAATCATTTGCCTTACTCTCTATCCTTTTGTTGATGATCCTGAGAATAACTTTAGCTGCGTGGGATATCAAACTTATTGTTCTGTAATCCTCACATGACGAAGCCTTTGCCTTTTTTGGAATAGGAACTAACACAGATCTCACAAAATCTTCCGGCCAGATTCCTTCCTCATAGATACTACGAATCAGTCCATATATGGCCGTCTTCCCACCTTTCCCTAACCATTTCAACATTTCTACAGGAATATTGTCCACCCCCACAGCCTTATTTCCTTTCATCTCCTTTAATGCCCTTTCTATTTCATCGTCGAGATTGCCTGGACCTAAGCTATCTTCTTCTACGTCATGTTCCTTTTCTATGTCTAACCTTGTCGGCCTAAGTTCTTTACCATACAGTGTTTCTATATATTCCTTCCATCTCTCTTGGATTTTTCCTGGTTCAACTATTATCTTACCCCACTTATCTTTAACTGTTAGCACAGATCTTGCCTTCTTACTTCCCGATAATAACTTAACCTTGCTGTATAGAGCACCAATTTCACCCTTCTTCTGTAAACTTTCCATATCCTCGCATTGCGTTTTCCACCATTCTTCTTTTGCTTTATTTGTGGCCATTACATTCCCATTTTTCTTCGATAGTACTCAGTTCTTTACCGTCATCCATCATTTTCTCTACAGCCTGCTTATACTCCTTCCTCGTTAATCCATTTACTGCTTCTAAATTCCATTTCCTAACCCGCCGCTCTTGCCTTATCTTCTTGAAACGAACATTACATTTCATTACAACTGAATTGTGGTCAGAGTCCGCATCCGCTCCTGGGAAACTGTGCGAATTTATCACACTGTTCCTAAACCTGTGCCTAACCATAATATAAACTAACCGATACCTTTCTGAGTCACCTGGCATTTTCCATGTATACCTACGCCTTTTGTGGTGTCTAAACCATGTGTTAGTGATGACTAACCCCTGTCTTCTGCAGAATTCAATTGCTATCTCCCCGTGTTCATTCCTCGTGCCTAACCCATAGTCCCCCACCTCACCACCATCTCTTCCTTCGCCTACCGTCGCATTCCAATCCCCCATCACTATCAAATGTTTCCCTGCAGGAACACTCGCGATGATATCCTTTAACTCATCATACATCCTATCGACTTCTTCCTCCTTGTGGTTGCTCGGTGGCATGTATACCTGAACAATGACCAAGTTCGTCGGCTCTGCTTTAATCTCTACAAGTAAAATTCTATCTGTCACTTGCTCTATGTTGACTACGCTTCTTCCTACCCCTTTATTTAAAATTATGGCAACCCCTTGTTGGCTCTCGTCCCCGCCGCTGTATATCACTCTATAATTGTCACTCCAATAATCCCCTCTATCCTTCCATCTCACCTCGCAGAGACCTAAAACATCTATATTACCTCTTTCCATCTCTCGCTTAATATTTTCTAATTTGCCTCTCCTCAACATTGTCCTGACGTTCCAGGTTCCTATTCTAACTACTTTCGCCTTCTTCCGAGTCTTCTGTCCTGCTGCAGTTATTTCTTCCTTGCAAGGGTTTCGTGGGATGACGACCGCGGAAGCCTTGCCTCTCCCGCTGCCGGGCTCGACAAACGGCCTCTTGGACCGAGTCCCGTAGTTGCCAGGACTCATATTATCTATAGTGCCCATCATTATATTCTTGGGAATCATAATTGAGGTGGTTTCCCGTTGCCTTCCTCAATAGTGTTTTTAACGTGACACCATCACTTAATGGCCGCCCCACTGGGGTCAGACGCCATTGCAGCCGCCTCACTGAGGAACAGACGCTGCGTGGACTACCTTTCGTCTGGCTGGAGGAGAGGGGTTTGTTAAGAGAAATCCTATGGTGGCAGGAGAAATGGATGAAGGGCGTATTGAGCGGTAGTGGAATGTTGAAGAGGGTAATAGAGGGGAGAATGTTGGGCAAGCGAGGTAAGGGTAGGAACAGGATAGGGTTGTTGGACGGGATGAAGTGAGGAAAGAAGTACACCGAGATGAAGAGGGACCTGATATAGATTAGTTTGCTAGGTGGGGAGTCACAAAATGTTTATTTGATAGTTGTGTCCATCCAAAAACGTACCTTAACCGGTAGATTACCTAAAAAATATATATATATATATATATATAGTAATCAACCCGAAGGTCGGTTTAGTAGGTGATGGTAGAGCTCACCCATGTACCAAGCCCGACGGCGTGTGAATATTCACACATCAGGGTAGGGGGGCCAGTTCCTTTCCCTGTGCCGGTTATGGTTTCCCAGGAAGATCTGGTACCCGAAAAATCAACTAGCTTGGGTGGAGTTGCAGGTGCCCAGATTGCCTCGCCCTGGAATTGAATCCGGGACACTCCAGTCAATAGTCCAACGCTCTACCCACTGGACCACCGCGACCCAATCGCGCAAAATATTTAAGAAATAACTCCAGCTGTTCAGTGTTTTTGTCTTGTATTCTGGCAATTCTTTTTTCAAATATTTTCTAAGTCCGTTAAAATTCGCCTTGTTGAATAGGTATATTTTACGCTATTCTTTGTTAATCTTCACGAACTTAGCTTTTAACTCTACAAAAATTGCCTTATTTAAAAGGGGACCACGAACAATCACAGAGAAATTGCGGCCCAGAGGAAATTATACTGTAGGTGCCACTGAGCTACTTTTCAACCGTAACACCGCCTTTTCACAGCACGAAAAGGAATTGCATGCACCTCACGTTATAACGATCCACGTTATTTAAATAATTTTACATCATATTAGGCTGGGAAAAAATAAATCCATTAATTTTGCGTGAAATTCAAAACTTTATTAAGATGATTAGGATTGTCCGATTTGGGTCAAATATGCACCGTTTTGTTGCATAATCTGTTGCCATTTTAAAGGCAACTTTATAATGCATATCTCATAGAAGTCTTGGTTCTTATCGGAGAAAAACTCTAGTAATCTCTTTTCACACTCTTCTCTTTATCGCAATCTCTTAGCACTAAGGAAGTTTTGTAATACGAGAAAAAGGTGGTAATCGCTTGGTGCCAGGTACGGAATATTTCACCCATGTGTGACCCATTTCTCATGCCCACTCTCCATCCGTTTAAGAAATGGGTCGAGTTCATTCCGTTTGGCCAAGGCTTCGCAAATGGAAATTCGATTCATCATTTTTCTTGGTGTGGCACCCAAACATCGAGCTTCTTTACGAATCCAGCTTTGCGCAAATGGTTTTAGACTGTTTTATGGTCGCTCTTTAGCTCCTGGACGATGCTTCGACTACGACATGCCGGTCAACCTTGATTATTTCTATGATTTTGTCGACATTTTCGACGACGGGCCTGCAGGTGCGAGGTGCGTCTTTAACATCAAAAATTCCTGAACGGAATCGACGAAACCAAAATTGTACATAATACGCTGTTACAGTATCGGTGCCATAAACACCATTCAATATTTCAGTGGCCTGGCTTGCATTTTCGCCTTTATCAAAGAAAAACTGTAAAATGTACCGAATTTTCTCATTGTTGACTTCCGTTGTTAACACCCTGTAACTCAAAACTGAATGGAACAAACAAAAACAGCAAAAGAATTTTTTTGTGTCAAATATCACCTTGAACACGAGCATAAACTTGAAATTGTTTGATCGACACTTTACGAAATATCGATCACAACAGCCATCTACCGAAAAAATAATGGATTTATTTTTCCCGAACCTAATACATTGTCACTAAAAATTTTTAAAGTTGTAATATTTGATGTTGTATTCCGGATGCAGAATCATCCCTTGCCACAAATTCTAGAGGTGGTGCGCAGGATAACACATCAGAGGAAAATGGAACCCTGAAAGAGTACAGCCTGTTTTCACAGAAAGCGGAGGCGCTTTGCGGAAACGTGTGGACGTAGGCGCGCCCACGAGTTTCGAACGCAGGACGCGCCATCGAGAGTGCGGCGGGCGAAAACCAATCCCAGTGCAATCGAGGGCGATCACTGGGCGAAGGAGCGATCGATGGGATATGAGGAGATAAGGCGGAGCACGTGCAGGAGGGGGGGGAGAATACGGCCCACGAATTACCTTTAATTGAGCGCCCGTGACTGAGAAGGGCTTCGCTTGCGATTGGGACTGCTCAAACATTTGCTCAACTTAACGCAATCGTCCTGGAATGGATGGACATTAAAGCGAACTTATCCGGAGGTATTGATATCACGAAGCGTTACGGAAAAGATGCATTGGGTTCAGCACTAACAAGATTTTACGAAGCGAACACCGCGAGGCAAGGGCAAGGAAATCCTCTATATCTACATAATGCCCCGCAGACCGCCGCTGGAACGCATGGCGGGGAGGGGGGGGGGGGTTCAGGTCAGCACCCGTAAAAGAGAACAAAACCACATGCCAAATCAGCAAACTCCACGGACGTACCGAGACATTACACACTTATTTTCAAAGATATACGAAGCCTTGCTGAACAAAGTCACAACGAGAACGACTGGCAGTAAACCCATCATCCGCTAAAATCACGTGAAGAGGAGGCGACGCCAGAGGCTGGCTCCCGTAGCGGTGCCTCGAGTGACCTTACTCTTGGGGCCGCGTCGCCATTGGCAATTCCGGATGCGGCGAGTCGGCACTTGGGCCATCCACAGATTACCCCCCAAGGACGCGTGAAATTAGGCCGACCGTTGGGCACACATTCGCCTTCGAGAAAAATATCACACTTTATTCTGCAGTGGCTAGAAATTCCGCCGGAAGAGCAATTAATTGGCTTTCTACTTTTACGGAGGAATGCCCTCCGTCGGTATCTGTGGCAAACAAATTCCATTTCCGTGGGGATTACCCCAATAGATACACTCTTGCACAAGCTTTACTGGGAGTTTTTTTTAACCATGAGCGCTTATCGGCAGCAGAAATAGCAGCGACGCGCGGGCCACAATTTTAAATAGTGCCACACATCCACCTTATCAGGCGGAACAAACAAATATTAACCCAAGTCTAACCATAATCTAGACATGACCAACGACGTCGAGAAATATGAAAAGCATAAGGCATTCGGGGATATTTGACAAATCTATCTCCTCCTTCACTGCGTCCACGCCCAGATTTTAATCCGCGGTGTCCTATTGAATTCCTTAAATTGATCAGCAATCAAAGAAAAGTGGAATGACTTTACGACTCACCTGCCAGAATAGCATCCCTTAGCCCAAAGGTAATGCCAATTTATTTTTTGCATGAAACAAAGGCTATGTGAAGTTGGGATGCGACTTCAGAAAGCGGAATAAGCCGAGCAGTGATCATGGTGAAGGATTCTACTGCGAGGCAGAAAGAAGCGCATATTTCAAAAGCATTTCCTCAGCTCAAATTCGCCTCACAACGAAGCATTACACAGATTCTGAGAGGCACGCACCAAATACTCGTGTCAGGAAATCATTGACGTCGGCTTTACTTGAATGGCTTTTGGAGGAAACAGCACGAATTTTCTAACCGGCGAGGCGTCACGAGCCCCAAATATACATGCATTGGCTGACATATAGTATAACATACATTAAGAACGGGTAAAAGCAACAAACAACAATGAAAAGTTAACAACATAAATTTCAAGAACAGCTATAAGATGGCAGGAGAGCACATGGTATGCAACCAGAGAGAGAGAGTTAAGTTACTACGATCTGGCGTTTAAGGAAGGAGGTGAAAGCGTTGAGGGGGGAAGAGAGGTCCAGGGAAGGATGCTGGATGCTTAGGGAATTAAATGTAGCGGGAAGTCGATGGAATAGGGAACGTTGTGAGACCGAGAGACGGAGATTTGGAATCTGCAACAGACTCAAGTTACGTGTTGGCCGAGGGGGAACACGAATTGAGAATAGGGGAAGAAGGTCGTTGTTGGTACGGAGAGTTCCGTTGAAGATGCTATGTAAGAATGTCATGCCGCATAGACGGCGGTAGAGATAGGAAATACCAAGGGATGAGACAATAAAGCCCCGGGTTGTATTTTTGAGGGAAGGGATGCGATAACGGCAAATGGCAATAAAGAAATGAAGAGGTCTGTTGAGTATCTCTAAAGTAGTTGGTCGACCAGATTAGTGAACAGTATTCTATAATTGGGAGGACACAACCAAAAAACACCGTCCTAAGGGCAAGGGAATCACGAACGTCAGTGTGGCGGTAAAAGTAGGCCGACTATTGTCTTCGCTCTCCCGACAATCCTTCGAACGTGCTTCCGAGAGGTGGGCTTCGCGTCTCTATCTAAGCATTCACAATATCGATATATAGTAGCTTCCCTTCCTCAGCTTATTTTGTCAAGATACTTCATATAACCTGTCTAAGTGGTGAATTAATGAAAAGTAAACCTGGCATCACAACGTGCGTAGTCACGAAAACAGTCGTGCGGCCAGGGCGCCGAGTCTCCGTCGCCGAGAAACGTGTCCCAGGACGCGCGCTTTGCAAGTTAAATGGCCCGAGGGCCGACGGGCGGCCGGGCGATGCATACGCAAATGGGGCCCACGAGGGCTCACACGCCCGCGGGGAGTCGACACAAGGCTCCTTACTCCGTCCAAACGCTCGCTGCGCCGCCAACCGGCAATGGCGGTAGTATCCATTGTTCAAACTTTGTCAATTAGTCGTCGCCATCAGTATTTCAATCCTCGATTTGTTTTTACTGCGGCCGCTCATTCTCTTCTAATCAGTGACAAATCCCTCAGACCCGAGATCTGCCTTCCGTCCTTCTTCATTCGTGACTGGTCATCATCTTCCCTTCAATTAGTCTTCATGTGAAAGGAGGCAGGAATGACAGAGCACTTCTATTGGCAATGGGATGCTGAAGACCACGAGAATAGGACGGGGATGTCTTGGATGGAAGGAAGAATGCGGAATTGAAGAGGGACTTATCGCAGAGTCGGATGACAATTTCGCTATAGTCAAGGAAATATATCGTTGCGTAAGCTGCATCCACCATAAAATCCACCTTAATCGGTAGAATACCAATGATAAGTCTGCAATTAACCCATTGTGTCCGACCTATCGAGTTCTTCTTTGCTATTTGCTTCTCCATCCCTCTTCTTCATACTCGCTCCTCACACTGTCCATTCAATCACAACTCTCCTCCAGATACACGTATCAAAGGCTTCTATTTTTAGCTCGTCCAATTTTCCTATTCTATATAAATGATCGGTCAAGTGCCAATCCCCATGCTAAAATTTTGAAGAACTACTTCCTTATTCGAAACCTTAGGTTCTTCGAACATGGTAAATACTTCTTCACGAAAACCCTCTTAGCTTAAGTTGCTCTTCGCTTGACATCGGTTAAACACATTCACTCCCTAGTTCCACAAGGGTTGTATAAGAAGTATCGGTGTAACAATTTTTTCTGAAGTGTGCGATTAGTGCTGAATTCAGACCGTCCGTTAAGTGCCACTTTCGCAGGATCGCAGAAATTGTAGCTGAAATTTTGGCGATGTAAAAGATCCCCGCTAAACTCGTCCTCCTGAAGTTCTTTGGGCGGACGACCGAGAGCAGAGTCGAGTGTGTCTGCTTTCAAAGACCATTGTTGTTGTAGTCATTGTTGGTAGCTATGTTAGTGATTGTCACAACCCTAAACTAGTTGACACATTACGGCGAAAAAAGCAAAAATCAATGGCCATTAAAAAAAATACTTGCGATTCACAGCCCGCAGTATCTAAGGATTTTTAAGTGGCGCTCGATCCCATTTCTGGGAGATATTTCATATAGGATTTCCAACTGCCCACCCGCCTCACTCAAAGCAGCCTTCTACACACCCGTAACCCTCTCCAAACTTCTAGCCAATGGAAAAGACACCGAGGACAGCATTCTCAAATCAGGTATTCATAAACTGAAATGTGAGGATTGCAATAGCGTTTATGTCGGTCAGACAGTTAGGAATATTGAGTTACGAGTCAAGGAACACGCAAGGTGTCGCAAACATCAGAATACCAACTCTCTCTTTGCCAAGCACTTACTGGAATTCGACCACAGCAGTGACTTTGTCCCTGAGATGTTACACATACTCCCAAAAGGATTAAAAATAGATGCTCTCGAGCAATTAGAGATCAGAAGGCACTTGGCAAACCCTAACACGACCCTTTGTAATGAGCAATTGTTCCCATACCCCTCCCCACTCCTCTCTGAGAAACTAGCCTGGAAATGGTCAAAACGACCGCTCAACACACCTGAGGGCCCCAACCCCTCTCGGGTCCTCCGAGCCCTCCCCGCCCCCACTCTGTCCTGAGTGTATATATTCTGTCACTGTCTGTTTAGCAAATTTGTACCAGATGATGCCGCAAGTCGGTGAAACGCGTTGTACCCACAACAATAAAATCTGTGGAAAAGTACGAGTCTTTCTTTTTGGTATGGATATTAAATACTTCCACGAAGTGAAGCTTGAAACAATAGAACTATTATCACTATTCCCAGAGCGAAATCCTCCCATAAAGGACACCACCAGAGGACCGTCAGTGCCGCCAGAGAAGCTTGTGCGCGTAGCCTGAAGGACATCCTACCGGAATCTGCGTACCAGGGACCCTTCGAGTCGTGGAAAAGCCGCTGGCAAAAGTGGGCCGACGCTCAAGGGATGTACTTCGAAGAATTGTGAGAGGCATTATCTGAAATAAATCTATTTTCTCGATACATTTTATACGAACCACGTAAAGTTGCCCAGGTAGATGGTGGATCCCACTTCCTTAGTCACACTACACTTCCTTTTATTCCCAATTCTCGCGCTCTTTCATTACCTTTTCCAGATAGTCCGTTAAGCCATTAAAAAATATACACGATAGAAAGTTTTTATTGACGGTTTTAGTTTTCTAAATACCTATTTCCCTTTTATTTATAAGCCCTCTTCATTCATAAGCACTTTCCTTAACACTGCAACTGCTTCTTTAATCCCTCAGCAACACAGAAGTTCACCTCCTGGGAATTGAATCAGGCGACATCGGTGGTCTTGGGTTCCTCGTCGTCTCCAAACCGTTGTCCACTGTTACTTGAGCGCAGGAAGAGGACATAGCCACTAGAGGTGCAAGGTCATCTTCATCTTGTCGATAGCGGTGGAAAAACGCTCCTCCACTTCGCCTTTTTGTGTTTGATCGGTGAGCATTTCCGGCACCCATCTTGGATCAAATTAATGATATCCGAGCTTGTCCGTAGCACAATCTACGGTGGTGAATATAGTGGTGCGTCCGACGAGAGGAAATCAATCAGCCAGAGCACCACTAAGACGTCAATCGTCAATTCTTGGTCCACTTGTAGAATGATGATTCCATCGCTCTGGATAACGCCTCTCCTCTTTCCTTCGTCATTCACGTCTGCGCGGCCATTTCTGAAGGCTCTAAACCATTGCCTAACCTTTCCTTCACTCATCACTCGCACACTAGGCACAACTCCCGATGAAGTCGGGCAACCATTCAATCCTTTCCACACAAACATCGGCACGCACTTCTCAGCTGGCGGAAGATACGATTTCGCGGACATTTGTTATATCTGCATTTACCACCTGATGGATCAAATCACTTCCATCTTTGGTGGTTTCGGAATAAATCAAAAGATAGCGGAGCCCGTGGAAAACTTTTTCTGACAATAATTACAAAAATTATAAAAGCATATAAAACACGGCCCTTAATTTTCGAATATACCTCGTACAATTAAGAAGTCATTTTTCCCACAAACGATACGGTGTACGAATAATGGTATCCGATGGGCTGCAGAGAAAAGTTTTTTTATTTTTTCATTCCAAGTGGCCTTGAATGTTGTCACTATGTCATCTAACCTCATTTACTGTCCTCCTCATTACCTCCACCATGTGCACAAAGTGTATCTCGCTGGCGCAGTGCACGTACCTGCATTTATCATGACCTACATCTTTTGAATTACTTTACCAATATTTTGTGACTAAAAACTAAGAAAAAACTTCATTTTTGATGCTGCATAAATGAATGGGCAACCATCCCCTGCCGCACACCCTATCTTGCACGCTACCACGTACGATAGAATACTTAGATGAGGCACTGGCATTCCCTCTCAAGTCAGCATCAAAATTCGTGATCAAAACCAGACATTTGTTCGTCGATATTAAACAAACTCAGATAAAGGTTTTTCTGACACAATGTGTGTCTTTTTAGAGGAGCCACAATAGCCGACCGCTTTCTGGTCCTTCTTGCCTCTCGGACGCGTATACAGACTTGGCCACAAGCGAATTCATTTTATTCGGGAACACGAAGGTAATCCTTCAGTCCAGCACAACCTCCGGCAGGTTCCGTTGACTATATCGGAGTGGCGAGGCAAAGGATTTGCCAATCACAACTATCTAGAGGTCGGCACGATTAGATAAAGAATAATATATCGAGAGTAGAGCGATAACATTAGCTACTCACCCTCGCATATACACCATCATTTTAACATGTATACCGATCTACTATACTCGACGATGAAATAGAAAGGGCATTAAAGGAGATGAAAGCAAATAAGGCCGTGGGGGTGGACAACATACCTGTAGAACTTTTGAAATGTTTAGGAAAATGCGGGAAGAAGGCCCTATATGGACTGATTCGTAGTATCTATGAAGAAGGAATCTGGCCGGAAGATTTTGTGAGATCGGTGTTAGTTCCTATTCCAAAAAAGGCAAAGGCTTCGTCATGTGAGGATTACAGAACAATAAGTTTGATATCCCACGCAGCTAAAGTTATTCTCAGGATCATCAACAAAAGGATAGAGAGTAGGGCAAATGATTACTTAGGGGATGATCCGTTTGGGTATAGGAAGTGAAGAGGTACGCGTGATGCCATAGCAGTAATGAGATCACTAATCGAGTGGAATATAGAATACAATCAGGACGTATTTGCCTGTTTTGTAGATTTCGAAAAAGCGGTTGATAGAATGAATTGGGAAAAATTGATGCGTGTATTGCAGAAAATAGGAATGGATTGGAGGGACAGGAGACTGATCCGCAACCTGTACATGTCTCAGACTGCTCTGGAGCGAGTGGGGAACGGAGAGTCCGGATTTCTTATTTTTTAGTTACAACATATTTCTGTAAAATAATTCGAACAAAGCAGATCCTGAAAACTACACGAAATTTTGACGTATCCGCCCAGTCTCCCAATCCCGTCCCAAGCGATATTTCACCAATGCTATTCTAATACTTACTAGCATGGTGCACCGCTAACACTTGCAGACGGATTCCACAAACTAAAGTATATAAAGGTGTTTTTAGCAACTAATATAGTTAACCTCGGTACTAAGCTGTAATCAAAAACGATTTCACCGACTTCACAATTCCATTAGCTTGGATAACTCCAATAACCCGAATTAATTGGTAATTTAAATGAGACGCATAAGTATCATTCAGGATCTAATATGGGATTGTGATTTAAAGCAAAAATGGACACGAAATTCGAAAACAAATTATATTTTAAGGTTAATTCCTTAATGCGCATTCAATTCAGCTAAGTAGAAACATTAGTTACCCGAGCCGTTCAATAAGTCCTTAGGATAAAATTATTATCATAGGTAATCTACTGGTTAAGATAGGCATAATTAATTCTCATCTAAATCTACATAACTACCCTGCGAGCCACCAAAAAAGGTGTGTGGCAGGGGGTGTAACACCAGGAGGAAAGAGTAAGGCATGAGAGGGTTGGGGTTTATTCAAATAGGTAGGGGAAGGGGGGGAACCGGTAAGGAAATATATATACATATATATATCCACGCGCAGTCCCTAACCTGTACGTTAATACTTATTGTAATGAACTAAGTCCTGGGGAATTTCGGCTACAAGCATTCTAGCCCCTTATCGTTCTTGGAAAAAATGACATTTTAAACCTGTCAGTCTTGCAGTCTATCTCTCTAGTCTTATATTCGTGATCCTTTCGACCGTAATTCGTTGGGGTTCGTATTATATCCTTGATGTCATCAGAAAAGGGCCCATCTTTAAATATATTTAATAAGTCTAATCTATATTGTACACGCCGCTGTGTAAGAGAATCCCAACCTAAATTGTCTAGCAAAGTGGATACGCTGCTGTGTTGGTCATAACAATGTTTGACAAATCTAGCCCCCATCTATTGAACTCGATCTAATTCCGAAACCAAATTTATATTATGAGGATCCCATATACTGGCAGCATACTCTAGGTGGGGCCAGACCAAGGCAAGGAAACATCGTTCCTTCACCTTTTCGTCGCATTTACCAAGCACTCTTTTCACAAATCCCAATTTTTTATTGGCACGACCGTATATTTCTCGTCTTGTGTTTTCCCCAGGACAGATCGTGAGTAATTGGTACACCCAAGTATTTGAAGGATTCTACCCTCGCGATTTTGGTTTGTTTCACTTTGTAACTATAAGGGAGGGAATTAATCTTTTCCCAAAAATGTATAACTACGCATTTTTTAAAATTCAATTCCAATTGCCATGTGTCGCACCAATTTTGAATTGCATCTAGGTCGTTGGCTAACACGACTCTGTCTTCGTGACTTCGAATGCCCCATAAATTACTGCATCATCGGCGAAAAGACGGAGCTTGCTATTAACTACGGTACTGAGGTCATTTATGTAAATAAGGAAAAGGAAGGGACCTATGACACTTCCTTGTGGTAGACCCGACGTGACATTGACCGTCTCGGATGATGCACCGTCCAGGACGACTGTTTGGACACGATCACTTAAAAATTGTTTAATCCAGTTAATAATACTTTCGTGTATTCCATAGGTTTCCAATTTCGCGAGTTATTTGCAATGAGGGACTTTATCGAAAGCTTTCTTAAAATCTAAGAATATCGCATCAACTGGAATATTACTTTCACCGGAGTTCAATATATCATGTACAAAAAGTGCGAGTTGAGTTTCGTAGGATTTACCCTTACGGAAGCCGTGTTGTTTATTAATCAATAAATCTTGGCTATCGAGGTACCTCATTATGGAACTAACAATGCTGTGTTCATGAATCTTACAGGAAATGGAGGTGAGCGATATTGGTCTATAATTACTGGGGTCCTCCGTCTCCGTTTTTAAATGGGGGCGATACAGAAGATACCTTCCAGCCGTTTAGCACCCTTTCTTCTGCTAACGATTTCTTAAACATTACATCAAGATATGGGGCAATTTCAGCCGACAGTTCTTTATGCACGCGTGCCGGTATCTCATCAGGTCCCGGAGATTTGTTGGGGTCTATGTTTTTAAGGAGTAATTCTATTCCGCGGGAGGAAATGTTGATTGCTTCCATTGACTGCTGAAATGTTTTCGGAAGGTTCTCGGGTGTATACTGTGAGCATTTTTAATTAAAATTAGCAATTGTCCACAAAAATACATTATTTTTGTGGAAAATTGCTAATTTTAATTAATCATGTTATTCCACCATATCACGCCTGAAACGTCTCTTTTTACTGTGAGCATTTGTTGAAAACACTTTGGAAGAATGAGTTTAATATGTTGGCTTTATCTAAACTGCTCGTTATTTTATCCCCCTTTTCGTATTTCAATGAGTTTACGGTGGACTTTTTTCCCTGCACTTCCCTGATGTAGGACCAAAACATCTTTGGGTTATCGTTCAAATGTTCGCCTAATTTTTTCCTTGTGAATTCCGCTAGCGCCTTCTGGAAGGGCTTCTTGGCAGTGGACCTAGATGCTTTGTAGTTCTGTATGGTTTCGTTGATTTTATCAGGGGAGGAATCTTTAACTGCAATTTTCATTCTGGCATGGCACACCCTTTGCCGCCTAAGAGATTTCCGTACTTCAGAGTTGTACCATTGGGGTTCCTTATTCTCTTTTATATATTTACTAGGTACAAATCTCTGTATTGCTGAACGTGTTATCGCAAGACAATTATTCCAAGTATCCTCGACACTACTAGTTTTGCTTAATTCGTCAAATATAAAAAAAGAACGTTTTAATTCACACAAATAAAACTTTCTCTTAGTTTTGTTAACTTTATCTTCGCTTAGAGAAAATTTAGCGTTTACAGCCCTGTGATCACTGATTCCTTCGACAACTTCTATATTTATGACCTGTTCGGCTATATTTGTGGCTAACAGATCAAGAATGTTCATTCCCCTTGTTGGTGAAGTGACTAATTGATGTAGGGAATTCGAGGTGAACGTAAATAAGAGGGGCTCGCATAAATCCTTGTTTACCTCCATTCATAAAACTGTACGAATCCTAATCTATTGTGCGAACATTACAATCGCCTCCGATAATTCGACTATGCTGATTGTTGTGGGATGTAAAGCTTGGGGTGGTCTACAATACGCATAGATATATATTATTTTCGATCTGGGTGTTTTCACTGAGCACCAAAAAACACTTTCTATACAGCTATCAGGAAATAACTCGGCTCTACTGACGCTAGTTTTTAACCGCAATAAACACTCCTCCTCCGGCTCTATTCAGTCTGTCGTTTCTATAAACTGTGAATGACTTGGGAACTATTTCGCTGTCTGCGATGTCATCTGTTAACCAACTTTCAGTTCCTATATTGATATCCGACACTGTGCAATGAATGAGATGGTGAAATTCCGGTATTTTATTTTTTAAACTTCGGCAGTTAACTACTACTACGGAAATTATATCCTTGTCTAAAACCTTCTTTGCGGTCTGCTTTCTGGGGATGTTATTTCCTCTTTTTGATGTCTTAGTATGCGATCGGCCTATATTCTGATTAGTAATTCTATCTTTTGTCTCATTAGCAGTTAACTTCGGCAGTTAACTACTACTAAAGAAATTATTTCCTCGTCTAAAACCTTCTTTGCGGGCGTTGCTGTCTGTTTTTTTCTTTTATGTCTCTCCTAACGACACAACAACCTACTCTACAGTAAGCCCCCTCTTCAACTCTGTATTCTTCCTTCATCCTATCCATTCTATTCCTCCCCTTTCCCCGTTTGCCTAACATTCTCCCCTCTATTACCGTCTTCAACATCCCGCAGCCGCTCAATACGCCTTTATCCATTTTTCTTGCCTCCATAGGATTTGTCCCAACAAACCCCTTTCCTCGCCCACCATCCCTAGTACTTCCTCATTGGCTTACCTTTCGGTCCATTTCACCTTCTCCATTCTTCTCCACACCCACATTTCAAAAGCCTCCAGTCTATCCTCCTGCTTCAGCGACCACGTTTCCGCGCCGTACATAACTACGCTCCATATCAAAGTGTTCTCGAGTCTTTTCTTAACATTCTTACTCTCAACGTCTCAGTCTCAATCCTTCCTACCTCTTTGAGGAAACTGCGGGCAAACCCTCTGCCACCGCACGCCGCCTTGTTACCCTTCCTCGGACCAAAGAGGATGACACCCCCACCCCGCTCTTCTCTCGCCGGATACGTACCTTTGGACCCAATAAATGGTCCATTAGGGCCCCCAGCGAGACGGGGGCATTTCTTTCACCTCAGTTTCTTCAGCAAGACTGCCATTCTACCCCAAACGAACCAATAAGTGCCTCTAACGACATATTCACTCAGCCACCGAGTCATCATGTTCCCTAGCCTCACGACGTCACTTATGAAAGCTTCTCAGCCTAAGCATTTTTACTTTATTCCTATACCTAACTACCACTTTGAACATTATGGTCTAGAAGTCTTTCTTCAGCACTAGTTTATCAAGTCCTATTTTCGCGTTTGTCCTAGCGTATCCCTTTCTCGATAGCCGCAAAACCTTTGTTCCGTTTACATTAAATTCTCATATCACGTCCATCCCCCTCCGATTCGCTCAGCTGAGCTTGGAACCCCCTTGAATGACTGGCAAATTAAACCTTACTCATCCGCAAACCTGATTTTATGAATTCTCTGCAGACCTTAATTCAGTACCGTTCGCCATTCGCTCCACATTACCAAGTGCGCGTGATAATGGACACCCGTCTTCCTTACACTGCATCCTCTCTCTAATATTCCATACCAAATCTTCACACTGCGTCTGCCATTGTGCTTCTCTCGCTCCGTTGGTTCCCGCCTCAGTTTATCATTTTACTCTTCACATTTCCTTCTACCTAACTCACTCTTCAGACTCCTTTTTCTCCTCTCATCCATCTTTCACCAACATCCACCTCATCATTTTCCTGCTTACAATTCCTATGCTTTTGAATGCGACCTCCGAATTCCCACATTTCTTATGTGCTCCCATTTCGCTTCTTTTGCGCAAGTCTTCTCGTCCTCGGTCACAATTTCCTATGCGGTCTGCTGGTTCTTTTTTTCGTACCGACTAATGCTTATTCGGAACATTTACCCAGCCTCAATTCGTCCAAATCCGAGGTATCAATTTGTTTTCCCTTCCTCTCCCTTATTCTCCTTTACCCCTTTCCCATCCCACCTTTTATGTGTGGGTGTTGTCCTGCTCCGGTTTTTTTCGTCAAGGACAAAATCCTCATTCCTTACGTTTTTCCCACAATTTTGTATCTTCCTCTCTCTAAACTCTTTGCACTCGTGCATTTTCAATGTAAATCGATTGCCATTATGTAGTTATTTTTAAGGTATTATTTAGTACTCAAGTGTAATTATATTTCCATTGAATCCATTTGACGATGGGTTACATGGAAGAAGAAGGGACTGCCGCAGCGGTCTCAATGGCGCACGAATAAAGCCGAATAATTATTATTATTATCTCACCTGGTGCTTGCAACTCCTGCCTGAATCGTGGGGTATTTATGTAGATTTAGATTCCTAAATTATGGTCAGAATATGCATCCACTCCCGGAAAATTCTATGAATTAATCACGCCATGTGACTAACCACAAAACAGTCCAACTGATATCTTTCTGGACCCCAGTTCCATATATTCGTGCATGCCCACCCACGGCGTGGTGCATTCATTACGATTAAGCCCCGCGCACAACTCCGTCACTTTCTTCCCGCGGTCCCGCAATCGCCGCTCTGGTCCCCTACTATCTCTTTCTTTGCCGTCTTCCAATCCACCCTAGATTTCTAATGTATCCCTCCCGAAACAACCGGGATTGTCCTCTTAACTGATCATCTACCCGTCAACTTCATCCTTCCAATGATTGCTTGGTGGCATAGAGACCTAGACAATGGCCAAGTTTGTTGGTTTCGTTTTTAATTCTACTGATACGAGTGAGGTCTGAAAAGTTCTCAGCCTCGCCTATTGATGGCATCCACTATTTTTCCCTTCCCGCCGACCAACTTATTCAAAACCCTCTTAACGGATATTACGTTCTTCTCTGCTGCTTGGCACGTGACACACCTGGTGTTTTCTCTAAGCATTTACTTACCTCCGCTACTAACTACCTTCTTTAGTAGTTCTGTTTTCATTATGTAATTGAAGGTTCACTGGCATGGGGAGGAATCCTTGTAAACCCTGAAAGAGTGACAATGTCATTCACAAGGTTTAACACGATCGATTATAGTCTGGCAAAATCCGCATCCTTCGCCACCTACGTTTGGTCGGCCATTTAAGATGTAGTTCCGGAAGGAGACGATAGAAGGCCCAGGTAGAAAATGTTAACGTGCAGGAGAAAAACCTGTTGCATTGAGACACGACAGTCGCGAACGAGAAGCACAGAGACGAAATGGACAGTAATCATCAATTATAAATAGCATACAAAAGTATGTGTGTTTTTATTAGGTAATCTACCGGTTAAGGTAGGTTTTTGGATGGACACAACTATCAAATAAACATTTTGTGACTCCCCACCTAGCAAACTAATCTATATCAGGTCCCTCTTCATCTCAGTGTACTTCTTTCCTCCCTTCATCCCGTCCAACATCCCTATCCTGTTCCTACCCTTACCTCGCTTGCCCAACATTCTTCCCTCTATTACCCTCTTCAACATTCCACTACCGCTCAATACGCCTTTCATCCATTTTTCCTGCCTCCATAGGATTTCTCTCAACAAACCCCTCTCCTCACCCACCATCTCTAGTACTTCCTCGTTTGTTTTCCTTTCGGTCCATTTCACCTTCTCCATTCTTCTCCACACCCACATTTCAAAAGCCTCCAATGTACGTCTATCCTCCTGCTTCAGCGACCACGTTTCCGCGCCGTACATAGCTACGCTCCATATCAGTTTTTACGAGTCTTGTCTTAACATCCCTACTCAACGTCCCCATCATCAACTCCCTCCTCCTTGAGAAAGACTCCTTGCCTAGCGCAATTCTTCTCCTTACGTCCCTACCACTTTGACCGTGTTGGTCCAAAACACTTCCGAGATATGTAAACTGTTCTACCTGCTCTATTTTTTCCCCGCCCATTTTAATATTTAGCTTAGCCTTTTTCTTTCTGGAAAATCGCATAACCTTTATTTTATTAATATTGATTCTCATCCCATATTTATCGCACTGAACCTCTAATTCACTCAACAATGCTTGCAACCCCTTGGCTGACTGAGCAACTAATGCTTGGTCATCAGCAAACCTAACCGATTTTACGAATTCCCCTCCGACTTTCATTCCTACCTCCAATTCTTCCCATGCCTCTTTAATCATTTCCTCTACATATATGTTGAACAGTACCGGTGACAATGGGCAAGACAATGGGCAACCCTGCCTTACACCTCTTCCTAACACTGCCCATCCGGACTCTCCGTTCCCCACTCGCACCTGAGCAGTCTGAGACATGTACAGGTTGCGAATCAGTCTCCTGTCCCTCCAATCCATTCCTATTTTCTGCAATACACGCATTAATTTTTCCCAATTCACTCTATCAAACGCTTTTTCGAAATCTACAAAACAGGCAAAAACGTCCTGATTTTATTCTATATTCCTCTCGACTAGTGATCTCATTACTGCAATGGATCACGCGTACCTCTTCCTTTCCTGAACCCAAACTGATCATCCCCTAAGTAATCATTTGCCTTACTCTCTATCCTTTTGTTGATGATCCTGAGAATAACTTTAGCTGCGTGGGATATCAAACTTATTGTTCTGTAATCCTCACATGACGAAGCCTTTGCCTTTTTTGGAATAGGAACTAACACCGATCTCACAAAATCTTCCGGCCAGATTCCTTCCTCATAGATACTACGAATCAGTCCATATATGGCCTTCTTCCCACCTTTCCCTAACCATTTCAACATTTCTACAGGAATATTGTCCACCCCCACAGCCTTGTTTGCTTTCATCTCCTTTAATGCCCTTTCTATTTCATCGTCGAGTATGCCTGGACCTAAGCTATCTTCTTCTACGTCATGTTCCTTTTCTATGTCTAACCTTGTCGGCCTAAGTTCTTTACCATACAGTGTTTCTATATATTCCTTCCATCTCTCTTGGATTTTTCCTAGTTCAACTATTATCTTACCCCATTTATCTTTAACTGTTAGCACAGATCTTGCCTCCTTACTTCCCGATAATAACTTAACCTTGCTGTATAGAGCACCAATTTCACCCTTCCTCTGTAAACTTTCCATATCCTCGCATTGCGTTTTCCACCATTCTTCTTTTGCTTTATTTGTGGCCCTTCTCAATTTATTGTTTAACTCTTTGTACTTCATTTTGCCTAACTCTGTGTTTACATTTTTCCATCTTCTTCTCTCATCCATCTTTGCAATCATCTCATCCGTTACCCATGGTTTCCTTATCCTTTTCCCGTTAACGTTTCCTATAGTGTCTTTAGCGGCTTTCAATATCCCTTTCTTGATACATTCCCATTTTTCTTCGATAGTACTCAGTTCTTTACCGTCATCCATCATTTTCTCTACAGCCTGCTGATACTCCTTCCTCGTTAATCCATTTACTACTTCTAAATTCCATTTCCTAACCCGCCGTCCTTGCCTTATCTTCTTGAAAAGGACGTTACATTTCTTAACAACTAAATTGTGGTCAGAGTCCGCATCCGCTCCTGGGAAACTGTGCGAATTTATCACACTGTTCCTAAACCTGTGCCTAACCATAATATAATCTAACTGATACCTTTCTGAGTCACCTGGCATTATGTATATCACTCTATAATTGTCACTCCAGTAATCCCCGCTATCCTTTCATCTCACCTCGCAGAGACCTAAAACATCTATATTACCTCTTTCAATCTCTCGCTTAATATTTTCTAATTTGCCTCTCCTCAACATTGTCCTGATGTTCCAGGTTCCTATTCTTACTACTTTCGCCTTCTTCTGAGTCTTCTGTCCTGCTGCAGTTATTTCTTCCCTGCAAGGGTGTGTGTGTATATTCGTAAATAATGTATATAAATTGTAAATAAATTCGCTCTCAAATGTGTACATAAACATTTTACTCTATATTACCATTAAGCTAACTAGTTGACTCCCATCACTGTATCGCCCGTGACAAAACAATATAAAAGTTGCTTCATTTGCATTTCTAGCATCTAGTCACATCCCTTTATATTTGTGTCAAAGAAATTGAAACTGGCATCAACGGGATATCGAATATATGGAAGTACATAATTGATAAATGTGAGAACGAAAAAGAGTAATTTTTTCATTTGAAAGTATAGTGCAAATATTTTCCAATCCCGTTCGCCTTTCTATAATATATTCATAGGAAATAAAGTGATAAGGCCTAATAGCTCATAGAATTCCTTAGGAAATAATATATTATCCATGCAAAGTTTTTGTATACAAAACGGTTTATTAAAATTAGTATTTTTTATTAATTCGATTGATTTCAATACCGTTAATACAAATTGAACATACTGTTTACACTCGCGCATGACATGTTTAAATCGAAAAATGAAGAGGGTCCATTAGAAAAATAAATTCTGTAGCAAAGCAATTACGCAACTTGTGCCAATTCACAAGCTGTTAAATAGCTTCAGGTGTGATCTGGTGGAAGTCGAACATGATGACTGATTGATCTTGTAGCACTTTCCCACCTGATAGAATTTAATATAATACATCGAAACCCGGTCGTAAAATAAATTCCATCGAGTGGAAAAGTGCTACGATCGATTATTCATCACAAGCTAAGTAAACCAGACATTAATATATATTTTCGTGTCCATATTTACACACTTACATGGTTTAGACACCACAAAAGGCGTAGGTATACATGGAAAATGCCAGGTGACTCAGGAAGGTATCAGTTAGATTATATTATGGTTAGGCACAGGTTTAGGAACAGTGTGATAAATTCGCAGTTTCCCAGGAGCGGATGCGGACTCTGACCACAATTTAGTTGTTATGAAATGTAACGTTCGTTTCAAGAAGATAAGGCAAGGGCGGCGGGTTAAAAAATGGAATTTAGAAGCAGTAAATGAATTAACGAGGAAGGAGTATCAGGAGGCTGTAGAGAAAATGATGGATGACGGTAAAGAACTGAGTACTATCGAAGAAAAATGGGAATGTATCAAGAAAGGGATATTGAAAGCCGCTAAAGACACTATAGGAAACGTTAACGGGAAAAGGATAAGGAAACCATGGGTAACGGATGAGATGATTGCAAAGATGGATGAGAGAAGAAGATGGAAAAATGTAAACACAGAGTTAGGCAAAATGAAGTACAAAGAGTTAAACAATAAATTGAGAAGGGCCACAAATAAAGCGAAAGAAGAATGGTGGAAAACGCAATGCGAGGATATGGAAAGTTTACAGAAGAAGGGTGAAATTGGTGCTCTATACAGCAAGGTTAAGTTATTATCGGGAAGTAAGAAGGCAAGATCTGTGCTAACAGTTAAAGATAAATGGGGTAAGATAATAGTTGAACCAGGAAAAATCCAAGAGAGATGGAAGGAATATATAGAAACACTGTATGGTAAAGAACTTAGGCCGACCAGGTTAGACATAGAAAAGGAACATGACGTAGAAGAAGATAGCTTAGGTCCAGGCATACTCGACGATGAAATAGAAAGGGCATTAAAGGAGATGAAAGCAAATAAGGCAGTGGGGGTGGACAATATTCCTGTAGAAATGTTGAAATGGTCAGGGAAAGGTGGGAAGAAGGCCATATATGGACTGATTCGTAGTATCTATGAGGAAGGAATCTGGCCGGAAGATTTTGTGAGATCGGTGTTAGTTCCTATTCCAAAAAAGGCAAAGGCTTCGTCATGTGAGGATTACAGAACAATAAGTTTGATATCCCACGCAGCTAAAGGTATTCTCAGGATCATCAACAAAAGGATAGAGTGTAAGGCAAATGATTACTTAGGGGATGATCAGTTTGGGTTCAGGAAAGGAAGAGGTACGCGTGATGCCATTGCAGTAATGAGATCACTAGTCGAGAGGAATATAGAATACAATCAGGACGTTTTTGCCTGTTTTGTAGATTTCGAAAAAGCGTTTGATAGAGTGAATTGGGAAAAATTAATGCGTGTATTGCAGAAAATAGGAATGGATTGGAGGGACAGGAGACTGATCCGCAACCTGTACATGTCTCAGACTGCTCAGGTGCGAGTGGGGAACGGAGAGTCCGGATGGGCAGTGTTAGGAAGAGGTGTAAGGCAGGGTTGCCCATTGTCACCGGACTGTTCAACGTATATGTAGAGGAAATGATTAAAGAGGCATGGGAAGAACTGGAGGTAGGAATGAAAGTCGGAGGGGAATTCGTAAAATCGGTTAGGTTTGCTGATGACCAAGCATTAGTTGCTCAGTCAGCCAAGGGGTTGCAAGCATTGTTGAGTGAATTGGAGGTTCAGTGCGATAAATATGGGATGAGAATCAATATTAGTAAAACAAAGGTTATGCGATTTTCCAGAAAGGAAAAGGCTAAGCTAAATATTAAAATGGGCGGGGAAAAAATAGAGCAGGTAGAACAGTTTACATATCTCGGAAGCGTTTTGGACCAACACGGTCAAAGTGGTAGGGACGTAAGGAGAAAAATTGCGCTAGGCAAGGAGGCTTTCTCAAGGAGGAGGGAGTTGATGACGGGGACGTTGAGTAGGGATGTTAAGACAAGACTCGTAAAAACTCTGATATGGAGCGTAGTACGGCGCGGAAACGTGGTCGCTGAAGCAGGAGGATAGACGTAGATTGGAGGCTTTTGAAATGTGGGTGTGGAGAAGAATGGAGAAGGTGAAATGGACCGAAAGGAAAACAAATGAGGAGGTACTAGAGGACTGGTGGGGGAGGAGAGGGGTTTGTTGAGAGAAATCCTATGGAGGCAGGAGAAATGGATGAAAGGCGTATTGAGCGGTGGTGGAATGTTGAAGAGGGTAATAGAGGGGAGAATGTTGGGCAAGCGAGGTAAGGGTAGGAACAGGATAGGGATGTTGGACGGGATGAAGGGAGGAAAGAAGTACACCGAGATGAAGAGGGACCTGATGTAGATTGGTTTGCTGGGTGGGGAGTCACAAAATGTTTATTTGATAGTTGTGTCCATCCAAAAACCTACCTTAACCGGTAGATTACCTAATAATAATAATTTACACACTTGTTCAAAATCAGACCCTTGGGACTATTCTATTCTTTGCAGCCTGAACATAAAGGAGAGCTTCCAAGAATCCTCCACCTCTCATCCTTGTTACTCCTCCTCCTTGCTCCGACGTTTAGTGCGCGATATTCAGCTACATCCACTCAATACCCCGCAAGCCGCCGCAAGGGCGTGTGGCGGGGGGCGTTAGGGCACCACCCGTAAATTAGGGAAAAAAACCGAATGCAAATGCCACAAATTTATAGCCAACAAACCAAATATGGTAAACATTCAAGCAAGAACCCTTTCGCCCCAACCCTTTCACACACATGCAAACCCACAAACTACCAACGAACATACACATGCACAATCTTTCAATTTTAAATTTTTTCCGCCTTGCAACTAAAATGTTTTTAATATTTCTTAAGGGACTTCGGTTTCTTCCTATTAAGATTTCTAATTGTTCTGGGAAAGAATGAGTACTTGAATCTATCTGTATTGGAATATATCTCCCTTATTTTATATTTGTGGCCTGATCTACCTAAGTAGTGTGGGGCCATTATAATTCCTTTTGTGTCATCGTTAAACTCGCTAGTACTGAATCTTTCTAAAAGTTTAAGTCTCGCTTGTACTCTTCGTATTTCAAGGGGCTCCCAGCCTAAATCCCCTAACAGACCTACTACACTTGTATTATTGACATATATATATTTTTCTGGAATCTGGCGGATTTTCTCTGGGCTTTATCTAGTTCTTTTTGCCAGACATTCTCCCAAGGATCCCAAATACTTGCGGCATATTCCAAATGTGGTCTAACTAGAGCAAAGTAATACCTCTCTCTAACTTTCTCATTACATTTCCCCACCACCCGTTTAATGAAGCCCAGTTTCTTTAGTACGGATCCGTATATAGTCCTGATATGTGCTTCCCATGAAAGGCGTGGTGTTAGGACTACCCCCAAATATTTAACTTGTTTGGCCGAAGTTAGTACTGAACCCTCTATTTCGTAGTTATGCCCTGTTCGCCACTTCCTATGTTCTAAAACATCAAAACTGCGCATTTGTCTATCTTAGGCATTAATCCCCATTTCTTGCACCAAACCGAGATTGTGAGTAAGTCTCTGGCATATTCTAACCAGGCAAAGTATAAACCTTTTTATAGAAGCTGCATTCTATTGAGAACAGTTTCGACTTGTTTTAATAAAGCAGTTTCAATCACAGACCTCTAATATCTATATTGAGTCAGTTGCATTTCACTCACGAGATCAGAACAATTTTTCATTTCATTTTGTTCGCCCAGACGGGACGTCGACCACAAATTGCTCCTCGCGACGGTGGCGATCTGTAGCAGGTGTCACGCGAGATCCACCGAGCTACGTTTAACACAGGGAATCGCATCGGAGAAAATGCGCTGGATTCAAAGAAAATTAAAACAAGACAAGAGAAATAAAAAGAGACGTTTCAGGCGTGATATGGTGGAATAACATGATTAAATAAATTTTTTTTTGTGGAAAATTGCCAATTTTATTTAAGACAAGAGCAGGTATGCCCGTGGGTTGCCGGGGAAACGACCATGGGTAATTTTGATCTACACTTAATCTCTCTAATTACATTGACATGATCTCTCCCACCGTAGTGGCAATAATACACTTTCATCGTCACTGCCAAGAGACCCTCCTTCCAATTAAGGCCAGAGATTTAATCTGTAATTTAGCCTTCGCTCCCAGTAGAGATCCTTTAATTATCTCGATGAGGTATTCCGTTTATCATGACAACCTTTTTCTGTGTGAAAAAATACGAAGTTTATTTATTCAGGTGGCATGAGTGTTCACAAAGCAGAGCCTCGAGGGCATGAAGTTTCACAAACCATCGAATCTATCGCAATACAGTTTTACGAATCCCAGCTTATCTATTCTGCACGCGATTGAAATCGACAATCAGTCCAACTTCGTGAGGATTTTATACATCTACCAGCAGCATATTCTAATCCTAACCAGCGAAAGATATTTCTCTTTGACCTTTTTATCACAGTTACCCAGTACTGCTCAAATAAATCCTAATTTTTTGTAAGGTTGTTCACATATTCCCCGGATGTATTTCGTAAATGAAGGAGAAAACAAGTGGAATAAAGCTGGAATGGAAGAAATGCTCAAAACTCGGTCCACGGCTCTGAATAAATGAAAACAAAATAAATGTGAAGGAAACCAAAGCTATGATAGTTTCTAAATACATGACAGAACTCTCTGCACATTTTATGATAGAGGAATCAAGGATAAGCCAAGTAGAAGAGTTCTTCTACCTTGGGAGTGCAATTATCGCAAGAGACAACAGATGAAACTCCGCAGTGAAAAGAAGCCTTAGGGCGAATAAGGCATATGCAAATCAAAGGAACCTTTTAGGAGACAAGCAAATGAAATTGGAAATATGAAAATCCTTTGCAAACATTTTTTTGGAGCACATTATTATATGGATGCGAAACTTGGGCATTGGGAAAGAGGGAACAGGCTCGGTTGGAAGCGATGGAAATGTGGATTTGGAGAAGGATAACAAGAACAAGAGGGACGGACGAGAAAAGCAAAGCAAAAGCATTGAGAGATATTAAAGAAGAAAGGAATCTAATGAAAGAGATGGAAGAAAGGGAAATCAAAATCTTGGACATGTTCTGAGACATAAACACCTGGAAAATGTAATGGAGGGGAAACTGAGGAAGAGGAAGGCTAAGAAAGAAATTTATATATGATATACAATGTTGTAAAAAGTGCTATGAGAGTGGCAACCTACAATGGACTGAAAATAACGGAAATGGAGAGGGATCACTGGCTGCAACGACAAGGCTCCGCCTTTAGAAGATGACGATGTTTCACCCAGGAGAGGTCGTGAGTGAGGGCAACGCCAACAAGTATTTAATCGAGGCCACACCCTCTACGTATATCGGTCATCCAGGTACAGTGGGCGTTCGGCAGGGAATCGCTCTTTTCCAAAAATTTACATCTACATAATACCCCGCAAGCCGTCACAAGGGCGTGTAGCGTGTTAGGTCACCACCCAAAAAAGGAAAAAAGAAATACCGCATTCAAAACCAACACATACATGCAGACCCCAATCCACAGCAGTGCACACATTCATAGAAACATCCTATCATTTTACACGCATGCAAACACACATCTACCTCCCTTCACTCCACAAGCATGCAAGTACATACGCTTAACTACAACAAATAATTGTTCCCCAGGATGTAGCAAGAAATTTATCAGGAACGTGCAAGCTAGATTTTAGTCAGTAGCTAGGCGAAATACCACCACCACAAGAACGTGCTACGTTAAACTCTCTCCTACCCAAGGTGAGGAAATCTGGCCCAACGCTGCAGGTAGAAGGAGGGCTCACCCACGGAGAGGGACAAGGGATGGAAGGGGAAATTTAGGGTACCAGAAGCAGAGCAAACAATACTGTAAACAGCACAACATTACTTAATGGCATTTCGATGCAAAATTTATTACCACGCACTTTTTTAAATTTAATTCTTTTTACCAAGTGTCGCATCAGCCTTGTATAGCATTAAGGTCATTTGCTAAAGTTACTTTATCCTCAGGATCACGGTATGCCAATCCATCATCGGAAAATAAACGTATCTCACCCCACAGGGAAGGTCCGATTCCCTGTGGAACACCTGACGTAACTTCTACTGGATTTGAGCTAACCCCATCTACCACTACTCTTTGAACCCGACCATTCAAAAAGTCTGTAATCCAACCCCGGTTATTTTTATCTATCCCATATGCTTCTAGCTTTCCGAGCAGTTCACTATGAGGTACTCTGTCGAAGGATATCTAAACATCTAGAAAAATTGCGTCCACTGGAACATTGCTCTCTCCCGAAATAAGAATATCAGGAATAAAAAGCGCTCTCTTTCGGAAACCGTGCTGATTTTTAATTAATAACTCCTGAATATCGAGGTGTCTCACGATCGAACTAGCAGCTACATATATATTCCATAACCTAGAACGAAATGAATGTGAGGGAAATTCAAGGTGCATTCCGAAATTAATGCACTTATTTTTTCAAAGTAATTTATTGAACAGATTTGCACAAACACTTAAAATTCGTTAAAACACTGTCCTTGGGCCTCTACAAATTTTTTTCCAGCGACTCTGCCATGATCGGCACGCGTCCTGGAAGGAGTCTTCGGGGACCTCTCGCAAGGTCTATTCACGGCTCATTGGATCTCTTCTATGGACGAAAAACGGGTTCCTTCCAGGGCTGCTTTAATCCGAGAGTAAACAAGAAGTCTGCTGGGGTGACGACAGGACTATATGGGGATGGGGTGGGGCAGTGTTGGCACTTGGTTTCTGGCCACGAACTCGCTGACTCGTAGCGCGTTGTGGCAAACACCTTGGGAACGAGCTTGTCGCACACTTTCCTCATCGCTAAATATTTAGTGACAATGCGAAACACAACAGTAGACGACAAATTCAGTTCATTGGCAACCATCTTGATACTCAATCGACGGCCAGAGTCCAACAATTGTCGAACAAGAGCCACATTCTTGTCGGTTTCGCTGGTTGACGACCACCCAGAGCGTTGTTCGTCGTGGACCTCTTCCGAGTCTATTAGTCTCCTCAGGAGATTTTTTTCGGTTTAGCACAAAACGTTTCTCGATTGTAGATTCCATTTTTTTCGAGACACAGTCGGCGCGCAGAGGGTTACAATAACTGACGTCCTGCCTCTGTCACAACTTGAAGGGTGTCTCTGTCACAACTAATGAATTGGGTCGAAGACTTCCTTTCAGAGCGGGAACTGAGAATAGTCCTTGACGGCGCTAGTTCCGACAGCGTACGAGTCACCTCGGGGGTTCCTCAGGGAAGTGTTATCGGGCCGTTACTATTCTTGATTTTTGTTAACGATTTGAACCGCGAAGTGAAAAGATAATGATGTTCGCGGATGACACAGTGATCTATCGGGAGATATCTGGGGATAAGAATCGTTTAATTCTAGAACGGGATTTTGATTGCATTAATGAATGGTGTTCAAAATGGGGATAGCCATTAAATCTTAATAAATGTTCGGCGGTAAATTTCTTTAAAAGATCCACGGGATTCGTTTACAAATTAGCGGGAGTTGACCTTGAAGTAGTTGATACGGCGAAATACCTAGGTGTTACATTCACTAAAGACTTAACTTGGAGGATCCATATAACTAAAGTCTGCGGGCAAGCATATAAGAAATTAGGATTTATTAGACGCATGGCCGGCAGAAGTGACTCCAACGTTGTTACCACGCTCTTGTAAGGGCCCATTTAGAATAGACATGTATCGTAATACATACAGTAGCGTATGGGATCCATGTGAAAGAGTCCTCATTCGGGAAATTGAGAAGGTCCAACGCCGGGCAGCTCGTTTCCTGGAAAACTGTTACGAAAGAAAAGCGTCACTGAAATGCTTATGGAGTTGGGATGGGAATCATTGGAAGAAAGACGACTCAATGCTCGGTTGAACTTACTAAATAAATTCAGATCCGCATGTTTCAGCACCGAGGACTCGAAAATTATTCGCACTCCAACATACATTGGTCGCTGGGATCATGTACACAAGATTAGGGAAATAGATGCCAGAACTAGTAGACTCAATGACTCCTTCCCATGGAAAATACGAGATAACAACTATAGGGGTACACTCGTAGATAACAAAAATGCCACTTGTCACCCTCGGCGTCTAGGTAACAATTAGTTATACTCAATTGCATGCACTTTCACTAACCTCCTGTGTGTTTTTGTCAAAGCCCTTCCCGCATGACCGCATTGAAATGCCATTAAGTAATGTAGTGCTCTTTCCAGGATTGTTTGCTCTGCTTTTGTTACCCTAAATTTCCCCTTCCATCCCTTGTCCCTCTCCGTAGGAGAGCCCTCCTCCTACCTGCAGCGTTGGGCCAAATTCCTCACCTTGGGTAGGAGAGCGTTTTATGTTGCACGTTCTTGAGGTGGTGGAAATTCGCCTTGCTACTTACTTGAATCTAGCTTGCACGTTATTGGATAATTTTCTTGCTGCATCCTAAGGTGCAATTATTTGTTAGATTATAGCATATGTACTTCCATGTGCGTAAAATGAAAGGAGGTAGATATGTATTTACATGCGTGTAGAATGATAGAATGTTTCTATGAATTTGTGCACTGCTGTGGATTGGGGTTTGCATGCGTGTGTTAGTTTTGAATGCGGTTTTTCTTTTTTCCCTTTTTGGGTGGTGACCTAACACCCCCCGCCACATGCCCTTGCGGGGGCTTGCCGGGTATTATGTAGATGTAGCTATGTACGGCGCGGAAACGTGGTCTCCGAAGTAGAAGGATAGACGTAGATTGGAGGCTTTTGAAATGTGGGTGTGGAGAAGAATGGAGAAAGTTAAATGAACCGAAAGGAAAACAAATGAGGAAGTACTGGAGATGGTGGGTGAGGAGAGGGGTTTGTTGAGAGAAATCCTATGGAGGCAGGAAAAATGTATTAAAGGCGTATTAAGTGGCAGTGGGATGTTGAAGACGGTAATAGAGGGGAGAATGTTAGGCAAACGAGGAAAGGGCAGGAATAGGAGATGGATGTTGGACGAAATGAAGGGAGGAAGGAAGTACACAGAGATGAAGATAGACCTGATGTGAAGGTCCGCACCCAAAAGTGGTAGGATTGATTTTCTCTGGCGCGAACGGAGCGGTGGAGGGGGGTCTGCCTGGCAGGGTAAGGTGGAGGGGGCTCTTAGCAACAAATCGACACCAACCTCAGTCGCCTGCGGGCTGTCGTTGAGTGACGACACCATTTTTAGTGAAGC